>JAGFNQ010006857.1:0-127267 GCA_024364735.1 Boesenbergia rotunda | reverse complement strand
AAGGCGGTCCTGGAGATCATAAAACTGATTGCAGTGGATACGGAGAGGCGAACTCGCCGGTCTCGGAGGCCCTTAGCGGTATAGACTTTGCTGTGCCGATCTTTTCCTCCGGAGGCGCGGGAAACCCGAAAGATCCTCGAAGACGGGTGGTGCTGCCAGGGGGCAATGCGGGCGGCGACTCTCTTCTCGCCTTCCTCCTCGTCCTCGTCTTGCTGCTCCTTGCGCCCTATCTTTGACGTTAGGCTGCAGCCATTTCCCACCGCGACCCGGGACCGTTTGCAGACTTGGTTATTCTCCTCCATTGCCGTCTCGCTCTCGTCCCTCTCCTGGGCCAAGATCCAGTACTCTTATCTCCACCTCCCGATCTCCTTCCTTGAAAACGGCGACTGCGAAGGGAGATGTGTCAGCTCTGAGCCTTTAGGGTTTCTGAGAGTCCTTTAGCATTGATTGATTACGAGTTCACAGTTGCAGAAATACTTGTGAGAAAAAAAGAAATAAAAGGTTAGACCTTGGACGCCCAAGATCGCACTGTAGCCGGCAATCGGCTGCTCCTCTCTTTCTTCTGGTCGCGGTCGCCAGAAATCAGCCTTGCCCTCTGCAACACAGCAGCAGCAGCACCGGCTGCACAAGGGAGGGCACATGATGATCTGAGAACGTAGACATTAAAAAAAAAAAGACGGATCAAAGGCAGCAGCACCCTTTAATCCTCAGCTGCAGCTTTAAAACCCAAAATCAAACGAGACTCCGGTAAAAAAGACAGCAAAAAAGCAACCAAGCAAAAGCCAAAGCGAACGAAAAGAAAGAAGAAGAAGAAAAAAAGGCTCACCAGCCAATAGAACCTGGTTGTTGAAATCTCAGCAATTACTCATCGAAGTTTAGCCTTTCCGCCGAAAAATCTCCTCTCCTTCCGATCTAATGCTGCCGCGCCCAAAATCTCTCAGATCTACCAACTCCACTCCAGCGAACCGAGAAATTCCTCTCTCAAATTCACTCCTCTACAGATTCGAAACAGTCATGCCTGGGTCGACCTGCATTCATCCCGCCTGACTCCGGACATGCTACTCCCACAAATGCCGTCCTTCCAGACAGACATCCTCCATTCTCCTCTTCTCTCTCCTCCGTAATCTCCTCTGCGCGTGAGAAAAGCCGCAGCGACGACGTGGCCCGAGCAAGGCATAGACTACGGTGACTAGTTAGTGAGGATCTAGAGCCCGCAAAGGCGTAGGGGCCGTGGGGAACCGGGCTTATCTCCTCGCTGAATCCTCCCGAGAAAGGAGACGAGGATGGAGAGCGATTGGCGAGGGCTCGCTTACCGAAACCCTAGGCGTTCCCACCCCAGCAAAGTCCGAGCTTATCGGGAAAGATAGCGGACACACCGCCGTCTCTCCTCTCCGGCATTTTATACTGCGGACGCCCTTCTTCCCACGCGCGATCCCGCCCTCGCACCAACACCAAGCACCCTTTCCTCCAATCCCCTTCCTCCACGCTACGGAAAAGCCCGGAGCTTTTCAGTCTCATTGGCCAACGTTGCTGACTCGGTGTCTCATGCTTCGTTGCGATTTTACTCTCCCGGTACTTCCACGCGTTACGTTCTTATCGCACAGACCACAGATACGTCCACTCTCTATGCAGGTATTATGTGGGTAACTAATAAACTGAGTAGACGAGAATTTACAGATCGCAACCAGTACCATAATTATTATAATAATTTTCATTAAATTGATAAATAATTGTTTTATATATCACTATTCCATGAGTAACAATTTTGATTAAATTAAAATAATTAATATTTTTTTCTTCTCACCGTTACAACAACGTGAGTTCAAGAAAGTGTTAATAAAAGTCTTGCTTGCCACATGTCTTATTTTTATGGCTAATTTTTTTTTTCACCAGATAAAGTCTCAGATATTTATGGTTAATTAAGCACCTTGATGATTAATGGTTTGACTTAATTGTCTTCGAGTGGGAATCAAGTTGAATGACTTGAGGTAGAATTTATTAGACAGCAGTCACAAACACAAATGAATTATGCTTCAGCATCAGAACTGTTAAGAGTGGTATTCTCAGAAGAATAAAGAAAGAACTGTTTGGTGCAACTCAATGAATGACCTTTATGCTCCTTTGCATGTGAACTGATCTGAATGTTCTTGCTCGATCGTGCAACCAAATCAAACGCTCACCTTTATTTTTCTTCTAAAAACAGATTGTTTCTTTACTTTCCAAGAAGAATAACGAAAGCATTAATATTCCTCCTCCTCCTCCTCCTTCATGTTTTTAGACTTCCTACAAATACGTTCAATCATTGATGGAATGTTGAGTAGAAATTGACATAGTAAAGTTATCAAAGTCACTATCTTATTTAAATTTACTCTTCGCTAGTGTTGTCTTTTCGTTAAGAGATGACCATCGATCCATGATAAAAATTATAATTTTAAATACAAATCAAATATTATTCACAAACAGATTTGCAGGCCCCAGTTGAAACCCTCCTTTTAGCATAATCCTCTTTTTTTTTTCTAGCCAAAGGGCAAATGCATGATGCTGCCATGTTGCTCACTAAAAGCATGTTTTGTGAGGGTGGAAGGCATGAGTGAGATGAGACACACGACGGACGAAGCCACTGAGACAAAAGGTGAAATTGTTCGTCCTCAGTGTCTCTGTCGTATCTGTCCCAAGGTCATCACGAGTGAGATAAATCATGATCCCCGGAATAATTAGTGCACAATTAGGCCGAGAATTGATACACCAAACGCCCAAAATTTTAATCCAGTGCACCTCGCGTGACTCGAACCCAGGATCTCTTAGACGACACCCCCATATACTAACCACTCCGAATCCTCGTGGGGACAGACAAAGCCACTGAGAGACAAAGGAGGAGGAGGAGGAGGAGGGACCTGCATGCCTTATCTTCCATTCTTCTCCTTCTCTTTAGTCCCGAGCAAGAAAGGAAAGAACCAGGGGAAATAAGGAGAGATGGTTGCAGGGCCTGCAATTTAGGAGGCGTTTGATAAGCAAATTTAGAAGGTAAAAATAAAAATAAAATTTATTTCATTCCCATTTACGATGTTTGATATACGAAAATCAAAATTAAAATATGAATATAATACTTTTAATTTTATAATCTGATCCTCACTAACTTATTATTAAATCTATAAATTTCTCAATCAAAATTTATTATCATTTTCGTTATCCCTTAATCCCTTCTCCTTCATCATGATTAACAAACCTGCTACTGCTGCTGCAATTTTCCCTTGTCCCTCTCTGACCAAACGGCTGCTGCTCAAATGGGGCACGCAGGGTCAGTTGACGCAGGGATTGCCATTCGTCTCACACACAATTTTCTCATCTACACAAATTTGTATGTGCCATTTATTATTGCGATCAAGTACAACGAGCATTTGTCCTTATATTGCTTGTATCATTAGAATAATTTAGATTATAAGTACATAAACAATAATTTGAATATATTAACGCGTCCAAGAGAAGAGTCTGGCACAGCGCGCCATGTGTCAGAGTATTAAAAGTGGGGAAAAGGGTTAGGGGTTAATAATTAAATTTAAGGATAAGCTCATGAATTGATGATGATGGGTTATTTAAAAGGGAGGCTATTTCGGTCATTTTGCTACGTTTCCAACAGTTAGTGGATGCCCTCGGGACACGTTTCGGAGCCCTGTTGGTCGATGAAAAGATAAACATGACAATCCCCTCTCACCTTCCGACCATTAATTTAAACATATAATGGAATAAGAATTAAATTAAACATATACTTTCGTGAATAAATAATTGAGTGGGAAATATACCTTGTTAATCAAGATGAACAAACACTCCTGCAATGTGACTCCGAGTTTTCCAGCACACACCGAAACAAATCTACGGAAACAGACAACACAATTTGTGCATCATAATTGACCCTTCTCATATTCTTATCACCATGTGAAAGACACAGGACTAGCAGCCAAATAAGCAAAGTTGAGATCTCGAGATAGAAGAGACAGGGAGCCACCTTCTATCGGCTGCCATTGCATGCGCTTGAGCTCCAAAATTTGATGGGGACATGATGCATAATGTGCTGCACAGTTCATCCCTGTCGAGACCTTCAAACATGAGTTTCAAACTTATGTGGCACGAAGTAACTCTCTCGTTGGTCTCCATGTGAATCAGCTAATGTTATTTTTCATGTTCCAGTAAAAGAGAGTAGGATCACCTTGAGGCCTGCAAGCAACAAAATAGACTTCCTCCTAAACCGAAGAAGCTTTAATGACGAGAACAGTATGTTGGTAGAAGTTACCTTGGGAATCTCACATGAAGCAGTGCAAACGCAATTGCCAGGAAAACACAGATGATTCCAGTCACCATACAGGCTATCCCGAGGAAACTGTTTTTGCCTCCCAGCCAATTTTGGGTTGTAAGGATCAGCTTCTTCTTACCTCCAAAACTGTAAGTGTTGTAGTTATTAAGAATGTGCACTTCGATACTGTCATCCGCTACGAGATCCTCTTCGATAATGCCATAAAGCTTCCTGAACTTGGGAAGAGCAGCTGTGCGCATCCAAACTATGAGATCCTCTTGCTCGCTAAGCTATTTGGAAGAAACCATCGATGGTAATTAGAAACCTGAGTTACATGATAAAGAAAGCATGCACAGATATCATTTGAGTGATCAACATACTGGAACATCTGGATCAAGATTGGCTCCTCCAATTAAGCTTCCATTCTGAAAATTGAAAGGATATACATTTCTCCCAAACTTGTGCTGTCGATCACTGACCCATGCAATGTTTTTCCTGTTAACTTTCATCTCTAGAGTCTCACGCACGAAGGCGTAAGAATCATTGAACAAACTCCAGGCAACTAAACCACAAGGAACAATTGGGAGACCGCCATTATACTCTTCCGGTTTGCACGAACTAGTGTGCTTGTATTCCAATCCATGCAGAAGCTGCTTATCACATCTACTTTTTACGTACCTAGAATAGTAATTATAAATTTTGTCACAAATTGATTTAAAAAGTTGAAATGATGAAATAGACGAAATCAGGAGGTTGCTAAGATGCTCTCACCGTCGATGATTCTGATAGTAGTTATCAAGTTCATAATAAACATATATTGGTGCTTTCATATGTTTCTGAACCTGCAATGAACTTGAACTTTCAGTGAAAATAGCAAATGCATGATTTGACTAATGTGGCGGTTCCACATTTCCCTTTTTTTAAGTAAGCATTTGACTAACTAAAGAACCTATTTTACCTTAAAGGTGGCTTCCTTCTTGACTCTTTTGATTCCTATTATCTTACCCCTGATTGTCTTCTAGGTTATTCAAAGCAACAAAATGATTATAGACTAGACTGCCAAAAGACTGGCACAAGAAATTTCAAACCGTGCATCAAAAGAAAATGTGAATATAGAGCCAACTTTGACCTTATTTCAAGTGGATACTGACTGGTTTTCAGTTTCACTTGTGTAATGTTGAAGCAACAGTTTATAATGCATGATTTACTTGGAGAGTTGATTGATATCTCAGTTTAACATAAATTAGTTAGGCTAATGACTAATCATTGTTGAATGAATTATTATGCATTCTTTGAATGGAAATACTTTGAAGGACAGCTACTTCAGCTTACAATTTTTTTCATATTATCTACAAGTTACATTATTTTCCTCAAAAAGAAGCTAACATTTGTTTTACCTCGGAATTTGAAAATCATTCACGCACTTTGTCATCATAGAGCATTCATCTCTAGTGACTTGACAGAAAACCTCATTCACTTCATGCTTAAAGTTTATCAAAATTGTTCGATTATTTGGAATATTCCTTACTCCATAAATATCTTCTTTGGAACACCTTCAAATTCCATTTACTGGTCAATGTTATATCAATCATGTCATTTGTATGAAAGAATAAGCTTACATCAGGGTGGGTCACATAAAGATCACACATGGTCATGCCATCTATTGTAATTTTCCAATATAAACAATTGGGAAGGCATAAAATTCACCTTTATTAGACGATCACATTTCTTTGTAATCAAACTGTTCTTGATATAAGCTACTTTGTTGCTTCTATATGTCTCAGGCACACATTCTACATCATACCGCTCTACAATTTCCACAACCTACAGAATTAGAAAAACAAAGCCAGCTCCATAAGATCAAAATGTCACATTGATACACAAACATCTAGGTCTATACTGAGAAGAATTCAAGTTCTATACACACGCTTTCTGAAGCACGAAGACACACTAGGCCAGTTGGTATGAATAAAACACCAGCAACCAGAAATATTGCAATAACCTGAAAAGGCAACCAAGCATAAAGAATAAGCAAAAATAATCAGAATCAGGGAGGTTTTGTTGCAATATCATGTAAACTTCCATCAAAAGTTTTTACTCACCCAAGCTGGCGTTAGTTGTGGCCTACAAGCTGGAAGATTTTGCTGGGTGAATTTATAAAATGCTGTCAATTAAAAAAAAGTTTAAAAATAGATAGATAGCAAGATTATTTACTAAATAAATTCTTTTTCTAGGGGAGAACTTTTTAATGCATAAACTAGTAGTCAATAAAAACAGAAATGAGGGCTGCATTAGGCAGACTAATCGAACACCATAATGCATAAGTTTTTAAAACAAAATATTACATGTCTCTTTCAGCTCACTAATCTGCCTCATTTTAGTGATAATTAATTAAAACATAAATTGAGTTGTAATTTCTGAAAATCAATTCAATTTTATGCTTGGAATACCAATTATGGATGCTATTTATTTAATAAGATAATTAATACTGAAATATACAAAAATAAAGTATTTGCATATATTTTTCATTAGTTTTATAAAATTTACAATAGATTCCATAGATAGCTATTTTGTTGGGTTGAGGAGAGAAATATCGAATAAGTATATTAATGTGATAAGAAACATTGATAATAGCTACTAGTGTTGGAGCAACTGAGGTCTAACAAATAATTTTTTCTATAGTACATCAGGGGAGTGTCCTAAAAGACTATCTTTTTGCACTAACACTAATGAATTTAACAATTATTTTCGAAATAAATCTCCTTGCTATAGATTATTTGTAGATGAATTGTGTAAATGATGGACTATGAAAAAGAATGAACTCAAAAGTTGATTCATGAAGAGAAGTTTTAGACACTTAGGCAAAACTCATACATAACTAAAATCGAAATACAAAATGTAGTCCTCATAATAATAAAAGAAGTGGGGAATTCTAAAGTGGAACATTTATAACTAAGAGTTTTAGACGTCTTAGATCTATATTCAATAAAAAGAAGATATCCATGATCATATCATGAATAGAGCGGACGGTTAAACGAAGTCTTGGTGTGATTAAAATGTGTCTCAAAAGCCAATATCGAGTTCACAGGAGGAGAAATAGAAAAGAAAAAGGAAAAACATCCAGTTATTTTGATTACTTGGAAGTAAATAAAGAGGAGGAAGGAGTTTATAAACATGAATAAGTAAATATTGTTAATTATTTACTTCTGATTCCATCCAAATTATCTAGAAGAATGGGATATAATGGGAAAAGAGTAATGATACGCACGGTGAAAGTGAATGCCTCAGTGAAAACTTTGACCGTCAATCGACGGCACGTCCGACGTCCGATCGTCGATCGGACACTACCGTTCAGCCGCCGCCCCGAACCAAACTATACCCTGGGGGGCACGGTGAACCCGTCGGGGATCGCCACAATTGCGATCTCGCATCATTGACCGTCGATTTCGATGGGTTCACCGTTGCCGACGATCCTGACGAGTTCACCGTCCTCCCAAGGTATAGTTTGATTCGGGACGGCAATCAGAGGCCGTTGGTGGTGTCCGATCGACGATCGAACATGTACACATTAACTGCACGTCATTCACTATAATTTTCACTCTCCCAAATTCACTCTTCAAATCATTTCCCATGGGAAAAAGATATGAGTGATGATAGGGAGAGTGAATTTGGGAGAATGAATGGGAGAGTGAATGACGTGGCAGTTATTGTATACACGTCCGATCGACGATCGGACACCACCGGCGGCCTTCGGCCGCCGCCCCGAACCAAACTATACCCTGGGGGGCACGGTGAACCCGTCGGGGATCGCCACAATTGCGATCTCGCATCATAGACCGTCGATTTCGATGGGTTCACCGTTGCTGGCCATCCTGACGAGTTCACCGTCCTCCCAAGGTATAGTTTGATTCGGGACGACAATCAGAGGCCGCCGGTGGTGTCCGATCGTCGATCGAACATGTACACATTAGCTGGACGTCATTCACTCTCCCATTCACTTTCCCAAATTCACTCTACCAATCATTACTCAAAAGATATTACAATTCATTTCTTTCTTTCCATTTCAGTTTTAAATAGTCAATTTTCTCCCATTTCCTCCACTCTAAGTAAACAAAACATCCAAGAAAATATTTACAAGATAATGATATAATCTGCCATACTTTTCATATGTGAGTAATAACAGTTTGAAAGCAAAACATACAAAAAGTAATGTGACAGAGATAATAATACTAAAAATAATATGTGAGGCACTAGAAAAAGATAAAATAAACAACACTACTATCTCAAAATAATTAAGTGCAGCTGCAAGAGAGGAAAAAAAGAGAAAAAATAGGTTACAATTATACGGACATATTAAAAAAAAAAAGAATTTGTAGTTAAATAAGTTCAATAGATTGCAGTTGAAGGAAAATCCCAGCTCGTCAAAAGATAATCCCTCAACGTAATTGCACAGCACAAAATTCGTCAGTGGTAAGGGGAAACGTTACCTCTGGAATGAAGTGGAGGGCGGTAGTGCACTTGCGTTCCTCCGGAGGACGCTGACGTACTGCCGGCCTCCATTTCCATCAATTGCGCAGCTTAATCCTTATCCAACGAGATCCAAATCGGTCCCTGCTATGCCGATTTCATCGCTTGCTGGCGGGTTGTCGAAACCCTCGATCGCTCGTTCGCTTCGTAGGAGCCCGATTTGGTCGTCGAGGACTCGAGCCGGCGTAATCGCATCGCGATGAGTTCCGTCAATTAAGGTTAGGCGAGATGGGAAAAAACACATAAAGGCAGAAACCCAAGGTTTTTTTTTTCCTTCTTATATATATTTTTTATTAATTTTATAATTTTTTTCTTTTATTTCATTTTTCTTTTTCTCTCTTCTAATAAGTTATTCAAAAATAGAAAATAATAAATATTTTTTATTTACGTTTTTTCTTTTTCTTTTTTTATTAAAAATTAAAAACAAAAAACCTAAATAGATAAAAAGAAAAAAAATTACCGAGGAGGAGCCGATTTAATCAAAATAGGTCTAAAGAGGTAATATTTTTTATATAAAATAATATTAAAATATAATGTGGAAGGTAGTTTACCTAAAAAATATAGACGGGTTTATTTTGATAATTAAAAAAAGGAACTATGCTTTTCCCATATTTTTTTTGTCAAAAATTAAATTAAATTAAATTAAAAAAATTAAAATTCCCACCAATCTTGATATGCTTCTGAAGAAATACAGGGAAAAATCTTTCAAATTCAATAAGATACCAATCAAAGTCAAGGTCTACTGATGTGAACACCGGGATCATAGTTTTTTTTAAAGAAGAAAACAAAAGTCAAATATAGTTCTTTCACAAGGTTAAAAAGCCAAATAATGGAAGGCCAGTCAAGATGGATCTAAGAACGTTGA
This sequence comes from Boesenbergia rotunda, assembly GCA_024364735.1. Taxonomy (NCBI): domain Eukaryota; kingdom Viridiplantae; phylum Streptophyta; class Magnoliopsida; order Zingiberales; family Zingiberaceae; genus Boesenbergia; species Boesenbergia rotunda. Next base: position 117,587 of record JAGFNQ010006857.1, on the reverse strand, counting down.
CTTAATCAGATTTAAATTTAATTCAAAATGACAAAGCCCCAACCTCTTCTAGTTCACATCCACGCTCGTCCCCATTGTTCTTCAAGACAGGACCGAGGTAAGGGATCAGTGAAAAAAAGGAACGCCACTGGAAAGGAAGACTTATTAGAAAAGTAAAAGGAAAGAAAATTCAGTTGGATAAAGTCAGACACTTCTATCTCTCTTTTATTTTTATGATTGGACACGAAGGATAAATAAATTAGTAAAACCATAATTGTGTTCAATATTAAGTCAACATAACCCCACAGTTACGCGGAATTCTCAACCCAACACGGCACTGTTTCACGAGCAAAGAAAATTCAACGTCTTCCTTCTGCTTCGTTTTTTTCTTTCCAGAAAACATACATAAATAATGATTGGTCAACGTTTCGAAATTTTATATTGAAATCATTGCCATTTTAAAATTAATCAACAATGGAGAGAAATATCAGCCGCTCTCCCTCCTCTGCTCTCCTCCTCCTCTTCCTCCTCTTCAGCTGGTCTGCCTGCTCCGTCTCCAATGGGGCGGATACCTTATCCCCTGATCGACCTCTCCTCGATGACGGAGTAACCGCCTTGGTCTCCTCCGGCAGCAGCTTCCGGCTGGGCTTCTTCAGCCCCAACGGTTCCACCAACCGCTACGTCGGCATATGGTACAACAGCATCTCCGTCCAAACCGTCGTGTGGGTCGCCAACCGTCGACACCCAATCACCACCCTCTCCGGCAGCCTCTCTTTGGCCGCCAACGGTACACTCATCATCACCGGCGAAGACAATTCCACCGCCATCTGGTCTTCCGGGTCGCCAGCCTCGGGCCTCGAGAATCCTGTCGCACGGATCCTCGACGATGGCAACTTCGTCGTCCAAGAGGCAAGCAGCAACGGCAACGACGACCCTAACAGCTTCGCATGGCAGAGCTTCTACTTCCCGACGGACACGCAGTTGCCGGGCATGGCGATCGGGCAGAAGAAGCTCGACACAGGGATCGTCCTTAACCTCAACCTCACATCTTGGAAGAGCTCCGGCGATCCTGCTCCAGGCCAATATGCCTTCGGAATAGACGTCAGAGGCGACCCCCAAGAATTCATCTGGTCAGATACACGACCCTACTGGCGCGGAGGCCCATGGAACGGCCGCTGGTTCAGTGGCGTTCCAGAGGTGAAGGACAGCACCGACGACGGAATCATCAATTTCAACGTGCAAAATGATCATACCAACTACTGGCCAAAGCACCAGTCTTCGATCGTGAGGTGGACCATGGACTCCTCCGGCCAGCTACAACTCCTCGTGTGGATGGAGGATCAACAGAGCTGGATTGCCAGTTGGTACATACCCAAGGACCGCTGCGATCAAATTTTCCCGTGTGGCCCCAATAGTTACTGCAGGTCCAACTCCTCGCCGCAGTGCACATGCTTGCCGGCGTTTCATCCAAGGAACCAACGTAATTGGGATTTGTGGGACTGGTCCGACGGCTGCATGAGGACGACGCCCTTGGACTGTCTGAATAATACCGATGGATTCTTAAAACAGAGTGGCACCAAGTTGCCCGACACGTCCAGATCGACAGTCCTTGCGAATTTGAGCTTGGAGGGGTGCGTGGCTTTGTGCTTGAGTGACTGCTCGTGCACAGCGTACGCTGCACTGGACATTATAAATGGGAGTGGCTGCTTGATCTGGACCGAGGGACTCACTGATCTCACAGTGTACCAGAGTGGGCTAGGACAAGATCTTTATGTCAGATTGGCAGCAGCAGATTTAGGTGAGCAGCTGGCTAGCTAGTCAAGACTGAATTATTATCTCGAAACCTTTTTACTTATTCAGTTAATTATATGCTGTTTCAATCTTTCAGTATTAGCATCTGAGGCTTTGCACCATCATTCTAACCGGAGGAATATCATTATGATTGTGGTTCTTCCTCTGGCAAGTCTTCTGTTCCTTGCTTGTGTTGCTTACTCGATTTGGTGGTGGAAGATAAGAAGTATTGCTCATTCTCATCCTAACTACTTTTACTTGGCTTATGTATATATTCAGAAGTCATTAATTAATTTGTTGCACATATAGGTTCTCATACTGACGATGAAGCAGAAGAAAAGGACATGGAATTGCCATTGTTTGACTTGAATACAATTAAAGATGCCACCGATGACTTCTCACCAGACAACAAGCTTGGTGAAGGAGGCTTTGGCCCTGTGTACAAGGTACAGTCTATATACTGTATTTGGGGTTTAATACAAGTTAGCACGTAATTTTGTTTGAGCAAGTTTGACATTTGATTCTGTGCAGGGTAAATTGGGGGAGGAACAAGAGGTAGCAGTGAAAAGATTATCCAAGACATCGACACAGGGAGTCGATGAGTTCAAAAATGAGATAACTTTGATTGCGAAACTTCAGCATCGAAATCTCGTTAAGCTTCTTGGCTGTTGCATCCAAGGAGGGGAAAGACTCTTGATCTATGAATACATGTCCAATGGAAGCTTGGACACCTTCCTGTTTGGTTAGTTGATCTTCTCTGTCAATTTACATATATATTCTGAAACTATCTAAATGAATGCTTGTTGTGTTCAGATGAAGTTCAAACTGTATTGCTGGATTGGCGAGCAAGGTACAACATCATTCTCGGTGTCGCTCGAGGTCTACTTTATCTTCACCACGATTCAAGATTAAGGATCATTCATAGAGATCTTAAAGCTAGTAATATTCTGCTCGACAAAGATATGAATCCCAAAATATCTGATTTTGGCATGGCTAGAATATTTGGAGGAGATGAATCCGAATCAACTACTAAAAGAGTCGTTGGAACCTAGTGAGTATAAATAAATTCAATCGTCATTATCTCTCGATTATCCATATTATGTCATATATATTCATTTTATATTTCTAAAATAATGACAGTGGTTACATGTCTCCTGAATATGTCATGAATGGTATATTTTCTATAAAGTCTGATGTATTTAGTTTTGGAGTACTTGTACTCGAGATAATAAGCGGTAAAAAGAATAGAGACGTTGGACAATCGATGTCACAATTGAACCTTCTAGGAAATGTAAGCATCCTTATTCATTTACAAATTATTACTTGCTTTGTTGTCACTTTCATTTTACTTATTTTGCAATTGTTTTTCAGATGTGGATCATGTGGAAAGAAGGCAAATGCTTAGATCTAGTCAATACAAAATTTAGTCATTCGTTTTTCGAAAATGAAGTGCTAAGGTATGTAAAAGTTGGACTTCTATGTGTTCAAGAGCAACCCAGAGATAGACCGACCATGTCTTTGGTATTAGCAATGTTGGTGAGTACGGATAATATTTCTCTTCTACCAGAACCTAAACAACCAGGTTTCTTTTCGACGAGATTATCATCTATAAACTCAGATTCTAGCAACACGAAATTACTCTCGATAAATCAAGCATCGATCACTGCAATAGTTGGTCGATAGGAATTAAGTGATGAGAGAGTTATGTGATATGTTTATGGAGGACTCACTCTTTTGTAGATGTTGTAATAGAATTAGGTGCTTGAAGAATTAAAATTTGATGTTCGAATAGTTACATCGAGTTGTTAGACTTCAAGGTGATAATATACACGTATTAACTAGCAGTCCATCATGTGGGGACTAAATTTTTGTTGCTCAAGCTTGTTATGAAAACATCACTTTTGCCAAATGATCTTCATCTTGCCCATCAAATAGAATATCATTTACTATGCCTCAAAGAGTGTGGTACAGTGGTAAAACACATTTAAAAAAAGAATAAATGTAAAGACCATAGTTCAAATTTTAACAGAGAGGAATATTTTAGAGATGGATCTTTAATTATGCATAAATTGTACTTTAAATTTACTTTATAGACAATCTAGGAGAGAATATTATGTATCTATAAGATTAATCTGACTAAATTTGAACATTTGAATTATAAAAAAAATATTACTACTAACCAAATTTTGTACTACTTTCTCTAAAAATCCATCAAGTTTGCATCTTGATATACAAGAAACATAGGGGAAAATCTTTCCTAGGAAAAAGTCATTCTATTGCATAATTATGACTCAGCATGCCCCAAATTTAGTAAATCATCAAGAGCATCATTTAAAAAAAGAAAGTCAAAAAAATATCATTTAAAAACGTTTAAAAGAACAAATAGAATATCCATCACTATGCCTTTATGAATGTGGTGTAGTGATAATTTTTTTAAAAAATATATATATAAGGATCATAATTTGAATATTTTAAAGATTAATCTTTACATATACATAAATTGTGCTCGAAATTAATTCTATTGCATAAAGATGATATAGGTGCCTGAAATTAAGTAAATCATAAAAAAACGCCTTTTTTAAAAAAAAAAATCAAAAACATTGATCCACACGAATATTTTCTCTCAAAAATGTATAAAACTTACTGACTTACTGCATACAATGTGTAATACTTAATATAACAGTATTATAATATTATAGTAACTATATAGTATTAAATAGCTATTACAAATGTTTTCAAATTATTTTAATCAATTTAAAATAATTTTGATGAAGTTTAAATAAATTTAATTAATCTGATAAAAAAATTTGATATAATAATTTATAGATTTTATAATGTAGGATTTAAAGTTTTAGTAGAATAGTTAGTTTTTCCTATTATAGTAACTACTAAGTAACATCTACGCATAGTAATAACTACCGAATAATTTTTACACGTTGTAATTAAATATTAAAATTTAAAATTTTGACCCTTAAATTCTAAACTTTGAACATTAAAATAATTATTTTTTTATATTATAGTAGTTATTAATATCTTCTATCTATTATAACAAATCCTGAGTTATAACAATTATCAAGTAGTTTCTACACTTTATAATTAATGCCTAAATACTAAATTCTGAACACTGTTATATCAAATATTTTTTTACTAATTCAATCAAAATTATTTAAACTTTATAAAAAATTATTTTAACTTAATCAAATCACTTTAAAATTATTATATCAACTATTTAATATTTTCTACGTTGTTAAATGGTGTAGCGGCTATGTAGTAGTTAATCATAAATGCTACAATAATATTAAAAATAAAAAAGGGTTAATGAGATTTTTTCAATTTCGGATAATCGGTCCGACCTCACGAAAGCTTCCCATCGACCACCAGTATAAATTGAAAATTACTCACGGCGGACGATCTAGGAGCCCAGCATCTTAGGATTCGCGTCTCATTTAAAAAAAAAAATTTCTATAAAATATGTAACAATTAAGAATTGAATCATAAATATCTGATATGATAATTAATCATTTTTTCGTTGTACTATTGTCCACAGCTGATAATATTGAAAATAAAGAATAATATTTGGTTGGTAGGTGTTAAAAGATATTGAATAAGAGGTATTTTAGGGATAAAATACATATACGATGGGATACATTTAGGGATGATAATTTTCTCCGCGAATTTGGATATCTATGGGAAAAAGTTGAAACGGGGCAGGTTTGGAGAGATATTATCGGATTTGAATTCAGATTGGGAGATTTTTTAAAATTCCCGAAACAGACTGTGATGGATATGGGGATGCTATTCTCATTCCTGAATCCGCCCCGATATCTCTAATAATAATAAATTAATAATAATTATTAAAATAATTTCAATAATATTAAAGATTTATAATAATCTAATACGAATCCTAAATTAATAATTATTATTAATTTATTATTATTAGAGATATCTCCGTGATGGGGATGGGGGTTTAATCTCCATGCAAGGGCGGAGCCACGTTATAGTTTACCCGGGCTGTAGCCCGGGGTCCAATTAATGAAATCCCTTGTTATCTCTAGTTTAAAATAAGCCTGGGCCATTAATTTTGATATTTAGCCCGGTAGAAGCTTAATAGTTAGCACGTAGCCTGCAGATAGGAAAAGAAATAATTTCTGCTATCCCTAAATTTCGCATCTGCCGCCTCTCTTGCCCGACGAAACCTGGATTCCTGCCGGCTGCCGTCCTGGACGCCAATTCGCCAAGCATCAAGCCTCTGTCAGTGGCGGTTCTCCATCCTTTGCGGCTCATCGTCCTCGATTCTCCGTCCTTTGCGGCTTCCTCTGACTTGGCGATTGGTAATCTCTCATTCTGATTATGATTCCCTTTTCCTTTGTGGAGGTTTTTGTTTCAATTTTTTCCTCCGCTGTAATTGCATTGCTGTCTGTTTAAAGTGTAACGATCCGGAAAATTCTCTTAATATTTTCTTAAAATATTAAGCATGTTTAAATAATTTTCCAAGGGACTTAGGAATATTAAGGAGAACTTTGGCCTAGAAAACCCATGTTTTCTCATTTAAATTGAGAAAACTAAGTACTAATGAGCTTTAAATGGGCTTCGAAAAGGGGTATTAATTAGGTAAAATTAATATAAATTGGGTAAAATTAATATAAATATAAAAGAATTTTATTTAGGAATATTAGTACAATTATGGGTAATTTTAGGGGGGATTTTCGAAATTTAAGAAAATAAAATAAATGGAATGAAAATAAAAATAAATGTGCCTGAGCCAAGGATTTGAACCTTGGAGCTCTTGTAACAACCAAAAATGCTTTAACCAACTCACCTAGCAAGGAATGCTTATGAGTAATTGAAGTGGAGGTTGGTTAAGAGGTAAAAAGAGGTGAAGGGTCATGGAGAGGCTCTTTAATTGCTCTTTAATTGCCTCCTTGATGGGTTATAATGAGAGGGGTTTTGGGAGTTACTTATTCTCTCAATCAATAGCATTACCTCTCCTCTTCATTCCCATTCTTGCCGAGCACCAAAGGGAGGAGTCCTTGGGGAAAACTTCACAAGAGGTTTCATCCCTCAAGATCTAAAGTTCCTACAAGGTGACAAAGACTAGTTGGGGTTAAGAGATACCAAGACCTTTTTTTACCTTCTCCTCTTTCAAGGTTCGAAAAAAAAAATCAAGAAATCTAAGGTAAGACTCCCTCACCTGTGGTATAATAGTTACCTATGATTTCCATGATTTTTGGCATGATATATGGGTTAGTTTTCGGATTTAATGTTGAAGAGAAACAAAATCAAGGTTCCTATGTTCAAAGGTTTCGGCCAGCATGTTTTAAAGGTCCATAATTATGCTAAAATTCATGATAATGTTGTTTGGTGTTCCCTTATGATGTTTAGAAGTTAAGTGTAATTTTTGGGAATTTTTTGGGATACCCTAGAGGCCCCATATGTCTCGGCCAACATGAAAGAAGCAAAACACAGAACCTTAAGTTCAAGGGTTTCGGCCACCATGGTTTAAATGTCTAAAAATATGTTTAAAATCATTATAATGTTATTTAATGTTCCCTTATGATGTTTAGATATTAAGTATAATTTTTGGGAATTTTTGGGATACCCTAGAGGCCCCATATGTTTCGGCCAACATGAAAGAAGCAAAACCCAGAACCTTAAGTTCAAGGGTTTCGGCCACCATGTTTTAAATGTCTACAAATATGTTAAAAAATCATGATAATGTTATTTAATGTTCCCTTATGATGTTTAGACATTAAGTATAATTTTTGAGAATTTTTGGGGTACCCTAGAGGCCCCATATATTTCGGCCAACAAGAAAGAAGCAAAACCCAGAACCTTAAGTTCAAGGGTTTCGGCCACCATGATTTAAATGTCTAGAAATATGGTAAAAATCATGATAATGTTATTTAATGTTCCCTTATGATGTGTAGAGGTTAAGTATAATTTTTGGAGTACCCTAGAGGCCCATATGGTTCGGCCAACCCCAAGGACCCAAGGGTTAAGGGTTGAGTCTTTAACTTCAAGCATATGTTTATGTGTTGCCATGATATATGGATGATGGATGGTGATTATGTGAATTTTCACATAGCCTTGGGACTCCACATGTTTCGGCCAATATGGGTTAATAGGGAAAAAGTTAAGATTTATTTCAAGTAAGGGTCCCAATAGCCCTACGGTAAGATGTGATTTATGTTTATGTCAGGTTTATGAATGATATGCCATGTTTATGAATGATACGCCATGGTTATGCATGATATGCCATGTTTATGAATGATATGCTATGTTATGAATGATATGCCATGTTTATGAAGGATATGCCATGGTTATGGATGATATGTCATGTTTATGAATGATATGCCATGTTATGAATGATATGCCATGCTTACGAATGTTATGTCATGTTTATGAATGATATGCCACGGTTATGAATGATATGCCATGTTATGAATGATATGCCATGTATATGAATGTATGCCATGCTCTATGAATGATGTGTACATACACCATGTCTAAGAATGAAAATGATGAATGACAAGTATGATAAATGAAAGATGATGCTTATGCCTTTAAGGCATAAATATGCTAAACGGCACGGTCGATGGTCGACGGTACGACGGTCGAGAGGACCGGTAAATGGGCTGGTAGACGGGCCGAGCCGTAACAAGTTATGCTATGATAAGTATGCCATGAATGGCTTATGAATGATGAAGCATGAAAAGTATTTTACTTTATGTATGGGCTTGTACCGGACCGAAGTATGGGTCCAAGGGATGGGCACCTTAAGAACGCCCCGGTTTTGGACTACCGACTATGCTGTCCACGGTTCTGGCACTACCGTAGCTGTGCAACAGGGATGGGCACCTTAAGAACGCCTCGGTTCGGGGACTACCGACTATGCTGTCCTTACCCTAGTAGGTCGAGGCTAGCTACCTCGTATTTACTTAGGGATGCGCGCTTATGATGTATGTATGTGGTACAAGCCAGGGCCCAATGTTAAGATGATGATGTTTAAGCATTTTCAAAGTACGTTTTAAAAGTTAAGCATCCTTATGTAAATGCATTCCACCCATGCATTCATACATGATATGCATCATGTTAAGATAATGATGTCTTATACTTATGCTTTACGATAAAAGATATGCATGAATGATCTATGTCAGGATTATGTTAAGAAGGTGTTCATATGATATGATAGAAGATATGCCTATGTTTATGCCATATAGGTTGAGTTTTGTTACGTTATGCTATGCCATGTATTATGCCATGCTACTACGTTTAAGCTTATATCATGTCTTATGCCATGCTAGGAAAGATTAGTATGACTATGTTCATGCCATGTCTCATGCTATGCTACGAATGTTCACTTATGTTTATGATCATGCCATGTCAAGGGTATGGTAAATATGATAATGTTTATGTGCTTATTATGGAATGACGAATATTTTAGTGAGTAGGAAAGAGTCTTACTAAGCCTGTGTGCTTATAGTCTTCTTTCCTTATACCGCAGATCATGCAAGGGGATGACGAGGAAGCAGCAGGAGGGCCTGAAGTATGTGTGTGTTGGTGACTTGGACCATGAAATCGAATGTGTTAACCGTTATGCTAAGAACTTTATTTTGCTACCTATATGCCTAAATAGTGACTTATGGAACTTTATGATAAGATGTCCAATATGATATGATATGAACCTTATGGTATGATGTTAAGCATGTTACGATATGATGTTAAGCATGATGTTCATATGTTAAGTTCCATGTCATTATATTAGGGATGGTAGTAGGGGCATGTATATGTAAGGCTTAAGTTATTCCGCTGCAGTATGATTTTACATGCCTTAAGTATGTTAGCATAACGCCGCTTTAGAAAAAAAAAAAAGCGGGCGTTACATAAAGATTATTGGAATCCATTAGTTCATTCTTCTTCTGATTGTTTTTCCGATCCTAATTCTGTTGTTTTTCCGATCCTAATTCTGGCTATTCTTTCTGTAATTGCAATGTTAGATAAACACGACCATTCATATTTCATATGTCGGATGGTATGAGATGAAAATTACTTAATGTTATTATATTGGGTAGCAATTGCAGAGTGACACGAAAAACCTAATTGTGGCTAACCACAGAGTTGGAAAGCTACTGAATGAAAAGAATTTGGTTCCACAAGAAGTGAACTGGAAACACAACAGATATTCATTTACTTATCAGTCATTTTTCCAGGTCAGGAGAGACCCACAATGCTTCAACGGAACACCTTTAACTTGTTAGTAACTTTAAGCAGCTTTTTTAATCAGATAAACTGGTCGAAATAGAAAAAACCAGATATAAAATCCTTATTTGAAAAGTTTATATGAAAGTGAGCTTGTATTGTAGTGGTTTAATTAGTCTATGCTCTTTCGAGTTTGTAATAATTCTTTTTTTTTTGTTTTGGATAATTTTCAAATTTATTACTTTTACATAAGCACAGACATATAGTTTCAGGATTGTATTAAATGGAGGTGCAGCAGTGATATAATTTCAGTGTTGAATTTGCTCACGGTGCTCTGAAAGAAATGCAAGAATTTTTCTGTCCTTTTCTGTTGCTTTGTAATGTCCTGGAATTGGATTCACTGCTCCGCTATATATTATGTTCTGCCAATAATTACTTGGTGAACTCAATGAAATAGCAATCTGGTTAACAAGCAACCTTTTTATAGATAGATGACATGAGTTATTTACGTACAGACAAAATGACATTGCATGTTCTGACTGAAACCTATGGACAAAGTTAAGACAACTTGCTCTGCAAGGCAATATGATTGAGTACATAGGATGGAACCCCTAAAAGGATGCAAAGATACAATTATACAGTTATACAGGGAACTTACAAATTCGCAGTGATAAGGTAACTGCCTCTCAATTTTGCAGTGATAAGGCAACTTTTTGTGTTATTAGTCGCCTTTCAAATGATAAGAATACAATACATATTCTGTTGCTTGCTAAAAAGGCTTAAGCAACATTTGATAAGGTAACTTTTTGTATTGTTTGATTAAATTAACCCTGTCAATGTTTAATTTTCATAATTCATATAAGTTCATTTTGCCAGTTCTTGGATCTATTTATTATGTTTGGATTAGGTGCCCTACTATCTATTAGAAATCGTTATTTAAAATTTATAAGATTCTATGTTAATCATATTAAGATTTATCTGTGTTAGGTTATTTTAATGTCAAATCAAGAGAGAAAAGGAGGAAACAATATTCTATCATTCTTTAAGCCAAGAATTGATAATCCTTCATCATCTGAGAGCGCCAAGACTAATATATTTGTTCCTAATGAGGAGTTCGAACCTCCTTCTAAATCTCAAAGAGTTGAGTTTGATGAAACATCACTTGAACGAGATCCTGGATTGCGTATTTCCATGTGGCGACATCATGTTAATCATCGTGATGAAATTAGACGAGCTTATATCAAAATGGGGCCATATCAACCTAAATTGCAAGAGTACCCACGATCTAAATCAGGAAAGCAACATCGTCGATTTCAATATGCATGGTTTAAAAAATTTCCATGGTTAGAGTACTCTCCTACAAAGGATGCAGCATTTTGTTTTCCATGCTATCTTTTTGAAACAAGTGAAGCACAACAATCTGCATTTACAGTTGAAGGGTTTAAAAGTTGGAAGCGCGTTAATGATGGAGCCAAGTGTGCCTTTTTGTCTCACATGGGAAGTTATAACTCAGTGCATAATAAATCTGCTAAATCGATTATTGATGTGATGAATGCAACTCGACATATAGATAAAGTTATGAATCGAGAATTTTCTGAACAAATTCAAAAGAATCGATTAAGGCTTGCAGCAACAATTAAGAGTGTCCGTTGGCTTAGCTTGCAAGCATGTGGATTGAGAGGTCATGATGAATCTTTAGATTCCCAAAATTGTGGTAATTTCATTGAGATGCTAAAACTTTTGGGAAAATGGAATACTGATATTGGCGATGTTATCTTAGAAAAAGCTCCAGGAAATGCAAAGTATACCTCACCAGAAGTTCAAAAAGAAATCCTGTATATTATTGGTAAAAGAGTCAGAAATAAAATTCGTGATGAAATTGGAGATTCTAAGTTTTGTATTTTGGTGGATGAAGCAAAGGATGTATCTAACAAAGAACAAATGGCAATAATTTTGAGATTTGTTGATGTCCATGGTTATTTACGGGAGCATTTTTTTCAAATTGTGCATGTTCATGACACCACAGCTGCAACACTTAAGAAAGAGATATGTGATGTCCTCACTAGATATAATTTAGAAATATATAATATGCGGGGTCAAGGGTATGATGGTGCTAGCAACATGAGTGGTGCTTTTAATGGATTGCAAGCTTTATTTCTTAAAGATTGCCCCTATGCATATTATGTACATTGTTTTGCCCACCGACTTCAATTAGCGTTAGTTGCAGCTGCTGAAAATGAGACCTCTATATGACTTTTCTTTTCAAATATGACAACCATTGTTAATCTGGTTTCTTCTTCTTCCAAACGCAATGCTGAGTTACAATCTGCTCAAGTTAATGAAATTGCACGTTCTATTGGTGCTGGTGAACGCGAAACTGGGAGAGGAGCTAATCAAATTGATACTTTGCATCGAGCAGGAACTACTCGTTGGAGCTCCCATTTTGATTCTATTTGCAGCTTAATAGATAAGTATAACGCAATTATTGAAGTGCTTGAAAATATTATCACTGATGGTTCATCTACTTCGATGCGTGGGGAAGCTAGTGGTTCTTTAATAGTGATGAAGTCTTTTGATTTCATTTTTATTTTGCATTTGATGCATAAAATTATGGGGATCACAGATTTACTTTGTCGTGACTTACAAAAAAAATCTCTTGATATCATAAATGCAATGGATTTGGTCTCTACAACTAAAGCAGTTCTTCTTACATTGAGAAATGAAGGTTTTGATATTCTTCTTTCATATGTCAAATCATTTTGCACAAGATTGGACGTTGATATACCAGAGATGAGTGCTCGTTTTAAACATTCTAGTCGTTCAAGCCAACAAAAGGATACCATCACAGTTGAGCATCACTTTCATTATGATATATTTAATGCCGCAATAGATTTTCAGTTGGAAGAGTTAAACTCTAGATTTAGTGATGAGACAGTAGAACTTCTTATGCTTAGCTCTGCTTTGGATCCAAAAGATAACTTTAATTGGTTCAATATTGATAAGATTTGTACTCTCGCTGAGAAGTATTATCCCGAGGACTTCACCGAACAAGAAATGCATAATTTGAGATGTCAACTACAACATTATGAGCTTGATGTGATTTGTCATGAAAATTTTCAGAATATGTCCACTATCTTAGAATTGTGCCAAGGGTTGTTTGAAACAAAAAAATTTCAATACTATAATTTGATTGACAAGTTGATTCGTCTAGTGTTGACTTTACCTGTTTCTACGGCAACTACAGAGCGTGCATTTTCGGCTATGAAGCATGTCAAAACAGTTCTTCGTAATAGAATGGGAGAGGATTTTCTGGCAGATTCTATGATTATCTACATTGAGAGAGAGTTTGATTCAGATTCTATAATTGATGAATATTATACTTTGAAGAATCGTAGAGCACAACTTCAATAACATGTGTATGTATATATCGATCATAAAATGATTTTTTTTACTTTGTGAGTTATCTATGCTAATTTTTTTTTTCTATTTTTCGGTAGGAAGTTGATGGCGTGAAAGTTCTTCAATTGGAAATTATAGCTAGAGCGGCAATTAAACTGGTTTAGGTAATTATTTTATTTTGAATTTGGATATGTATTTTAGGCGTAGTTGCCTCTACTCTGTAATACAAAACTCGAACTGTGAATTCGGAAGTAATTTATCCACTTTAATCAGCGATGTTACTTTTTAGTAAACTAATATCCGTATATTATTTTGTGTCATTAAACTCATCTGATTTTTTAAAATTCTTTCCATGCAGAATAGGTGGAAAAGTTGAATAGGTGATTGTGCTCTTCTTGGAGGAAGACGTGTACCATCTATTGTTAAATATCTCCTTTAAAATTTTGAATTTTAGTTGATTATCTTGAAACATTGTATGGATTTGGATTGTATGGATTTTGGTTTACAATATGCATTAACGATCAAAATTTTTTATCGATATTTTTAATATTAATTTTTAATTGTTATTTGTTCAAGTGTCTAAAAAAAAATTTAGCCCGGGTAAATTATAATTTCTGGCTCCGCCATTGTCTCCATGAGTTTTGGGACGAAGATTCCCCGATTAAGTGGAGATGAAAATGAAGACGAGAATATGGGTAAAAATTTATTTCCAAGACGAAGATGAGGATGGCAAATCCATCCTTGATCGGTCTCATTGTCATCTTAGATACATTTATTTATTTTTAATGATCTGTATAATTGATTTTTGCCCCTGTGAGTCTCTGACTCAAATAAGGAAATCAAAGTCAAATGCTGTATTTAATTTCACAAAGTTTAAGTGGAAGCCCAGCAGCCATGTGGCAGATCGATACATCTTAATTTAATTCCAAATGATAGTGACATTTTTTTTTATTTGAACTTATTAAACTGATCATAACTAAAATGCATCCGTTGACTTCCATAAATAGTCTGGACAAAAAGTCGAACTATAATTTATGCCGTCCTAGCTAGATCAAATTTTTCATTCCATAATTTTCTCTGTCCCGTATTTTACCATCGTCGACGATGATCGATGATTCATTTGATCATCGATCGGATATCATCAATCGATGATTCATCTGATCGCAGATGACCTCTGATCGTCGTCCCAAGATAAATTATACCTTGAGGATAAGATGAACATGTCGAGGATTATTATAATTGCGATCTTATTGGTTTGATCGTCGAATTTTACGAGATCATAATTGTGACGTTCCTGACTGGTTTACAATTCCCCAGGATATCGTTTGATTTGGGACAGTGACCAAAAACCGTCGATAATATTTAATCGGCGATTGAATCGTCGACTATCACCGATAATTATAAGATATGGGGACAGAAAAAAAAATTGGAACGCGGGATCTCAAGCCCTGGCTGCATTCAAAGTCAAAGAAAAGATGATTAAGACAATGACCTAATAAATTCCACTAATAATCAAATTATATTTAAGATTCCAATCCGCGATAAATTATAAAAGATTTTTCTTTAATAAAAAATAATTTAAGAATACCGATCGTAGCCTCCATAAATATTTTTTTTATGATCGATACAAAACTCAGGTAGAATGGGATCAATCATTCTAAAGAGTAATACATTCGAAAAGTAGAACGGCGTAAATTCAAAAAAGTCAAAGGAAAGATAATTAAATAATTTATCGTTATGAAAAAAAAATATACAAGAAGTACAATTGCATGACACGTATTTTATAGAAAACATATTTAAAAAAGGAGAGTGAAAATGTGAGAGTGAAAAATATAATAAATGATGTGATATGATATGATATGACGTGACACTTTATATGCACACGTTCGATTATCGCTTGGACACCATTGACGATTTTCGGTCGCAGCCCTGAATCAAACTATATCCTAAAAGGTACGGTGAATCCATCAGAGATCTCTACATGTAAGATGTTACGTCATTCAGTATGATTTTCACTCTCTTATTTTTACACTTCCTATTATTTTTCTATTTAAAATGCATGATCCAAGTCAACAAGTTGCCTTCATTTAATTTAGTTTGAGATGCATGCTTTTGTTGTTATTGATTAATTAACAATGGGGAGAAGGATCAGCTGCTCTGCCTCCTCCGCTCTCTTCTTCTTCTTCCTCCTCAGCTGGCCTGCCTCCTCTGTCTCCAGCGGGGAAGACACTTTATCCCCTGATCGGCCTCTCCTCGATGACGGAGCAACCGCTTTGGTCTCCGCCGGCGGGAGCTTCCGGCTGGGCTTCTTCAGCCCCAACGGTTCCACCAACCGCTACGTCGGCATATGGTACAACAACATCCCCGGCCAAACCGTCGTGTGGGTCGCCAACCGTCGACAGCCAATCACCACCATCTCCGGCAGCCTCTCTTTGACCGCCAACGGCACACTCATCATCACCGGCGAAGACAATTCCACCGCCGTTTGGTCTTCCGGGTCGCCAGATGCCTCGGGCCTCGAGAATCCAGTAGCACGGATCCTCGACGATGGCAACTTCGTCGTCCAAGAGGCAAGTAGCAACGGCGACGAGCCAAACAGCTTCGCATGGCAGAGCTTCGACTTCCCGACGGACACACAGTTGCCGGGCATGGTGCTGGGCCAGAAGCAGCTCCGCACAGGGGCCATCCTCAACATCAACCTCACGTCCTGGACGAGCTCGACGGACCCAGCTCCAGGCCAATACACCCTCGGCTTAAACGTGCAAGGCGACCCCCAAATATTCATCTGGTCAGGGACCCAACCCTTCTGGCGCGGAGGCCCATGGAACGGCCGCTGGTTCAGTGGCATCCCAGAGGTCTGCATGCATGCGATCAAATCAATTAAAACATTTAATTTCCACGAGCTAGATAGATAGATAGATAGATAGATTGATTGATTGATTTCTTATATAAGGTGACGGAGCAAGCTAGCTGGCTCATAAACGTCAACGTGGAACAGAATCTAGTCTCCTACTCGACCATCAACAACGGGTCTTCGGTACTTATATTGAGGGAGATCATGGACACCTCAGGCCATATACAACTCCTCGTGTGGATCGAGGCTGAACAGCGCTGGAGTGACAGTTGGGACATACCCAAGGACCCCTGCGATCTAATGTTCTCGTGCGGCCCCAACAGTTACTGCAGCTCCAACACCTCGCCGCAGTGCGCTTGCTTGCCGGCGTTTCATCCAAGGAACCAGCGTAATTGGGAGTTGTGGGCCTGGTCAGACGGCTGCATGAGGACGACGCCCTTGGACTGTTTGAACAATACCGATGGATTCTTCACGCTGAG
The DNA here is from genome assembly GCA_024364735.1 of Boesenbergia rotunda. NCBI lineage: Eukaryota > Viridiplantae > Streptophyta > Magnoliopsida > Zingiberales > Zingiberaceae > Boesenbergia > Boesenbergia rotunda. Next base: position 100,886 of record JAGFNQ010006857.1, on the reverse strand, counting down.
TGGCACCAAGTTGCCCGACACGTCCAGATCGACAGTCAATGCAAACTTGAGCTTGGTGGAGTGCAGGGCTTTGTGCTTGAGCAACTGCTCGTGCAGAGCGTATGCTCCGTCGAACATAAGTGGAATTGAAAGTGGCTGCTTAATCTGGACAGATGATCTCGTTGATATCAAAGTGTATCGGAGTGGGTTAGGACAGGATCTTTATGTCAGATTAGCAGCAGCAGATTTAGGTGAGCAATTAGTCAAAACTGAAATATATCAAAATTTATACATGTTGAAACCTTTTTATTTATTCAGTTAGTTATAATCTGTTGTGATCTATCAGCATCAGCATCAGCATCAGCATCTGAAGCTTTGCGCCGTCATTCTAATCGGAATATCTTAATGATTGTTGTTCTTCCTCTGGCAATTCTTCCGTTCCTTGCTTGTGTTGCTTACTCAATTTGGAGACGGAAGAAGAGAAGTATCATTCATTCTCATCCTATCTACTTTTACTTGGCTTGCTTGCATATATTCTAAAAACTATTACTTTGTTGCACATGTAGGTTCTCGTATTGACTCTGAAGCAGAAGAAAAGGACATGGAATTGCCCTTGTTTGACTTGAATACGATTAAAGATGCCACCAATGACTTCTCACCAGACAACAAGCTTGGTCAAGGAGGCTTTGGCCCTGTATACAAGGTACAGAATACTGTATTTGGGGTTTACTACTAGCTACCACATAATTTTGTTTGAGCGAGTTTGATATTTGATTGTGTGCAGGGTAAATTGGGGGAGGATCAAGAGATAGCAGTGAAAAGATTATCCAAGACATCGACACAGGGAGTCGATGAGTTCAAAAATGAGATCACATTGATCGCGAAGCTGCAACATCGAAATCTTGTTAAACTTCTTGGCTGTTGCATCCAAGGAGGGGAAAGACTCTTGATCTATGAATACATGTCCAATGGAAGCTTGGACACCTTCCTATTTGGTTAGTTGTTGATCTTCACTGTCATTAATTTACATAATCTGAAACCATATGAAAGGATGGATTAGATTTAAATGAATGCTTGTTGTGTTTAGGTGAAGCTCAAACTGTATTACTGGATTGGAGAGCGAGGTACAACACCATTCTTGGCATCGCTCGAGGTCTACTTTATCTTCACCATGATTCAAGATTAAGGATCGTTCATAGGGATCTTAAAGCTAGTAATATTCTACTCGATAAAGATATGAATCCTAAAATATCGGATTTTGGCATGGCTCGGATATTTGGAGGAGATGAATCCATATCAATTACCAAGAGAGTTGTCGGAACCTAGTAAGCATGCATAAACAATTTGAATCATTTTTATTTTTATTTTTCATATTATATCACATATACTTATTTTATATTTCTACGAACAGTGGCTACATGTCTCCTGAATATATCATGAATGGTATTTTTTCAATAAAATCAGATGTATTTAGTTTTGGAGTATTGGTACTTGAGATAATAAGTGGTAAAAGGAACAGAGATGCTGACGAATCGATGGAACAATTGAACATTCTAGGAAATGTAAGCATAATTATTTCTTTACAATTTAAACTTTTCTCTTTGGTACTTTGATTTTACATCTACACGATTCTCTTAGATTTCATAAACCATTTTGCAATTGTTTTTTCAGATGTGGATCATGTGGAAAGAAGGAAGATGCTTAGATTTAGTCGATAGAAATTTCAACCATTTGTTATCCGAAAATCAAGTGCTAAGGTGCATAAAAATTGGACTTTTATGTGTCCAAAAGCAACCAGAAGATAGACCAACAATGTCTTTAGTATTAGCAATGTTGGTGAGCGTTGATAATATTTCTCTCCTACCAGAACCTAAGCAACCAGGCTTTTTTATTACAAGACTATTACCTGTAAGCTCCGAGGTTAGTAATCAAGAGTTAGTATCTGCGAATCAAGTATCGATCACTGAAATAACTGGTCGATAGGAATTGAATGACGAAAGTACATGTAACCCACATATAAAGGTAAAACAAGAATAACTATCATTTTTATTGTATTGTGTGACTTGTTTCAAATTAATATATTTTTGTATGGATCATCATCAACAACAAGGTGGCAAACATTATCAACAAGGTGACAAAAGATGATTATCACCATCAACAACAAGAAACTTGAATGAATACATTGCAATGTACTACTACTTTATGATCATAAAAAAAATGTAACAAGAGATGAAACATCAAGTTCTTTATATTAATATCCATCCTAAGAGTCAATAATTAAATAATTGATACGAGATTATTATATCATACTTTAATAAAAGACAATATTTTATATTTTATTATAGTTATTTATATTTGTGTAAATTTAATAAATATAATAATACCCTAGAGTGGTAGGTTTTATTTTATAGCATATCACTTAGTTGAATTGATTATGAAAGATTATAGATATATTGATGCAGGAGGGGATCCAAAATAATATTCAGATTTATATATTTAGGGTTTTTAAATTGGTTATATATTTTTATTTAGTTTGTTCCTAAATCTTAAGAAACCAAGTCTTGTTGGGTTTTTTTTAATTGGTTATATATTTTTCTTTAGTTAGTTCCTAAATCTTAGAAAACTAAGTTTTGTTAGTTAAATTTGTTCCTAAATTTTAGGGGACTAAGTCTGGTTGGTTTAGAGTTTTTTTAGGGATATGAGCGCTATATAAACTCATGCTTAGATGATGTTTAGGACAAGTTTTTTAGATATTGAATTAATTTGCTTCACTTAAGCCACGTTACGGCTATATCTCTATTTTTCTCTTCTCGCTCTTGTTTTTCTCAATAAGGTTTAAGCTTAGTTTTGGCTACTCTTTATCTCGTTATTACTTTCTTATTCTTTTCTCGTAAATCCCTCTGAACTTCTCGCCCCAGAATAATCTTTATTCTCCCCGGCGTCAGTTGGTATTAGAGCTCATTAAGATCCAATGGAGGGTCATCGTGGACGTGGTCGTGGTCGCAACAAGCAGGTTCCGACTGAGGAAGCCCAACACCGTGATCGTAGTATCCAAGATATAATGATGATTGAGGATTTACAGAAGTAAGTTGCAGAATTAACTCAGCGTTTGGCAATGCGGGATCTTGAAGGTCATGGTCTCTCTAAAGGTAACTCTGAGTCTCCTTTCGAGAACCCATTTCACCGCCGTGCTACAAATCGAGAACACCATGGTCGAGAGGAATGATTTGGGAACTTTGGTTTCCGAGTGGATCTTCCTGATTTTTTTGGCACATTACAAGCGGAAAGCTTCGTTGATTGGATCAACGAAGTAGAGAGGATTTTTGAATATAAAGAAGTACCTGATCACATCAAAGTAAAGTTGGTTGTTATCAAGTTAAAAGGTCGAGCTTCAGCATGGTGGGAGCAACTTCGACGATCACGGGAGAGACAAGGTAAATCCAAAATCACTTATTGGAAAAAAAATGAAGAAACTAATGAGAACGCAATTTCTTCCCTTCGGCTACACCCAAACATTGTATCAACAACTCCATACCTTGAGGCAAGGAACTAGAACCGTTGATGACTATACAGAGGAATTCTATCAGCTTATTGCTCGGAATGATTTGTCCGAGACCGAGGAGCAGATGGTAGCACGATATTTAGGGGGATTACGTCAACCCTTACAAGACGCCTTGAGCCTTCACTCACTCTGGACCATTTCGGAGGCCAATCAGCGAGCCTTGAGAGTTGAAAAACAATTAAACCGAAGACCGACGACTAGGAGCGATCAAAACAATCAAGTTGTTCGCCCTCAAGAGTCGCGCCCTTCTCAGCAACCACCACAAGGTAACCCTAAGACCACTATCAAGTGTTTTCGATATGGTGAACAGGGGCATCGAGCTTCGGAGTGTAAAAGATCCCCAGATAAAAAGAAAACAAGACTCTGCTAGTTGAGGAAGACATAGAGGATGAACTCGAACAGATTGATGAGCCGATTTACGATGACGATATTGATGACGAGGTTCTTTATGGCGATGGTCATGAGACTCTCGTTGTACACAAGAGCCTACTGATCCCAAAGGAAGAATCTGATGATGATGGGCGGAAGAACACATACACCCTCAGCATCAAAGGGAGGAACATCGTATTGGCTCCCCGAGAGAAGGAACCCCTTCAAATTTGGTAACCAATAATTCTACACTACTTTCTATGTCCAGATTTTTGAATGAGATGAAACACAGAGATGTAGTCTATGCTTTGCTTCCTTTCAAAAGCAATGTAATAGACCCGGACTCGGATCTACCAGCTGAAGTGCAACAACTCTTATCAGACTTCGTTGAGTTGATGGTCGAAGACCTTCCTCCAAGACTTCCTCCTATGAGAGTTATTCAGCACCAGATTGATCTCGTCCTGGGGTCAAGCTTGCCTAACCGACCGACATACCGTCTTAACCCTAAGGATGCCGAAGAGCTACAACGACAAGTTATGGAGCTATTGAGACAAGGCTATATTCGCGAGAATATGAGCCCCTGTGCAGTCCCTGCCTTACTTGTACCAAAGAAAGACGGTTCATGGCGCATGTGTGTTGATAGCCTATCAACAAAATCACAATGAAGAGTGGATACCACCACATTCGAATCAAGCCAGGAGATGAATGGAAGACAGCCTTCAAGACACAACATGGGTTGTACGAGTGGATGGTCATGCCTTTTGGACTGTCCCATGCCCCCAGCACATTCATGAGATTCATGCATAAGGTCTTGCGGCCCTTCCTGGGAAGATTCGTAGTTGTATACTTTGATGACATCCTTATTTATAGTACGACGAGGGCTTTACACCTTGATAACCTCCGAACTGTTTCTGAGAAGCTGAAGGCGGAATCCTTGTTCGTCAACAAAAGGAAGTGTTCTTTTTTCACGACTACAGTTTCTTTTCTTGGATTTATAATTTCTACTGAGGGTGTCCGTGCAGATCCATCAAAGATAGAGGCAATCTTAGAGTGGCCACAGCCAAAAACCATTCATGACGTCCGAAGTTTCCATGGATTGGTCTCTTTCTATTGTCGGTTCATTCAGAACTTTAGTACCTTAATTGCTCCTATAACTGAGTGTCTCAAGGAGCATGAAATCAAGTGGAGTGAAGCAGCTATGACTAGATTTCAGCTGGTGAAACAAAAGATGACCGAAGCACCTATTCTAGCACTTCCAGATTTTGACAAACTGTTCGAAGTAAACTGTGACGCATCTAGTATTAGCATTGGAAGTGTTCTAAGTCAATCAGGACGCTCTATTGCCTTCTTTAGTGAGAAATTATCTGGTGTCAAGAAAAATTATTCTACCTATGACCTGGAATTCTATGCTATTGTGCAATCCTTAAAGCATTGGCGCCATTATCTCGTGCAGAAGAAATTTATCTTATTCCCAGATCATGTGTTAAATACGAGAAAACTGGGGGCTAAATGGGAATTAAACCTAAATTTTTAGGTTTATTTGTGAAGGGCCAAACTTTGAGGGGCTAAACAGAAAGTTGCCATGATTATAACAGATTCCTTTTTGTTGTTTCTTCGCCGACCCGAGCTCGCCCCTTTCTTCTTCTTCTCCTTCTTGATTTCGTTCTTCGTCCGCAGACGCCGTGAGCTCACGACGATGTCTCCAGCCGATCGACGAGCCTTCACTGGTCTACATCGAGCTCCTTTCCGGGAAGCAGGAAGCAAGGCCAGTGAACGTTTCAGCGTTTCGTTGTTTTCCCTTCGAGCGAACGGCGATCTCGCCACCAACGGGGTCACGAGAAGGTGAGACGTAAACCTGTGAAGTGGTTTCTAATTTTTGAGTTCCACCTTTGAGTCCTTTGATAGATTGCGATCACATTTAGGTTAAGAGGTTTCATCTGGTCGATCTAGGGTTTTTGGCTGGCCTTGATTTGGATCGGGTAAGGGGTGCCTTGTTGCGGTGTTCGCTGTCGTGGAGCGGTTGTTGTGTGGTCGCTGAGCAGGAAACAGGTGAGAACCGTCCTAACCTTTGGTTCAGATCTTGTGTAGGATTGATCTTGATCGATCTCAGATTGGGTGTTGATCTCGTGCTCTTGCTTGTGATTAGAATTCTGAAATGACCAGTTGAGGATCTTGCATTTCTTCTTCTTGTGTAGCTACGGGTTGGAACTAATGTGTGCTGGTTTGACTTCTCCTTGCGTGGCTGCTGGGGGCGTCGGATTTGGAACAGGGACACCGGTATCCATCTGAGGAGCAATTTTCCAATCTGGATCCAATCGGATTTACTCTTCTTGATGGACATGATCTGGTGAGTTGAGTACTCGGTCTTTAGTTCCTTTGATCTTGAATTGATCTATCGAGTTGGGTGCGATCATTGAGTTTCTCCGGGTTTTTGTTTAGATTTAGGTTTAATGTTTCCCTCTTGTTGGTTGTAGATTGGATTAACTATGTAAGGGATTGGGTTTTGTGGTATTTTGATTAGATCAGTGTGGAATTTGCCTCTGTTCTTGCACTGATTTTGATTTCTGTCGTGAGCAGAGTTGATCAGGGCGTGTTTGAGCAACGGTTGGAGTTGTTGATTTGTGCTTTCTGCCATGAGATTGGGTTATAGTTCTGTTTCGGTTGGGAATAGGAGTTTGTTGTGGGTTAATCATAATCTGTTCTGGGATTAGGTTCTATTAGAATGCTTGTTGTGTTTGTTCATATGGCAGATTGATGAGAGCTAAGATTTCAGTTTGTATATGGCTGTAGGTTTATGATTTGTTTTCTTGATCAGTGTTGATTGAGGAAGGTTGTGTAGGTTATGTGTTGGGTTTGAATTGATTATATCTTTGTTTGGGGATGTTTCTGTTTGATTTGGATCGCATTCACCCATAGTCTAGATTCTTTTGGGTGCTTCCCTTTGAGTTGATTCTATTTTGCCGTGAGTAGCTTTTGGAGATAGGCTTAGGAATTTGAGGTGTTGTTGTGTGCCACTAAGGGGAGATAGAGTTGTCTGAATTAATCTGTATAGACATTTGCATTAGGTGCTTGATATTATGTCATGAGCTACCTTTGATACTAGGGTTAATGTTGAACCTTGGGATTAGTTTGGGTTAATTCGGATACGTTGTTGTATCTGGTCTAGTTAGTATCTTTTGCGATGTTAGCTAGTTTAGTAAGTTATGATTATCTAAAATTTATGTTCATGGTGCAGGACATTGACTTGGCGATTTGGACTCCACTTGCGGCGAATACTATTTCAGACCGAGGGGGGGTTCTCTTCGCTTACAATCTACTATATCGGAGGCGGGTACCTCTGACTTATCTTTTAGATTAGTCATAGTTGATATGCTTGATAAGCTATGTTTAGCGGTAGGGTGATGTATTATTTTACACTTGCTCTACCTTTGCTGATACTGTTTATGATATACCTGACATGTGATACCTATACCTTTAGGACCTAGGCTATGGTGCATTATCTATGATCCTTGCATATCATGTTGATATAGGTGGATTAGATAGTGGATGCTGTTTGACCAGAGTCATGCATCATCGTGCACTGTGCATCATTGTCGATCAGGGGCCCCCTCTTAGGGGACTAAGTCTGGTTGGTTTTGAGTTTTTTTAGGGATATGAGTGCTATATAAACTCATGCTTAGATGATGTTTAGGACAAGTTTTTTAGATATTGAATAAATTTGCTTCGGTTAAGCCACGTTACGGCTATATCTGTATTTTTCTCTTCTCGCTCTTGTTTTTCTCAATAAGGTTTAAGTCCAATTTTGGCTACTCCTTATCTCGTTATTACTTTCTTATTCTTTTCTCGTAAATCCCTCTAAAACTTCTCGCCCTAGAATAATCTTTATTCTGCCCGGCGTCATATATATATATATTGTTAAATATCACAAATATGGATGTTCATTTTGCAAAATTTCCATAAAATTAATAAAACCCTAAGGGGGTGTTTGGTAAGGTTGTTTTTCATTTTCACTTTATGTAGAAAATGTGATTTTCTGGGAAACTTGTTTGGTTTGTATTTTCCAGCCTTGTTTTCTAGAAAAAGATATAGCATTTTTTGAAAAACTAGAGAATGAAATAAAGTCATTTTCTAGAAAATTAGAAAATGTAGTTTTCTGCAAATGAAAATAGAAAATGGAACAAACCAAACACCTCCTAAACTTCTCCCAAAAACCCATTTTCTGTCGTAGCCTTCCTGAAAACTGCCACCGCCACTCACCTTCCTCTTCTCCATCTTCTTCGTGTTTTTCTTCTTCTTTCCCTCTCTTCCTCGCACAAGAAGAAGACGCCAGCGACCCCTTCTCCCAACCCTAGTCGCACTTCTTCTTCTTTGTTACTCAAACCGCCGCCGACTAGCTGATCGCCTCTTTCCCGACCGCCGCCTAGTCGCCGGAGCTGATCTCCAGCGATCCTCCTATTCTTGTGCGCCTTTCTCCCTGTTCGATCAACACCAATTCAGGGCCGACAATCGTGCTTCTTGATCCACAGCCGGCACCACCAAATTTAAGGATCTTTCCATTTGGTCTGAGCAGAGGGTTTCAATCACTCAGTAAGTAAGGTTTAGTTGTGTTGTTGATCAAATTGTGAAATGTATGTCTGGTTCAACTCAGTGGAGTTGACATGGGTGGTTTGGTAAGGCTTTGTGCTGTTCTTGATTAGGTTTTGGGTTGGATTGTTTCGCCTGCTATCATGAGTTAACGAAGAAGGTTTCATTTTTTTACCTTAAATTCTTGGCTTCTTGTGTTGACCATTACCGTGAGGTGTTGGGCATGGGGGAGTTGAATTTATATGATATTGTGTGCTAAATTGTATTAATTAGGCTTGTGAACAACTAGCTTATCAAAATTTGACAGTGGAAATATTATGGAAATTTAACAAAAAGAACCTCTATATTTGTGATATTTAACCGTATATATATCTAAATTCTTTCATAATTAATTCAAGTAATTGATATATTATAAAATAAAACCTACCACTCTAGAGTATTATTATATTTATTCAAATTTATACATATATAAATAACTATAATAAATATAAAATATTATCTTTTATTAAAATATGATATAATAATCTCGTATCAATTATTTCATTATTAACTCTTAGGATTGACATTAATATAAAGAACCTTTTTTTTATGATCATAAAGTAGTAGTACATTGCAAGGCATTCATTCAAGTTTCTTGTTGTTGACGGTGATAATCGTCTTTTGCCACCTTGTTGTTGATGGTGATAATCGTCTTTTGTCACCTTATTGATAATCGCCTTTTGTCATCTTGTTGTTGATGGTGATCCATGCAAAAATACATTAATTTGAAACAGGTCACACAATACAATAAAAAATGATAGTTATTCTTGTTTTATCTTTATATGCGGGTTACATGTACTTTCGTCATTCAATTCCTATCGACCAGCCATTTCAGTGATCGATACTTGATTCACGGATACTGACTCTTGATTACTAACCTTGGAGCTTGCATGTAATAGTCTTGGAATAAAAAAGCCTGGTTGTTTAGGTTCAGGTAGCAGAGAAATATTATCAATACTCACCAACATTGCTAATACTAAAGACATTGTTGGTCTATCTTCTGGTTGCTTTTGGACACATAAAAGTCCAATTTTTATGCACCTTAGCACTTCATTTTCGGATAACAAATGGTTGAAATTTCTATCGACTAAATCTAAGCATCTTCCTTCTTTCCACATGATCCACATCTGAAAAAACAATTGCAAATTGGATTATGAAATCTAAGAGAATCGTGTAGATGTAAAATGAAAGTATCATAGAGAAAAGTTTAATTTGTAAAGAAATAATTATGCTTACATTTCCTAGAATGTTCAATTGTTCCATCGATTCGTCAGCATCTCTGTTCCTTTTACCACTTATTATCTCAAGTACCAATACTCCAAAACTAAATACATCTGATTTTATTGAAAAAATACCATTCATGATATATTCAGGAGACATGTAGCCACTGTTCGTAGAAATATAAAATAAGTATATGTGATATAATATGAAAAATAAAAATAAAGATGATTCAAATTGTTTATGCATGCTTACTAGGTTCCGACGACTCTCTTGGTAATTGATATGGATTCATCTCCTCCAAATATCCGAGCCATGCCAAAATCCGATATTTTAGGATTCATATCTTTATCGAGTAGAATATTACTAGCTTTAAGATCCCTATGAACGATCCTTAATCTTGAATCATGGTGAAGATAAAGTAGACCTCGAGCGATGCCAAGAATGGTGTTGTACCTCGCTCTCCAATCCAGTAATACAGTTTGAGCTTCACCTAAACACAACAATTATTCATTTAAATCTAATCCATCCTTTCATATGGTTTCAGATTATGTAAATTAATGACAGTGAAGATCAACAACTAACCAAATAGGAAGGTGTCCAAGCTTCCATTGGACATGTATTCATAGATCAAGAGTCTTTCCCCTCCTTGGATGCAACAGCCAAGAAGCTTAACAAGATTTCGATGTTGCAGTTTCGCGATCAATGTGATCTCATTTTTGAACTCATCGACTCCCTGTGTCGATGTCTTGGATAATCTTTTCACTGCTATCTCTTGATCCTCCCCCAATTTACCCTGCACACAATCAAATATTAAACTCGCTCAAACAAAATTATGTGGCAGCTAGTATTAAACGCTGATCCCGACCTTATTTACGGGTAGTTCGGTCAGCTTAGCCAACCAACCTGGCGCTACGAAGACCCAGGGGGGCCAACAAAGGTCTCACCCGGGGAATCCCAAACCAGGGACGCTCCCGAGCCATTAACCAACCAACCCTGGTAGAAGATCGGACATGTCGTCCCCGAGCACTTCATTGCTCGGTCACCTCGTCCTGTTTCCCGATCCGGGGCCCAACCAGGCGGTCTCAGCCTTCAGCATCCCATGGATCTGACAACCAATAAACCCGAAACATGGTAAGACAGACAAAGCTCAACAAACCCCCGACTCAGGACGTACCTCGTGTTTCTCATATCCCAGTCGGATGTGTGTCGACCCACGCTCCCTGGACCTAACCCGACCCGGGCCATAACACTCAAACCCGCTAGTCGGTATACGGTCTCCGAACCAGCTGTTCCCTATGCCTCCCTACATCAGTACATCCGGGATACGACCAGGACGTCGGGTAACACATGCCTTACTCATTTATGACACATCTCGCGGTCATCCCGTTGACTCGGTATGATAGTACCATTCAAGCACCCCGTGCTATGCCGTGGTACCCCTAGGTGCTCTCCTACGAGCTGACAAGCACCATACCCCTGTCTTGTCGACGCAGACAGGTTTTGTCAGCTCCCCGGCTATATAAGCTCCTCCTCTCCCCACTCTGCAGGTATGCGCAACTGTGCTCTCCTCTATTATTCATACTTTACTATATTTTCTGTGGATACTGACTTGACCGTCGGAGGGCCTGACCGGGGAAATTCCCCGGCGGGTTGGCTAACGGTCTTTGTCTCTTAGGTCGGAGCCAGGTCAGTAGCTCCTGGCACTCGGTGTACCATATCGTCCTTGAGACTAGCTTCCACCTCGCTTCGCGACGGGATCAAACGCCAAATACAATATTCTGTACCTTGTATACAGGGCCAAAGCCTCCTTCACCGAGCTTGTTGTCCGGTGAGAAGTCATCGGTGGCATCTTTAATCGTATTCAAGTCAAACAAGGGCAATTCCATGTCCTTTTCTTCTTCTTCGTAGTCAATATGAGAATCTACATGTGCAACAAATTAATAACTTTTAGAATGTATGCAAGCAAGCCAAGTAAAAGTAGATAGGATGAGAATGATTGATACTTCTCTTCTTCCGTCTCCAAATTGAGTAAGCAACACAAGCAAGCAACGGAAGAATTGCCAGAGGAAGAACAACAATCATTAAGATATTCCGATTAGAATGACGGCGCAAAGCTTCAGATGCTGATGCTGATAGATCACAACAGATTATAATTAACTGAATATATAAATAAAAAAGTTTCAACATGTATAAATTTTGATATATTTCAGTTTTGACTAATTTCTCACCTAAATCTGCTGCTGCTAATCTGACATAAAGATCCTGTCCTAACCCACTCCGATACACTTTGATATCAATGAGATCATCTGTCCAGATTAAGCAGCCACTTTCAATTCCACTTATGTTCGATGCAGCATACGCTCTGCATGAGCAGTTGCTCAAGCACAAAGCCCTGCACTCCACCAAGCTCAAGTTTGCATTGACTGTCGATCTGGACGTGTCGGGCAACTTGGTGCCACTCAGCGTGAAGAATCCATCGGTATTATTCAAACAGTCCAAGGGCGTCGTCCTCATGCAGCCGTCTGACCAGTCCCACAAATCCCAATTACGTTGGTTCCTTGGATGAAACGCCGGCAAGCAAGTGCACTGCGGCGAGGTGTTGGAGCTGCAGTAACTGTTGGAGCCGCACGAGGACATTAGATCGCAGGGGTCCTTGGGCATGTCCCAACTGTCACTCCATCGCTGTTTAGCCTCGATCCACACGAGGAGTTGTATATGGCCTGAGGTGTCCATGATCACCCTCAATATAAGTACTGAAGACCCGTTGTTGAGCGAGTAGGAGACTTGATTCTGTTCCACGTTGGCGTTTATGAGCCAGCTAGCTTGCTCCGTTAGCTTATAATGAATATGATCGAAATAGGTATATATAAGAAATCAATCAATCAATCTAGATCGTGGAAATTAAATGTTTTAATTAATTTGATCGCATGCATGCAGACCTCTGGGACCCCACTGAAGCTGCGGCCGTTCCATGGGCCTCCGCGCCAGTAGGGTTGGGTCCCTGACCAGATGAATATTTGGGGGTCGCCTTGCACGTTTAAGCCGAGGGTGTATTGGCCTGGAGCGGGGTCCGTCGAGCTCGTCCAGGACGTGAGGTTGATGTTGAGGATGGCCCCTGTGCGGAGCTGCTTCTGGCCCAGCACCATGCCCGGCAACAGTGTGTCCGTCGGGAAGTCGAAGCTCTGCCATGCGAAGCTGTTTGGGTCGTCGCCGTTGCTACTTGCCTCTTGGACGACGAAGTTGCCATCGTCGAGGATCCGTGCGACTGGATTCTCGAGGCCTGAGGCATCCGGCGACCCGGAAGACCAGACGGCGGTGGAATTGTCTTCGCCGGTGATGATGAGTGTGCCGTTGGCGGTCAAAGAGAGGCTGCCGGAGATGGTGGTGATCGGCTGTCGACGGTTGGCGACCCACACGACGGTTTGGTCGGGGATGTTGTTGTACCATATGCCGACGTAGCGGTTGGTGGAACCGTTGGGGCTGAAGAAGCCCAGCCGGAAGCTGCCGCCGGAGGAGACCAAGGCAGTTACTCCGTCATCGAGGAGAGGTCGATCAGGGGATAAGGTATCCACCCCATTGGAGACGGAGCGGGCAGACCAGCTGAAGAGGAGGAAGAGGAGGAGGAGGAGAGCGGAGGAGGGAGAGCGGCTGATCCTTCTCTCCATTGTTGATTAATTTTAAAATGGCAATGATTTCAATATAAAATCTCGAAACGTTGGATTTCAATCATTATCTTAAATAAATATTTATGTTTTCTGGAAAGAAAAAACGAAGCAGAAGGAAGACCTTGAATTTTCTTTGCTCGTGAAACACTGCCGTGTTGGGTTGAGAATTCTGCGTTACTGTGCGGTTGCGTTGACTTAATATTGAACACAATTATGGTTTTACTAATTTATTTATCCTTCATAAAAATAAAAGATAGATAGAAGTGTCTGACTTTATCAAACTGAATTTACTTTCCTTTTACTTTTCTAATAAGTCTTCCTTCTGCGTTCCTTTTTTCACTGATCCCTTACCTCGGTCCTGTCTTGAAGAACCATGGGGACGAGCGTGGTAGTGAAGTAGAAGAGGTTGGGGCTTTGTCATTTTGAATTAAATTTAAATTTGATTAAGTCAACGTTCTTAGATTCATCTTCACTGGCCCCACGGGCGGAGCTAATTAAGGCCCAGTGTGGGCAGCTGCCCATACTGGGCCCAACAAGAAAGATTTAGTAGTAATGAAAAATTAAAAAAAGAAAAGAAAAGTTGAACACGGCAACAAATTAAAAAAGGAAAAAAATAAAAAATTGAAAACGTTTTTAATGGGTCATTACATGCAGAATTAAAAAAATAAAAAAATAAAAAATTTGAAAGGTTCAGATTAAAAAATAAAAAAGAAACATTAAAACTTTGTTTTCGTCCTTTTCGTCCGTGAGACCGTGACTCAACGCCGCGCTCGTCGACTCGTCGAAGACGGTAGATCGCACTCATTGCCTCGCCGCCCCGACACAGCGACACTCCATGAGAGTCAAATTTTCTAATCTTTATACTTAATACTCTACAAGATTGCATAAAAGTGAAACGGCTCAAGGTAACCACCTAACCCTAATTTCTAAATCCCTATTTATTTTTTCCTGTTAATTAATTTAGTTTACATGTGATTCATGATTTTTTTAAATTTATTTTCATTAGGAAATCATTTTATCATCAATTCATAGATTTTTTAAAAGAAAATATTTAGAATTAGATGAACAAAATATTGAAGAGGACCAAGATGTTAGAGTTGAAGAATTTAATTTTTCACAATTACTGGCAGAACCTGGACTAAGAATTCCAATTTATAATTATAATGCTAATATTAGGGATCAAGTTCGAAAGATAGCACACTAAATTAAATACCTATACTAAATTAATATTCTAACTCCGCCCCTGACTGTCCCGCCATTATTTGACTTTTTAACCTTGTGAAAGAACTATATTTGAGTTTGATTTCCTTCTTTAAGAAAAAAAACTATGATCCCGGTGCTAACGTCAGTAGACCTTGACTTTGATTTGTATCTTATTGAATTTGAAAGATTTTTCCCTGTATTTCTTCAGAAGCATATCAAGATTGGTGGGAATTTTATTTTTTTAAAATTTAATTTAATGTTTGACAAAAAAATGGGAAAAGCATAGTTCTTTTTTTTTAATTATCAAAGTAAACCCCATCTTTTTTTTTAACTAGTGTAATACCCGTGGTATGAGTGAAGATGAAACGACTCTGTGGAATGGTATGAGTGAAGTTACAATAAATAGATAAAGACACACAAAGATATATAAATTTACCTAACAACTGTACAGTTTCATTGTCATGTTCATTTTCATGCGTTTGGCCTCATTAAACATTTGATTTGAATAGTATATGAATAACGAATAGTAATATATACTGATCCTGTCGACAAGCGAAGATCGGTTCTTCCTTGGGCGACTCGGTCTAACCGGGCCGACTCGGTTTTCTGTGTCTTTGGAGGTCGGACCGAAACAGGGCTCTCAATCTAGTGGAGTGGTTGCAAAATGGCAGCGATCCCCTTCTTTGGAGCAAGAGGGGGGTTTATATAGGGGAAGGAGAAAGATCTCACTCGTGCGGGATGTCACATCTCACTAAAGATTAGTTAGGGATTAAGCTAAGTAAGTGGTGATGTGAGACTGACACAGCAGTCTGCCACCCTGTGATCCTAATCCTAATTAATTGCTGGGCGGCCACGTCGGATGACGACGACGTCTTTTAACGGAGCGTTTCGCCGGGGCCCTTCGAGGGATGAGCCTCAGGAACTCGACCTCGATTGCTTGGCTTCGATCGCTCGACCTCGGGAGGTCAGCTTCTATCGTTGGACCTCGGGAGGTCGGCCTCGAGAACTCGGCTTCTATCGTTCGACCTCAGGAGGTCGGCCTTGAGAGCTCGGCTTTTATCGATCGACCTCGGGAGGTCGGCCTCGAGAGCTCGGCTTCTATCGATCGACCTCAGGAGGTCGGCCTCGAGGGCTCGGCTCTTATCGCTCGACCTTGAGAGGTCGGCCCCCGCGAGCTCGACTTCTGTCGCTCGACCTCGAGAGGTCGGCCCCGAGGGCATGGCCCAAGGTGAGCTTGATTCTGACTTGAGCTTCTGCCCGCCCCGGTCTTTGCTATCCTTGAGCTGGGTTGAACCGGGCTTTCTCCGACCGGGCGCTCATCCCGATAAAAAACCGCTCGCCCGGATCACAAGCCTCCCCTTCAAGTCTAGTCGAAGGAGGTGTCAAGTCCGACTGACTAGGCTCCCGGCCCGGTCGGCCTGACTCCTTTTCCGCTCTCCCGCACGTTCCTTGTACTCCAAGTTAGTCTCCCGTGCGCTCGACCTCCCACTCAGTTATTCATCAATACCTGACCACACGTCAGCTATTGAGTGGATGCCTCCGGTATCGAGGCGTCGTGGGCGTGGCTGCGTTTGGCGTTCGCGAGAAGCTTCGGGGTGTGGGGAATCGTGCTGATCGGAGGGTGAAGATCGGAGCCCGCCATTTCTTTCCTCTCCATCCGACGGTCCTGGTTGCCTAGCCGGTAGTATAAATAGGCTGCTCCCTTCATTTCATTCTTCCTCACTTTGCCTCTCGCTTCTCTTTTCGTTTTGTCCGACCTCCTCCGCCCGACCTCCTTGAGCTCCGACGAACAGTGTTTCCGGCGATCAACATCTTACCCCGAGCCCTAACACTAGGTATTCTTCTCTCTGCCTAAACCTCTTTCTGCTAATTCCCGAGTCCGACCTCATGGCCGGCTTGTCTTCTATGCCCGGCTCATCCTCTGCGCCCGAACCGTGGTATACTACTACCCGGTCGACCCTGAGTCTAGGGTCTTTGGAAACCCTCCGCCATGATTATCGCATTCCAGAAGATCATGTTTTCGCTCTCCCCTCTCCGGACGACCGACCTAATCAAGCCCCGGTGAACTACTTTACTATTTTTAAGGATCATCTTCTAGCCGGCCTTCGATTCCCTCTGCATCCCTTCATTGTAGAGATCTGTCGGTACTTTCAGGTGTCCATCTCTCAGCTAGCCCCGAACTCGATTCGGATTTTATGTGGCACGGTAGTCATCTTTGAGTCCTTCCGAGTTCCCCTTTCCCTCAGGATCTTCTATCTCTTCTTTTACCTTAAGATGCAGGAGCCCGGGTGTTTCTTTTTCCAGGCCAGGGTCAACACCGCCTTTCTGGATAAGGTTCCATCTTCGAACAAGGGATGGAAATCCCTTTTTTTTTACATAAGCACCACCCCGCTTGCGTCCTGGCCTCTTACCTGGCTAGAGGAATTGCCTGACCACCCCGCTGCTCCCCGAAGGTATCGCGCCGACCCCGGCTTTCGGTCAGCCTTCTCTAAAATCGGAGGACGCCGTTTTCACGTCGGCAAATTACTGAGCGAGGCCATGCTTTACATTTGCCGGCTGAGTCAGATCCCTGCCAGACTGCCCGGCACTTATGGTAAACTCCCCTTCTTATTTGCGATTCTTTTAATGCTAACTAAAACTTTTTCTGACTTGCAGCTCAGGCCCTGATGGACGCCCTCATGGATGAAGAGCTAGCCCTGGCGGACGAGGCCTTGAATACTCGGGCAGCTGAACTGCTGGCCCGCCGAAATGCACTCCCTTTGAGGGCGGCACCAGCTTCCGAGCAACCGGGTCGAGCGGAGAGCGATCCGGACTTGGAAGTGCTAGGCCAAAGCGCTGCGGCAGACCCTCCCGAGGTTTGCACGGAGGCCGGAAGGCAGACCGCTACTACGGGTTCGTCTTCTTGTCGTGCGCACAAGAAGAAGAAACGGCCCCGAGAAGCTGCTTCCTCCAGCACTCCCGCAATTCAGGTTCAACCTGAGCGGGCGCCAGAGCCTGTTTCCTCGAGCACTCCCACAATTCAAGTTCGACCTGAGAGGGCGCCAGAATCAACCGCTCCCTTGCCTAGCCGAGTCAGGATTCGGCTGTCGACCTCCCGCTCAGCTTCACCTCGCCCGGTGATCTCGGCTCCATCTACCAGCGCTACTTTGCCCGAGCCCTCCTTGCCCGGGTTGAGCACGCCCCGACCGGTGGGTTTAGCCACCAGCTTGGTCCCTTCTCCTCCAGAAGACGCCGTTGACGCGGTCAGTGAAGAGGCGGCTGCCTCTCTTCTGGCCATGCACGACCTTCCTCGAGCTCCAGTAGAGGTGCAGCTCCCATCCGAGACTTCCCTACTTCGGATGGTCGAGCCCCAGCCACTTAACCTCCACGGTCATCTGGCTGCTTCTTGGGATCATGGCCTGTCCCTAACTGAAGGGCGAAGCCCTATTAGTCTGGCCGATAACTTCGCCATGGACTTGATCAAGGTATTCCTTTTCTTAACCTTCGCCCCTTTCGTTCTTTTCTCATGTTGCTCGTTTCTGTATAGCTATGGGTCGAGGGTCAGGCGGTCACCAAGGCCCTGGTCACGAACGTCAGGGAGCGCCGGGCGGCTGAGTACAAAGTGGAGAGCTTAGAGCATCAATTGACTCAATGTGCTCTCCCGGCCGGCAACGAGGGTCAGACCAGACTCCTAAATGAGGTGATTTCCCTACGAACACAATTATCAGAGAGCCACGTCAATCTGGAACGGACGCATGAGGTGCTGGCCGCATCAGGCCGCCAACTCGATGAGCTCGGCACTCGGCTAGAGGCCGCCGAGGCCACAAAGAAGACTGCTCTCGCTGGCGAAGTCCGGGCTCGTTCCGACCTGGACCGGAGAATCCTCGAGGTCCGCGACCTACAGCAAAAGCTGCGGGAAGTATTAGCCACTCACCAGCGGGCCCTCCGAGACAAAGATACTGAACTTGCAACCTTGAAGGGTAAAGCGGCCGAACTCCAAGCTCAGCGAGAAGCCTTTCAGGCTTTAGAGGCACGACTGGTAAGTAAGGAGGCAGGTCTGGCGGATAAGGATGCCCAACTCAAGGAGCGCGACGCCGAGGTGGCCCGTTTGCAGAAAGAATTAGCCGACTTCAAAGCCGGGGAACCGACCCGGATCGAACAGGCTAGACTGGCTTACGTTCAGTCTCAGCCCTTTCGGAAGGAAGTGACCCAGAAGATCGTGGGTATGATGAGGCATGGGGCAGAGGGCGCAATGCGACAGCTACTGGAGGCCGGCCATCTTCCTCCTGACACGCTTCCCAACGTGGTGAAGCTATCCTTGATCAAGGCCTCACTCCCTCCTGACGCCTTCCCGAAATTTACTTAACTTATCCTGCCGCTCTCTTTACTCAAATTGACTATCGACCTGCTCCTGCTCGGCCTCTCGGCCTTTGCAATTTTGTAATAGTATTTGACTTCTTCTCAGCTAAATTTGACTTCTTCTCAGCTCGGTTTGCGTTACGCCGGGCTCTTTCTTATTTTGAACAATTTATCCTTTTCTTTACTTTACTTGATTGTTTGTAATGCGTTCGGTTTTCTCTAAGGGTCGTCCACTCGGCGTGTTCGCTTTATTTATTGAAGTAGACCCCATTAGGTCGGGCGATGAGTTTTCCCTAGGGGTCGGCCGTGGAAGACCTCTGTGTCGTCAAGCGTTTGACTAGACCACGCACGAGCTTAGAGGTACCATGGGGTCAGGTCGTAGCCCGGACCCGGGGGTATTATTAAGTCGGTTCGACGTCTGGGCCCGGCCCTGTTGTTTCATTAGGTCGGCCTTTCGTTTATGATGCGTGAGACCCTCGCTAAGTGTTGTTTATGCAAACCGTTCGGCTCATTCCGCGAAGGCCGGCGTTTATGCCTAGCGACGAAGTCTCGATTATTGTCGATTGCTTGGGGTGTTCATCCTGATCTCCTTAGTTCAATCTTTTTGGCCAATTCGAAAATTTGGCTAAGTGTCAGGCGCTCGGGCGACTCGTGTTATTAGTCTTCCAACCTGACGTTTTTCCAAGCTTGATATTACGGCTTGATCGGGCCAATGTCCTAACTCAGTGATTTTGTTCGATCAGGCCGGCATCCTGACTCGGCGATTTTGCTCTGACGGGTCGGCACCCTGACTCGGCGATTCGGCTCGGTCGGGTTGGCACCCGGACTCGGCGATTTGGCTCGGTCGGGTCGGTACCCTGACTCGGCGATTTGGCTCGGTCGGGTCGGCGCCCTGACTCGGCGATGAATTTAGTTTCCTTCGGGTTAACCATATCACTAGTTTCAGTTCGTTCAGATCCGCTTTGCTCGAGCAGGTCTGCTGTTTCTCAGAACGTGGGGAGCCACGCTTGTGCAGCAGATATTGTGGCAAGATGTTATTTCATTCTTCCCCTGAGCAAGAGTCTGGACACCGTCCGACTTACCTCGGGTCGAGCGTGGACCGCCACGCCCGACCGGGCCCGACCAAACGTGGGACGCCACGCCTGATCGGCGCCGGGTCCGGTGGGTGCGTGAGAGTAATCTCACTTATAACTTGCCTCAGCAAGAGTCTGGACACCGTCCGACTTACCTCAGGTCGAGCGTGGACCGCCACGCCCGACCGGGCCCGACTGAACGTGGAACGCCACGCCCGATCGGCGCCGAGTCCGGTGGGTGCGTGAGAGCAAGCTCACTTATAACTTGCCTTAGCAAGTGTCTGGACACCGTCCGACTTACCTCGGGTCGAACGTGGACCGCCACGCCCGACCGGGCCCGACCGAACGTGGAACGCCACGCCCGATCGGCGCCGAGTCCGGTGGGTGCGTGAGAACAAGCTCACTTATAACTTGCCTTAGCAAGAGTCTGGACACCGTCCGACTTACCTCAGGTCGAACGTGGACCGCCACGCCCGACCGGGCCCGACCGAACGTGGAACGCCACGCCCGATCGGCGCCGGGTCTGGTGGGTGCGTGAGAGCAGTCTCACTTATAACTTGCTTTAGCAAGAGTCTGGACACCGTCCGACTTACCTCAGGTCGAACGTGGACCGCCACGCCCGACCGGGCCCGACCGAACGTGGAACGCCACGCCCGATCGGCGCCGGGTCCGGTGGGTGCGTGAGAGCAAGCTCACTTATAACTTTCAGGGATGATCTTTTCTGGAGAGTTAGAGTTTTTACTATCCTTTCTTCTGAGTACAGTTACAAGAATCATTCCTCTCCTCTCTCCTCACGGTACAATTTCAGATGCACTGCGCTCCAGGGTCGCCCTAGGCGCTTCCCTTGAGCATCTTGCAGATAGTATGCTCCCGATCCCAATGCCTCGACCACTAGAAATGGGCCGCTCCATGGGGGCTCTAGTTTGCCTACTTCTCCAACGGGCTTGACTCTTTTCCATACCTTGTCCTCGACCTGGAAGTGTCGGGGTATAACTTTCTGGTTGTATCGGTTCCGCATCCTCTGCTGATAAGCGGTCATGCGGACGGTAGCCTTAGCTCGGACCTCCTCAATCAGATCTAGCTCAGCTCGTCTCTTCTCTGCATTGTCTTCCCCATATAAATGCCTCCTGTCAGATTCACAGCCGACCTCCATGGGGACTACTGCTTCACTGCCATAGACCAACTGGAAGGGAGTGCACCCCGACCCCTCTTTGGGCGTGGTGCGAAGGGCCCAGAGGACCCCTGGCAGCTCATCCACCCAGGATCCGCCGACCTGATCCAACTTAACTTTGAGCCCTTTCAGGATCTCTCTATTAGCTACTTCTGCCTGACCATTACTCTGGGGGTATGCTACAGATGTGAAGGCCTGTTTAATCCCGAACTCCTTACACCAATTTCTGATGATCCGACCTTGAAACTGCCGACCATTGTCTGATACCAGCTTATGAGGTATGCCATACCGGCACAAAATATTCTGCCAAAGGAATTTCTTCACTGCTTGCTCCGTGATCCGAGCCAGGGCTTCTGCCTCGACCCATTTGGAGAAGTAATCTACTGCCACCAATAGGAATTGCTTCTGACCGGCTGCTCTGGGGAAGGGTCCCACTATATCCATGCCCCACTGATCAAAGGGACATGATGCAGTGGACGCTCGCAACATCTCCACCGGTCGGTGAGACAGATTCTGGTATTTTTGACAAGAAAGACAGGAAGAAGCCATCTTCTCTGCATCCCTTTGAAGGGTCGGCCAAAAGTACCCGGCCAGCAAGACCTTCCGAGCCATGGACCGACCTCCTGAATGATTTCCGCAGCACCCTAAATGCACTTCTCTAAGTACATAGTCTGCATCTTCCTTTCCGAGACACCTGGCTAGAGGTCGAGAAAAAGCCCGCTTGTACAATGTGTCCCCGATTAGGGTGAACCGGGCTGCTCTGATCTTCAATATTCTAGCTTGCTCGGGGCGGTCTGGAAGAGTTCCATCCTTCAGGTAGGTGATGAATGGAGCCCTCCAATCCCCGTCTATCTCCATTTCGGCTTCTCTCTCGACCTGAGCCACCAGCATGACTTGAGGTGAAGGTTTGGGGAAGATCCATGGACGGACAGAGCTGGCCAGTCTGGCTAACTCATCCGCCTTGGCATTGTCCCCTCGGGGGATCTGTGTAATCTGAACTTCTTGAAATTCTGCTTGCAACTGTTGATAGGCCTCTACGTAAGCTTGTAACTTCTCGTCATTCACTTCAAATCGCCCGGCCACCTGTTGAGTTACTAATTGAGAATCAGAATACAGGATGACCCGAGTGGCCCCGACCTGTCTGGCTGCTTGAAGGCCTGCTAAGAGGGCTTCGTATTCAGCCTGGTTATTGGTAGCGTGATACTCCAGGCGCACGGCCAAATGGATGGGGTCTCCTTTGGGAGACATCAATAAGATCCCGGCGCCACTCCCTGCCCGGGTGGCTGACCCGTCCACGTATATTTTCTAGACCTCCTCCTCCTTCTCTGCATGAAGTTCGCTTAAGAAATCTGCTAAGGCCTGAGCTTTGATTGCAGTTCTGGGCTGATACTGAATATCATATTCACTCAGTTCAGTAGTCCACTTGACCATCCGACCTGAGACTTCAGGGTTGATCAAGACCTTCCCGAGTGTGCTATTAGTCAGCACTCGGATAGCATGAGCCAGGAAATAGGGACGCAATCGCCGAGCCATCAACACAAGGACATAAGCTAATTTCTCGAGTGTAGTATACCTACACTCGACCTCCTTAAATAAATGCCCAAAGAAATAGACCGGCTGCTGCTTGGTCTCTTTCTGGGTTACAAGCACAGCACTCGCAGCTTCCTCAGTAGCAGATAAGTAAACGTACAAGGGCTCTCCTTCCTCGGGCTTGGCTAGTATTGGCAGACTGACTAAGTATGCCTTCAATTCTTCGAAAGCTCGGTCACACTCGGCATCCCATTGCAACTTGGAGGCCTTACGCAGGATCTTGAAAAATGGCAGGCTTCTGTCGGCAGACCTGGAGATAAATCTGGACAAGGCCGTGATCCTCCCAGTCAGGCGCTGAACTTCCTTTAGATTTTTAGGCGGTGGCATGTCTAGCAGCGCTTTCACCTTGCCTGGATTGGCTTCTATTCCTCGCTCGGTCAGGATGTAGCCCAGGAATTTTCCGCTCTTGGCTCCGAACAGACATTTTGTAGGATTGAGTTTGAGGACATACCTTCGCAGGGTGCAACAAGTTTCTTGTACATCTGCAATGAGGTCGGCAGCCCGGGCAGACTTGATGAGGATGTCATCAACGTACACTTCCACATTTCTGCCGAGCTGCTCTTTAAAGACTTTGTTCATCAGCCTCTGATAAGTTGTCCCGGCGTTCTTGAGTCCGAAGGGCATAACTGTGTAGCAATAGGTACCTTCGGCAGTGACAAAGCTGACCTTTTCCTGATCACCAGGGTACAGTGGGACTTGGTGATACCCCTGATAGGCATCAAGCATGCAAATAAGTTCGCTTCCCGCAGTGGAGTCCACTATCTGATCTATTCGGGGCAGCGGGTAACAGTCCTTTGGGCAGGCTTTGTTCAGATCTCTGAAGTCAATGCAGATCCTCCACTTGTCTCCCGGCTTGGAGACCAGTACCACATTGGCCAACCAGGCCGGGAACTGCACTTCTCGGATGTGTCCTACTTTCAGCAACCTCTCCACCTCGGCCTGGATTATCTTATTCTGCTCAGGGCTGAAATCTCTTTTTCTCTGCTTCACGAGTCGGGCGTCTGGGTACATGTGTAGCTTATGTTCCATAACCTCGGGCCTGACCCCCTTCAGATCTTGTTGAGACCAGGCAAACACATCTTGATTCCGTGTCAGACACTCTATCAACTGCTGTCGGAGGTCGGGCGATAGCCCTGGAGCTATCCTCACCTTGGCTTCCTCTTGGTCCAATAGGAGTTGGACCTCTTCCTTTTCTTTCATCATGTCAGCCCAGGGAGAAGGCTGAGAGGTCTGTACCATATTACAACTGGCCGGCGCAGGTCGGAAGGTCTTGTTTACTTCCACTCGGACATCATTCACATAACATCGGCGGACGACCTTCTGATCTCCTTTGGCTTCACCTACCTGATCTCCTACAGGGAACTTGACCTTCAGATAGAAAGTGGACATCACTGCCCGGAATTCATTCAGGGCTGGTCGGCCTAGGATAGCATTGTAGGCTGAAGGGGCGTCCACTATCAAGAAGGTAGACCACCTGGTCCTTCTTAAAGGTTCTTCGCCAAGAGATATGGCTAGCTTGATCTGCCCCAGCGGATGAACTTCATTCCCCGTGAACCCAAATAAGGGTGTGGCCACGGGCTGTAGCTCGGACATTTCAATTTGTAGTTGCTCGAATGCCTTCGGATATAGGATGTTCACCGAGCTTCCTGAATCCACTATGGTACGATGGATCTGATAGTTGGCTATAACCGCCGTGATGACCAGGGCATCATCATGCGGTACTTCTATTCCTTGTAGATCGGCGGGACCGAAGATGATCTGTGGTCCCTGAGCTTGGGCGGAACTGCAGCCCACTTGATAAATATCCAGGCGTCGGGCCTGCGACTTCCGAGCTCTGTTGGAATCACCGTAGGTAGGCCCGCCTGAGATGACGTTGATGGACCCATGCACAGAGTTCTGCTGATTGGCCTGTTCCTCGCTGGCGTTCCCCGGCTCGGGCGAGCCTGGGGTCGGGAATAATCGTCTGGCTACAGGGGCGGCTGGTCGGTCCCGAAGCTCGGGCTGGTTAGGCGGTGCTCTTCCTCGGCCCCGACCACCTCCTTGATGAGCTCCTCTCGGGCTACCCCGACCGGCGAGGCCCCGACCTCTACCGGCCTGCCAGCAGTCCTGCAGATCGTGTGTATGGCTATTATGGAAGGAACAATAGGGCTGCCACCTAGTCGGGAGACAACCCTGGGCTACTTGCTGAACTATTCCCCTCTCGACTCCTAGTCGGTGTCCCATAGCTCGGGGGCTCCCGAGGGGTCCTCCTGGAGGCACACCCCTTTGATGTTGCTGAGGGTGATCGGGCGTAGGCTTGACCTCAGGCCTCCTGGCGGCTTGCGCTTCTTCGACGTCCACATATTTGCTAGCTTTCCCCAGAAGGCTCTCAAAGTCCTTCGGGGGTTTACCGATCAAAGACCTGAAGAACTCGCCTTCTTGCAGACCTTGAGCAAAGGCGCTGACCAATACCTCAGACGTAGCGGTGGGTACGTCCAAGACCACCTGATTGAATCTTCTGATGTAGGCTTTTAAGGACTCCTTGGAGCCCTGCTTCATGGTAAATAAATTTAAGCTTGTCTTGTGATGTCTTCTACTACTGGCAAAATGTTGCAGAAACAGTTTCTTGAAATCAGAGAAATCCCTGATCGATCCCTCTGGGAGCCTGTCGAACCATCGCTGAGCCGGCCAGGCTAGAGTGGTCAGGAAGGCTCGGCACCGAATGCCATCTGGGTACTGATGTAGCATCGAGGCATTTTCAAACTTCTTCAGGTGTTCCTCGGGATCAGTAGCTCCTCCGTATTCAGCGACGGATGGAGGTCTGAAGTGCTTGGGCAGTGGCTCATTCAAGACTTGGCTGGAGAAAGGACATCCCGTGAGTTCAGTCGGGAACGACACAAGGGGAGCCTTCCCTTTGCTAGCTCGGGTATGGCTAGATGTAGCTTCGTTCGGATCCGATTGTCCTGCTCCCTCGGCCGGGCCGAACAGCGCCCGGTGAAAGTGAGGGCTGCCTTCCTGTTGAACCCCTCCCTCAGTGCCTACATGAGCGGTGTGCTCGGCCGGGCCCGATGGGGTAGGTCGGGCAGCTGCCTGCTGGGCTTCCGCTAATTTCCGGGCTCTGGCCTCTATTAGCAGCTCCAAGTCCTCTTGTGAAAGAGTAACGGTCACCCGATTGGAGTCACTCATCTTCGATTTTCGATCAGGCGAAAGATTCCCACAGACGGAGCCAAATTTGATCCTGTCGACAAGCGAAGAATCGGTTCTCCTCCGGCTGACTCGGCCTGCTGTGGTTTTGGAGGTCGGACCGAAACAGAGTTCTCAATGTAGTGGAGTGGTTGTGAATGAACAGCGATCCCCTTCTTTGGAGCAAGAGGGGGGTTTATATAGGGGAAGGAGAAAGATCTCACTCGTGCGGGATGTCACATCTCACTAAAGATTAGTTAGGGATTAAGCTAAGTAAGTGGTGATGTGAGACTGACACAGCAGTCTGCCACCCTGTGATCCTACTCCTAATTAATTGCTGGGCGGCCACGTCAGATGACGACGACGTCTTTTAACGGAGCGTTTCGCCGGGGCCCTTCGAGGGATGAGCCTCAGGAACTCGACCTCGATCGCTTGGCTTCGATCGCTCGACCTCGGGAGGTCAGCTTCTATCGTTGGACCTCGGGAGGTCGGCCTCGAGAGCTCGGCTTCTATCGGTCGACCTCAGGAGGTCGGCCTCGAGAGCTCGGCTTTTATCGATCGACCTCGGGAGGTCGGCCTCGAGAGCTCGGCTTTTATCGATCGATCTCGGGAGGTCGACCTCGAGAGCTCGGCTTCTATCGGTCGACCTCAGGAGGTCGGCCTCGAGAGCTCGGCTTCTATCGGTCGACCTCAGGAGGTCGGCCTTGAGAGCTCGGCTTTTATCGATCGACCTCAGGAGGTCGGCCTTGAGAGCTCGGCTTTTATCGTTGGACCTCGGGAGGTCGGCCTCGAGAGCTCGACTTCTATCGTTGGACCTCGGGAGGTCGGTCTCGAGAGCTCGGCTTCTATCGATCGACCTCAGGAGGTCGGCCCCGAGGGCATGGCCCAGGGTGAGCTTGATTCTGACTTGAGCTTCTGCCCGCCCCGGTCTTTGTTATCCTTGAGCTGGGTTGAACCGGGCTTTCTCCGACCGAGCGCTCATCCCGATAAAAAACCGCTCGCCCGGATCAACAACTTTGTGAGTATTATTTGAAGAAAATTGAGTATAAAAGTTAGAAATTTGAGTATGTAAGGTTGCATCCACCACATCAAGAAACTGTATACTCAATTTTCATTTTTGTATACTCACTTTTCACTCTTTTATACTCATTTTTCACTGATGTATACTCAATTTTCATTCTTTTATACTTAATTCATCAGAGAGTAAATGCAAAGGATTTATCAAATAGGGAATGAAAGCAAATATCAAATGGGATTGGGGAGTTTTCTGTAATTTACCGATATTTTAAAATGAAAATATAAATTATCATTATTATTGTCCTTATATAAAAAATATATTATCAGTATAAATTAGTTTAAATGAGATTTAAAATTTTCCTTATTACTACATCCCAATCAATTGGGAATTTAATTAGGGGCACGGTATTCCCCCAATCAATTAGATTCTTACGTTACCCAATCCTCAATCGATTAGGGACAGTATCAATCGATTAGGAATGTTGGGGCAACCGTTATAATATTTAAAAAACTTATTATCATTTATTTTAAATAATAATGATTTAAATCCTGTAAATAAAATTGAAATTATAATTAGTTAATGTAAAATATAAATAAAGATGTGGAAGAATAAATATGTTAATATAATGTGTATGTGACATGTGGATAGGGATGAAAACAAATCAGGCTAGGTCAAACTTTTGCATTAATAGGTCAGGCTTATATAATAATAAAATAGCCTTAGCTAGTATGTCGCCTAAGTAAAACAACCAGAATTAATCATAGATCGCGAGACGAGGAGCAACAAATCAACAAATCTTTACGTGATTTTTATTACCTGAACTAACAGCTCCATTTGCACTCCCTCCCACCCCCACCATGAGCCCCTAATTAACATCAACAAATCAAAGTTTACTCCGAAAGAACTTACTAATCCACCGTATTATCAACTAAATTATCTGATTAAGCACCTTAATACCTGTGATTTAGCTCTTTGGAGATCTTGCTCGAGCTGCTGAAGCCTAATTCTGCTCGACTCCAATTGTTGCACATAAGCCTTGAGATCAAACAAACAAGAATGCAATATTCCAAATTAATAGTATCTTTTGGTAAAAACACAAATATATATTTATATTTAATAAAAACAAAAATACCTTTTTTCTCAGCCGGCTCTTTTTCGCTGCCTCTCTATTTTGAGCCAAACGCCTCAGCGTCTAATTAATTAATTTTTTTAAAAATAAATCAAAAATAAGCAAATTCAAATCTCGCAAGTATCTTTAATATGTTTAATTAATTGCTAAAGCACCTTTCATGGAAGAATAATATTCGACACTTTGATTAATTTAGTGAAGAAAGAAATTAAAAGTTTGATTAAGAAATTAATGATGATGGATTAAGCACCTTGGCATCGAGTTTCTTTCCACCTTTCCCTGCCATGGAACCGGTCATGTTATTTTTCTGAAAAAACCCAAACAATTTGAAAGTTTTCAGATATCGATGAACAGAGAGATCATTTGGGGACGACCATGGAGCAATCAAACAGTACTACCTTGTCTAGGGACGAAGGCTGAGAGCTTTCACTTGTCGTCGTCGTCGTTGCTGCTGTTGTCGCCGCAGCCATGGCGACGGCGCCGCCGCCGGCGGAGTCGGAACTGCTCCTGCAAGTCTCCACTTTCTTCTCAAACCCAACAAAGGGTCTTACTGATCTGGTTGGCCAGGAAGGGAAGATCTCGAGCGTGGCTGCGCCTGCAACAAATTAACAAGAACAGGAAAGACATCAGATCAGATAAAATATTCAAATCAAAACAAATCTGTTCTTACAGTTTCTGTCTCCGGCGCTGCTGCTCTCCCTTAACTGCACGAGGGCCTCCTCCAGCTCCCCAAAGTATGAACCTCCTCCCCCTTCATCATCACTGTTCAGGAAAAAGGAAAGAAAAATATATAGAAGCTTTGTGGATAGATTGTGTGTGTGTGTATATTTATAAGAAAACAGGGAGATCGATCGATAGTGCGGTAGTGGTGATCTATTCAAAAAGTTTGAGAGGAAAAAGGTGAAATAAAAAAATATACAAGAATCTGGCTATAGCTTGAGATGAAGGTCCAGGGGCAGCAAGATGTGCAGTAGCAGCAGTGGCTCTGTGATTTTGATCATTTGCCATCCTTCTTCTTCGTCTTCGTCTTCTTCTTCTTCTTCTTCTTCACATGCATCAGTGTTGAAGAGAGGAAGAATTAAGGTAGATACCATACGAGTTGCAGGTGAGCTTGAAGGTCGTTCATGGAGGCGATGAGATCAAGCAGGGCTGAGGAGGCTCCTTTGTGACCGACTGCTCGACCTCATTGGACCTTGAGAAATATAAAAAAGAGAGGAAAAATTGGTAGAAGAAGAAAAAAAGATTTTAAAAAACTGAAAACAGACAAGTTTTTGGAGCTTATGAATTTGGACAAATGAGAGAAGAATAAGTTAATTTAAAGGGAAAAGGAAAAAATGAAAAATAACACACCACTGAGAGAGACTTCATCGCCAAGAACAAAAAAAGGAGTCTTTTAGGGGCTGTACTTCAACAACGACAATAAATTTTAATTCCACTAATGGAAGATAAAGTCATTAGGTGATCTTTCTATATGGATTTTATTCTATTTTATTATTAATAATTGAGTTTTTTTCCCATCTATTATTACATAATTATCTATCTATCTACCTATCTATCTATCTGTTAATATCTATAAAACACAATTTTACATGCAGACATGACATTCACGGGGAGTTTAGGATTCTCGCCTAAACTAAACCCAATTATTTTAGAATTTTTAATTAGTTTTTTTATTTCTCAATATGATAGAGGAAATTAACAAAGATAATTACAAATCCTAAAAGGAAAAATTCAGATCTTAATCCAAAATTAAAATTTTAAAAAATAATTTATCAAATTCAAAAAAGATAATTTCAAATTAAATTAGAAATTGTATTTTAAAATTTCCAAAATTAAAATTTTAAATAAGTTATAATAATTACAGTAAAGTACATTAAAAAATAAATTTAATTAAATTTGAAATTGTATTTTAAAATTTCCAAAATTAAAATTTTAAATAAGTTATAATGATTACAGTAAAATACATTAAAAAATAAATTTAATTAAATTTGAAATTATATTTTAAAATTTCCAAAATTTGATGTAATAAAAATTGACATATATATATTATCACTAAACATGTTATTTGAATTATGTAAGATTTCCGTGCATCGCACGAGTATTATACTAGTATTTTTTTATAATGGAGATTCGTAGAGTTTCTTTCTGGTTCGAAAAATATTTGATTTACATTTGAAATTATCAAATTTGAGTTGAACTTGAACATTTTTGATAATTTTTCTAAGTCAAATTCAAATCCATAAATATGAAAACACAACATAATTAAGATAGATATCTGATTCTCCGATGGATACGAGGATGAAGATAAAAGTGTTGGATTCCTTGTGTAATTAAACATGAAAAATACAGCGGAAGAAGAACCCACTAAGGATCCATGTGAATTCAAATCAAATTCTTGGTGTGTAAAATTACCGCTAGATGCGTACAACCTTTGTGAATCTTGAGAATCAAGTTAATTTATTCATGATCATGTGTTTAAGCCTCTAAGGTATTCATATGAGAGCAACCGGCATCGAGTCTCACGTATCTACACCGTATTGTTAGCCACTATTTAAGTCGAGATAAAAAAAAATCTTAATTTTTAGGGCGAACATAATCTTATCATATAAGATCGTATTCATAACTTACTCAATTTTCAAGTTTTATCTAATAATAACATTTTCTTTTCATACATACTCAAAATAAAAACATGGGCATATAATTGTGGGTTTTTCTTGGTGTAAGCATATTTTAAACTCAAATGCATATTAAATTAACCTAGTAATCCAACAAGTTTAAAATCCAATTAGATTAACCTAGTAATCCAATAAATTTAAGATCCAATTAGATTAAACCATTAATTTAACAAGTTAAACATCCGAAACTAATTTCAGACTTAAAACTCAGACTTACTTTATTTTATTCATACTAGAATAAAATAATTCTGAAATTGATGCACTTTCTTGTGTATGATCCAATATATTCTTATAACGTTGGCAGTGACTTTAAAATCTCATTTTAAAGACAAACAATAAGTAATATCTAGTAATACATCACGACTATTCAAGTGATAATAATGTCATAGATTCGACATATCATGTCTATAACTATTTCATTGTATAACCTAATTCTTTTATTCACAACATATAAAGATTTACAATGCATAGATCGTAACATTTTCTCATAAATCTATGTGTTTTTTGATCTCTAAATAGACTTACTTAATAAAATAAGTTTAATATCTCATACTGATTTATTTGAGCATGTCCATGCATTTTAGTAGTCCTTATTTAATTAAGGGGCTCACAGTCATCATTTCCATTATATGGAAGGGACAACTTCTATATATATCGCTCATGTCCTTTCGTATAACTCATTGTATTCCCATTGAACAATTTATAATAGATCTTGTTACAGGTGGCATTTGTTAATACTAAAGTACACAACTTCTTAGGAAGGGAATCATAGTGATTTTGGGTGAAAGAACTATTTATACTAATAGTTACTATGAGAATGTTTATGACACTCATATAACAATTCATGAAATATTCTTATAATGAGTTGATTCAGTATATATTTGCTAATATATATTCATGTGTTAACTTGATATCTTATATCCATGACTTATGATCTTAAGTCATCAGTTAATACTTGATTAGTAACAATTGAGAGTAGTGTTTTAAATATCAATAAGTTCTCATAATCAATTCGAATAATCATGATTGACTCTTAGAATCGACACTAATAGAAAGTTTAATACCCGATAGAGATGAAGATGAGATGGATATAATAAATGTGTATGAGACTAGCGATATGAAATCCAATCCATTGTCATACTTATTTTAAAGGTAGATTCTTATCACAAACAACACAGATTGTTCTTCTCCATTTTAATTCTTATTTGTATCCCATGTAAAGTTTCTTTATCAGTCGTTCTTTCTTTTTGCAAAGACTATTCTAAAATACTTAAAGCTTTCGGTTAAGTAGTTTATAATCTCCCATCTTAATAAATATTTTATTATAATATTACTAAACTTAAATTTCATATATTCAAAGATGATACCTTGTTTAAGCGGAAATAAAAAAAGAACTTGATGAAGCCTTATTCAAAAGATTATTGAACTTCTTAAGTTAGGCTAGCAGAGATGGAACCAATGGAGGGGACCTCAATTTTTTAGCACAAAAGGTTTAGGGGGATAGAAATGGAGTTACTCAAAATAGAAGTGCCAAAGTGAAAACAACATTAATATTATGTATAAATGAGCCAACTGGCTGTCCCACTCATCTAATTATAAGAATTAAGCCTAGATTTATTTGAGATTATCCCTAATTATTTGTTCATAAGTCAACATCCATCTAAATGTAAAATGCACCCTTGTTAATTAAATACAAGCAGCGGCAGTGTTGTTTAGGGCAGACTAATTAAATTAATTAATTAACTTAATTAGATGCATTAGGTGGAAGGAGATGTGGATTTGATGCAGCTTCCACAAAGGCACTTGTCACACAATAACAAGACCCACTTGCTCCACAAACTATTAATTAGGTATAGGGGAATATTTTCATTTTGACCCTTATCATTCTTAAAAATATATAAATATTAAAAATTTTTATTCTATTTTTTTTTAAAAATAAAAAATAAAAAAATTATGAAATGAATGTTTAGACATTGGTCCCTGACTCTCAAAAAATGTTGACAAAATTAATAAATATTCTTGTTAAATAAGACAACATGAACAATCATTATGCCATGCTTTCGACAAACCAACAAAGAACACAAAAAAGGGGGAAAAAAGAGAATTTTATTGCAAACACAATTAGAACTTCAGTGGATAATTAAATCATGATAAATCATTGAGGAAAGCCATAATGTTGGATGAAGAGCAATCATAGACTATTCCAATAATTGAGTTCTACTACAATTTTTAACTCATCATATGTTAATTACATTAATAATTATATCAATTATTTAATTTATTTGTTCTTATTTTTTTACAAAGGGAGTCTCGAGGTCAACCATGGAATGGAAACCCTATATCGTTTGAGTTGAATCAATTAGTTTATTTTATTTTAATTTAAATAAATAATAATATAAATATGTCTTACAATTTTTATGTTAAAAAAATGGGTTTTTAACCATCATAGACAATGAGTTGAAAGTGTCTTTTTGGGTGTTTTTGATAAATGGCAAAGATGAAAGGGCTTTTAAAGGATTGTTGTTCTTTCTGAAACATGACGGCCCAACTCAAGGCCCAGTCCGAGATCAAATGGGAATTATGTCCGTTGGATTTGAATCCGACGGTAGTCGGTGCTCTGCTGGGGAAATCTAGGGTGTAGAAGGGACTCGCGTCGTCGTTCGCCTCTTTTCCTCTCGCGCGCGCTCCCAGAGGCAATTCGGCGGCGATCTCGTTCTGCCTTCTTCCTCGAGGTTCGTCTTCCAATTGATTCGTACGTTTGATGATGCTCGTATCGTACGAGCTATGTTGTTTAGTTAGCTGCTCAATGTTCCGATTTTCATGCTTCTTTTCGCTTGCATTTTTTACTTAAAAATTTGTTTTTTTAGGGAAGAGCTCACCTCTTCTTTGTATTTTGCTTTGAAGGGTCGGTCGAAAGAAGGAAGGCGTTCACGTGAATAATGAGGTAGTTTGAAGCTTCAATTTAGCTATCTTTAGATGTTTAATTCTAATTTGTCGGAGGTTGTGTGTCTAAATACATATATCGTGAGCTGCTAAAAGTACTATCAGATTCCTTTCTAAAGATGGCACTTTTATCATGCACCACTATGTATACATATATGATTATCTATATAAAGAGACATTTTATTCCCTTTATTATGCTTTGGAATACAGAAGATAAGATGGAAGGACATCTTTTCTCTTAGTCAATTGATCTTCATGTTTTGTTGCTTTTTTTAGGTATTTTCGATAATCTTAAAAATTCCAGTTTGTTTAATCTATTTACATTCATGTCTTACTGGGGTAATGGGTTGCGAATCACTGATTCTTCACTTTTGTATACATTTCTTTCAGTTTTGAGTGGGCTTAAGTTCATCAAACTTTTTATTCTTCATGTTGGAATAACTTTTTTCATCAATGTTTGACCACAGCAAATTGCAGAGTGATGTTCTTAGGGAAGCTATCTCTCAGGTTGTTGGTGATTCTCGAGAGAAGAAGCGCAACTTCACTGAAACAATTGAGTTACAAATTGGTCTGAAAAATTATGATCCTCAAAAGGATAAGCGATTCAGTGGTTCAGTGAAGCTTCCGCATATTCCACGTCCTAAAATGAAAGTTTGCATGTTGGGTGACGCACAACATATTGAGGAGGTATTCAAATTGGAATATTTTGTTATATTGTCCTCTATACATCCTATTACTTAATTTTCTCTGTAGATTGACTAAACACCTTGCTTAAACATTTTATATCTTCTTTAAATACCATTATAATATATTGGATGCGATGCTGGATGTTTTATTTTTGGCTTACCGTTCAGATCCTTACATCTGTCATCTGGCAAAATAACTGCAGTCAGCTTCAATTGCGTGTGTATTATTTTATGTGTATATTTAACTGGAAAACTTTTCCAACATATAGCCTTTTGCAGTTGGATGTTCAAAGTGTCAACGAGGAACAGTATGGATTTGTATGCATTGGAAATATTTTCTTCATTTGAATTTGTACATTCAAAATTTTCCGCTGCTACTTTATACTTGTCTTCTTCATTCTGCAGCATGTCGTTCAATTTTCTGTAATACTTTTGTCAACTTCCAGGCAGAGAAGATTGGACTTGATTGCATGGATGTTGAAAGTTTGAAAAAGATGAACAAAAATAAGAAGCTTGTGAAGAAACTTGCTAAGAAGTACCATGCTTTCCTTGCATCAGAAGCTATTATTAAGCAGATTCCTCGTCTTCTTGGTCCTGGTCTTAATAAGGCAGGCAAGTATTCTTTCTTTTCTTTGAACTTGATGGATGTTAAGACCTGTTGGTTTGTGACAGGAAAACTGTAATTCTCAATGGTTGGTGATTTTTATAAGAACAATTCTACTTTTTGACTCTATTCTATGCCTCTACAAGAAAATGAATCATGCTCATGCTGCTTCCTTCTCCACTAAAAAAAATGAAAGTGCCAGTTGGACAGGTATTATATATAGTAATGGTGTCTAACATATTTAAACAAACTATGTAGAAATGTTGAGGCTATGCTTGTTCGTAATAGTTTTAACTAATCTGAACCAAAACATTTAAACCTGACCAATATTATTTTCATTTCAAATGATTTATGTATGTATCACAATGCATATTGAAAAGAAACTTTTCTGTGAGGACGATACCTGTTTTTGCCTGATTCTAATGTCGTGATGCCGATCCATGATCACATGGAAATGCATAGCATTTGATTCGATAATGACCATTCGTAGCAAGTTGATGAATTCTTAGTTGCTAATTCGATACTTGTTTCATCATTCCCCTTCAACTAATATTTTTCGGAGTTTGAAGGTTGTAGCAGTGGGATATATATTCCATTTTTTTTATTGTTACTCTTATTTTTGTTACATTAGTATCTGTTTAATTATTCTTTTGCAGGGAAGTTTCCCACATTGGTTTCTCACCAAGAGACTTTGGAGTCTAAAGTCAATGAGACGAAGGCAATGGTGAAATTCCAACTGAAGAAGGTTCTTTGCATGGGTGTTGCGGTCGGCAACGTTGCCATGGAGGAAAAGCAGGTTTTTCAGAACGTGCAAATGAGCGTGAATTTACTCGCGTCGTTGTTGAAGAAGAACTGGCAAAATGTGAGTTCGCTCTACTCTTCGACCACCCTGGCATTTCAAAATAAACATCATTAGAATTTAGTAACTACTCTTTGAGTCTAATGAACTGTTGTCGTCGAGAAGACACCTCGCCCGAGATCTTCAGCAACAAAAATTCCCAGATGAGCTTTTGTTGCTATCGTGAAGTTGGACCTTTAGTTTTTAACTTGCAGATCGTTTCAACTCTGTATGTGTACTTGCTCACATGTCCTAGTTGTAACCTTCTCTTTTGCTTTTCTGTGTTCACAGGTCAGATGCTTGTATCTGAAGAGCACAATGGGAAAACCCTATCGCATCTTCTGACTCTTCGTTTGCTGCACTTTTTAGCTGAATGTTTTTCGGACATTGATCAATATCAAAGAACAGAAGCTATCTTACACTTAGTCATTTGTTGGATTAGTCTGTAAGAACAAAACCTATTCTTCCTCCTTCACATGGGCTTTCGTTGCTTGTTGATTCATTTATATTAATTAGTGACTGGCTTTCTTTCAATTTTATGCGAATATATATATTATATATATATTATATATATTATATTAATTTTTATTGGTTTATTTCCAGCGAATTTGAAATGATCTAAAATATGATTTTATCTGCAATAGCACGACATGTGTCCGGTAAAGCAACAGGGTAAAAAGATTGCATTACGTGAAATGGTGTTCGGGGTGATGCTCTATCCTAATTGGTTAAGTTCCTGTTTCGTGTTACATACGGCACGCCGAATCAGAGAACCTATCGGCCTCGCCCTCTATTTCTATCGGCTTCTTCCTCTTCGTTCCTGTCGCTCCCTCGGCGGTCTCGCTCACGCTCCCCGCCTTCCTCCTTCGCCGCCTCATCTCTTCGGTACTCGATCTATCTTCTTTAGCTTAGTTTTCGAAATCTCTCCTTTGCGGACGGGAACTGATTTTCGACGCATATTTTTTAGTTTTTATTGATTTATCCGTTCGAAATGCTCACATTCTCTGGTCCTAAATTCTTGAAAGATCCATTTTTGGTCCCATTATTACCAGTTTTCTTGTTTTTTGGTGTGGATTGCAGCAGTTGATGTTAGTTTAACATAGAAGCAACTGAGCAGTTCCACTGCTCACTCTCAGGATCTACATGGTTGAAAATCCTTTTTTTTTTCCTCGTTGCTGTTGATGTGGGTTGCACTGAAGGACCTGTGTAACTGCTGCTGTTTAGGTGGTAATGGTTGCTCAATTCTAAGCGTTTAATTTCCTGTTTGCTTCCTGTTACGGCAATGGAGCCGGCATCATTTCTGATTGCTGATTTAGTAATTTACAACGCCAGTATAGGATAAAAGTAATTAGCATAGCATAACTGCCAATCATATTCTCTTTACTGTTAGTTAAACGAGGCGATTCAAGTCAAGTCAATTTCCTGATCTCTAGGTGCCTCATTGATAGGCTAAGGTACCATAGGTTAACAGACGAGTGGGCAATTCTACCCAATTTAATCATTTTGGATGAAAGAATCTCTCATCTTCTTCGTCTTCTCTTTCCTTCATGATGTATTCGTATTCAGTGAATATGTAGTATGCAGTCTTACATAGCCTTCAATGAAGGTGCCACATTGATAGGTTAAGACTTAAGATATACATCATAGGTTAACAGTTGGAGAGGCAATTCTACGTAAATTTTACTCTTTTTGGGTGATGAATTCATATCTTTCTTGCCTCTTGTCTTCATGATGTGGATTCATTTTTTGATGGTATATAGCGGAGTGCTTTTTCGACACTATAATCTTACAGTGTTCGATGAAGAGATAAAGGAGTAGGCCAACTAAACTCTTAAGTGCTACATTGATAGGTTAAGATATCATTGGTTAAGAGTTGGAGAAGCAAGTTTGTACAAGTTATAATCATTTGGATGATGGATATCACTTTTCTCGCCACTTTCCTTCATGATGTGGCTTCATATTTAGTCGATACATTGTAGGGCTAATTTTGACAACATAGTCTCACAGGGCCTTCATTAAAGAGATAAAATCCATTCAAAGTGACTGAAAAATTGGCGCATTTCTAGTTTTTGAAAATTTGTATCTTATAGCAGTTTTTGTAAGATTTTTTCTTTCTCTGAAGCTCTTGATGTTAATGGCATGTGATGTGGTATTTCCTTCTATTGTGTTCCTCCCAATTTAGGCATGAAGATAAGCTTATTGTCGATTATTTTATGAATAAATTCAAGTTTCATAATTTCAGGTTTTCAATGGCAACTTCCACTGTCGCGTCGTCCTGTATGGTTAAATGCAGCTACAGGAGCCAACTTTCAATGGGGACGATCAAGAGCCCATCCTCTTTGGGGTTCTTGAAGAGTGTCTCAAACGCACCGCGCTTGAAGGCATCGAACGGCTTCAGGGCATCGGCGATGGCTGCCTACAAGATCAAGCTTATCCGTCCGGAAGGGGAGGAGCACGAGTTTGAAGCCGAAGATGATGTCTACATTTTGGATGCTGCTGAGGCAGCAGGTGTGGAGCTGCCTTTTCTTGCCGAGCCGGAGCTTGCTCCAGCTGCGCAGGCAAAATCGTCTCAGGCAGCGTCGATCAATCCGACGGATCCTTCCTCGACGAGACGCAGATATCTGACGGTTACGTCCTGACATGTTGTGCCTATCCGAAGTCGGATGCCGTAATTCACACTCACAAGGAAAGTGAGCTCTACTAGATATCGTCACAATCACCTTGTTCTCTGGTTGAGAATTTCTCAGTGTCTTTGTTTTTGCTAGAATAACTTAGTGGAGTGCCTTCGGTATCGTTAGAGGCTGTTTTACTATATCAACTTCCAATGCTTAATGTGATGCATCATTAATTCTACGTTAATATTTTTTTTTAAAAAAATCTTTTAAAATTTTGATTTTTTTTTATGAAAGAGCGCACGTAAATTTCTAAATTGATTAAAAGATGTATATTATTTTCATATTTATTAACGAGCACACTTGATGATGTATATTTTTTTTTTCTCATTTTACTCCTAATAAAATCAGGTTTGTTTTTATTATTATTTTGAGCCTCACACGTTTAAGAGTTAGTTAAGTATTAGCCATTTATAAACAGTTAGCTTGATATGAATCATATTAAGTTTACATTGGGTTGATTTTTTCGCTAGTATTTAACATTTTTAGATAATTCTAAAAAAGCAATGAACGATATTATTGGACTCTTTGCAATCTTATAAATTCACAGGATTTGAATTGGGTCAAATCAGACCTATATATTTTCATCACTGAGTTCCGATCAAAATTCACTAATCGACCTAGAGATCTTATATTGCAATTAATTCAATTTTTGTGGATTTATAAGGTTTTAAGTAGTCCAACAATGTCATCCATTGTTTATTTCAACTTCTCTAAATGTATTAAAATATTATTCAAAAAATCAACCCAACATGAGCCTGATCTAATTCCTTATCAGGTACGTTGGATTTGATATAGTTTCATATCATGTCCATAATTTGTATTTTAGTTAAATCTTAAACGTTGTGGGACCCACGTTATATATGCATGCATACATAATAGAAGAGAAAGAGAAGAGAGGAGAGAAAAAGAAGAGAGAAAAAATTATAAAAAAATAAAGAGGAAAAGTTTGTTTCATCAGGAGGGGTATAACAGAAAAATACATAATTGAATGTGTTCTTTGGTAAATATGAAAGTAATGTGTGTCTTTTGATCAATTTGAAAATCTATATGTACCTTTTGGTAAAAGTTGTTAAAATTTCATTATGTCAAGATAGTCCTCGAGCTTACCTAATGAGCAACGTATGAATATTAATTTCGACCAATGGCTTTGGACTAGCCCATTTGCCTACTTGAAAAGCCCTAGAATTGAAACAGTCATCCATCTCGCGGTGATTAAGATTGTAAATAAGTCAAGTCTAAGTCAAAATTTAGAGTATTCAAGCTTATTTAATAAACTAAGCCTCTTTCCATTTCTATGCTTTTTTTTCCCTTCCAAGTACAAAACAATAAATAGAAAAGAAAATTAATTATTGAAATATTATTAATCTCCAATAATTAAAAATTCCTTTCATAATAAATTAAGGAATGAAAAAAGGTATTGAATTTCCAAATTTTATGGAGGAAATAATTAAATTCATTTTTTATTTGACAATTATTAAAAAAAAATCCAATTTTTAGTTATAATTCTAAAAAATTATAGTGAATGTAAATTCATGAATTACAAACTGATTCACGAATCAAAATTTAATATTGTAAATAAAAAATTCATCCTAATAAATGTTCATTTATATCAAAATAAAATATCATAAATGTTCATTTATATTCATTCAATGTGTCCATTAAGGTTCATAAATATGACTTTCACATTTGGACACAATTGACATTTGTATTAATGTTTATTTAATAAATTTTAGAATTAATTTTTCATTGATATAAAATATCTTATTGGAGATATCTCAGAATGATTTTATTAGAGTAAAATAATTATTATAATTTATTTATTTATATTTAATTAAGAGGTCAGCGATATTAAATGAATTGAATGTTATTATCTCGTTCCAATAAATATAACTCTACAATAAATTAAGAACTTTTTTTATAATATAAAAAATATAATAAAGAATATAATTCATGCACCCCTAACAGAAAGGAGTTTATATGGCTAAAATTGAAATAAGCCTAACATCCTTCAAAAAAAAATAAGAAATAAACCTAACAGAAGGGAGTTAATTGCATAAAATTAAGCTCGATATTTATCTCTTTCTTTTTTGTTCCTGTTTTTGTTGCAACCTCATTCTTCGAATCCGAACCGGGAAGAGGAACGAGTTCGTTTCTCTTCTACGATCTCGAGTCTCTCCTTTCCGTTTTCCTTTTTCTTTCTTTGCTCTTTTGTTTCTTTCTAGTTTAGGATCTTCGTTGAATCCTTATTCTTGTTCTTTCTTGTTGGTAATTGGTTTGGCTTTTCCCCTGGCGGTTAGATCGATATCTCTATTCTTAAGAGCTTCCTTTTTGAGGCGGACGCAGCTCAGGATGCAAGAACCCTGATTTTTTGCAATCGTTTTGGTCATTTTTTGCTTATGATTCAGTGAAGCTGATAAAAAGCTGCAACCTTGGTGGGAACTTTCTGGCTTTTACGCAAAGAGAATCAGCGCAACAAAGTTTCGATTTTTGTGAAGATTTCTTGGAGTGGAAGCCTGGATTTGTTTTCTGATCCTACAAAGGACGTTCTTTCGTTCTACTAATCGAGTTGGTAATCGCCCTCCGTGGAGTGAGTCTTATATGCTGCATCTTTGATTCGAAAGATGTGGTGTTTCTAGTTGCTAAATTTAGGGTTTGGGTTTTGATTTTAAGGTGTTGTTCCTTTGCGCCGCCGGCGTCAACATGTCTTCTGCCTTTCCGGCGGTTCCCACTGCCGCCCGCAGCGTGCTTGAGGAAATGCTGGTTGCCCTCAAACTGAGCGATGAGAAGCCGAAGGACGAGCCGCCAGCATTGCCTGCCCGGCCCACGCTGAAACGGCGGCCGCCTTCCACAAAGAACAATTTGAAGTTTAAGATTGAGAGTGTCTCCGCAGAGGTCTCATCAAACGACACTCATTTCACAGAGAAGGCAAGTCCAGAATCAAGTGAACTCAGCAATGGAGTCATTGAGCTAGGTAGGGCAGAAAAAGTGGTTCATTCTGGTGAAGAAGATTTAGGTTCCCATGAAGAAGACACCGAAAAGTCCCATACTTCACAAAAGCTTGATTATGTTGATGAGCAGGTATCTAATTCGCATGCTTTTATTCATAACTTGGTCAGAATTGTGCAGATTGTTCCCATCTATTAGTTGATTAGTTTACGACATCAATGTCAAGAGAATGAGATATGCTCAACTTTTTTGGCATAATGTAACAAGAAATAGCAGGTCTACAATAACTAATCGCTTTGTGTTACAAAGATCGGTATGTTTTTAGATATCTTTTCCCTGTTAACAAATGAAGTTATTTGTTGAGATCGGTAAGCGCTATT
The DNA here is from genome assembly GCA_024364735.1 of Boesenbergia rotunda. Classification (NCBI taxonomy): domain Eukaryota; kingdom Viridiplantae; phylum Streptophyta; class Magnoliopsida; order Zingiberales; family Zingiberaceae; genus Boesenbergia; species Boesenbergia rotunda. Next base: position 59,036 of record JAGFNQ010006857.1, on the reverse strand, counting down.
GTTCTAAATCATGGAAAGAAAAACTCATTCTAGACTTGGAAAAATAGCAAATCTAATTGAGTTAGCACAAATCCTTCCAATGCTTATCGGTTGTAATTTGAACATTGGTATACTCTTCGGAACTTTAGGCGGATTGAACATTGTTATGCTCTTAATTTCACTTTCAACTATAGCGGTCCAAGTTAACATTGATCTTATTTGTTCATCTGAGTAGAGTTTTAGCTTCAGAAATTTGAGTTACCTGAAATCGACTTGAAACAACAGGAAATGGTGCCCCCTTTGAGATTGGAAGCGGTTGAGAAGGAGGTTGATGTGGTAAAGGAAGAATTGAGACGAAAGGAGTGTGAGAATATTGCACTGTTGCAGAAAGTGCAAGAGTATGTGACAAGGTGTTCTGTTTGCGAGGAAAAAATGCACTCCATGGAGGATATGTATCAGAAGCAGATACAGACCCTGAAGGTGAGGCTACTGATTAATTAACTCCTGTTACTTCTCGTATGGTAATTAGTCGGTACAGGGGGGAATTATCTTTCTCGTCTAGTTAAAATTCTGTATTACTCAAAGGGTGAAGTCCCACTTTTCATCGATACTGCCACGAAAGTGTTCATGTTCCCTTCTGGATTTTGAGATTAGTTAGTCGTCTAGTTTGATAACTGATTCTCGAGTCTCTTTAACTTCGCGAAGCTGAAGGTGTTAGAGATATTCAAGCACAAATAAGTAACTATGTGCGTACTGATTCAATTCAAAAATCAATCTTTTACTCGATTGTTTTTGCATGCAGATGGCCCTAGATGCGGCACAGAAGACTCTTCCTGTCGATGACAAGGCAAAGCAACAAACGTCTGATGAAACACCAACTACTTATCGGCCGGTGACTGATGCCGACGACAAAAGTAACAATACTGTTTACCAATTGGCCAAGGAGTTTGAGAAGCAGAAGCAGGTTTTCGAGGACGATGCAAGGGGGCTCTGCAAGGTGCGATCTTCATCAGACCAGCCAGAATTTGCTAGGAAATCCTTTGAAGAGCTTCGGAAGCTGAAGGCCCAATATGCATCCTGGAAGAAGGAATACAAGGCTCGCTTGCACGATGCCAACAAAGCTCTACGGGAGCTTGCAAAATCGGAAGGCGAAAAACACAGTAGAAGGTGGTGGTGCAAGAGAAGGATCATTCGAAATAGAATTTCACTATGCTCTTCGGCTTAATGGTAGTCTGCCAGCGGCTTGCTGTTGTTAAAACTCTGATGAAATGCAGAGTTCGAAGCTGTATAAGTCTCAATTGTTTCAGTGTTGCGCGGATCTTTTCAATCCAATGGCGAGGGATAGCTTAAACATCTTTGTAAAGAGAATAAGTTAGGAGTTGTAAATGATGCTCTATATGTAATGACTAGAATGATGTTCTTGAGAAAGCTGATTTGTTCCTGAAATTTAGTCAATTTAGTTTAGCCGAGTTGTAAACATTCGTCCAAGGTGAATTAGCATAAGATTGATGTGCTATTCATCGGAATTGATAGAACCGAATCGACAACTGGGTTGAAGTAGAGAGGTGCTTGTCCGAAAGATCTCGTCTTTCTACAATGCTCGTGCCCATGATCGATAGGTATGGAAACAAATTCATAGGGTTGATAGATCGCGGAACTAGGTATTCAATTAGACTTACCGATTATGTCTCACGGAAGTTTAGGTAAATCTTAAAGTAACTACTAAACATGGAGGAAGTTGATGAAAACACATGTGATATGTCTTTATACTAACCATTTTGTTGCATTAATCTTAAATCATTTGAAGTATATCAACATCCACATGAATAAGGTATACCTTCTACTTACCTAAATCTAAACCACAATCACATATCATAAGTGCAGAACAACTCCGTTACCTTTTCCATTTTCCTCTAAAAATAATTTTAAATAATTATAGTAAATGTGTAGATATTAGATGTTGAATATGAATATCAATGATAATCATAATATATTTTTCTTTAGAGTTGATTTTCTATTTTAACTATTGCTTCATTGCTGTGTCATGCTTACGTAAGCTGTATAATGCCTTTATTAAACAAGAAAATTATATGAAAATTGATAATTATAATGACTACTTGCACGGATCTAGAAGGAAATTAATTCATCCCTTGATTAAGGGATTTATATTGATTATACTTGGAAAGATCTGGTAGACTGTCGACTATAAATATCACGCCCCGATCCTTCTACCTCATTGTCTTCCTTTCGCAGCAGTTGTTCTTCCATCTCCCCCCGCCTCCGATCCGATCCCTAAATCAATGCCGACGAAGATCTACGTCGTGTAAGTGTCCACTCCTTTTGTGCGGATCGTCTCTCGTCCCTGTCCTTTTGATAATTCGATTTTGTTCCCCTTTTTAGATTGTTTATGTGTTATTCTGCCATTTTGTCGGTCGGATTTGGGTTTTGAATTTTTGTGAAGGATCGAATCGTTTGGAACTCTGTGATAGCGCTGTTCGTAGTGAATGGATCTGATGGTAGGGTTTGGCTATCTACGATGAGATGTATGAACTGAATCGATCGATGCTTATTTGGGAGGGTCAATTGAATGATTCTCGGGATTTCTTTCCTTTAGGATTTCTTTTTACCCTCGGCAAACTTTTGGAGGACAACCTGGAGGCACCTCATTTTTACTCAAAGAAATATTTTTAATCAAACTAACAGCCTTTGTGGAAAATTTTTTTTACTCGACTGGAGTTCTACTTCCATAAGAGGATTCCTTTGTTTCGATTGGTAGAAAATGAGGAAATAAAAGTAGGATTTCGGAGAAATATAGTAATTAAGAAATGCGAGAAATGAAGTTCCCGTTTCTTTTTCTCAAACTAGAATTGTATTTACTAATATCTCTTATTTAATATGAATTCCTCTTCTTTTGAGTATTGATTCTAAAGAATTTGTAGTGGAAAAGAATATGCAGTGCAGACTTTGATCACTGCTTTTCTAAAGTAGTAAAGTTTGTCAACTATTGTCTGAGCTTTATGGTTCTCATCTAGGAATTTGGAGATTATAGAATTATTGTGCTTAATACTAGCTCGTGGATTAATGCAGAGGCATATAATTTTGTTAATCTTAGGTATTCAGCCTAACACTAGCTTGAGATTATCTTAAATATTTGACTAATTGTTCATCTACATACAATAATTGGCCTATTTTTCTGTTCATTCTTTAACATTAAATCATTTCTTTTTGTGTTTGTATCTTGAATGTGGCTCTACTTGGATCGTGGTAGGAACGAAAAGAGATGGAAATTATTTATATTTTAGCATGTAATGAACACAAATAAGTAATTATATTATATAATTCCTTTCCTTTGGTTCTATCCAAGTAATCAAGGAAAATGCATGTACTGGATATAAAGATACTACATTTCGTTTCTTTCCTTTGTTTCACTTAAAATATTTCATTTACCTCACTAAAAATAGCAGAATGACATACCAAAGTTAGATAATTATGAATTCTTCTCTGTTTTTTCCTAAGATAAGCCACACAAAATCGTTCCTTTGTTTTGTCATATTGGAAATTGTTGTTACATTATTTAATCACTTTCTTGGTGTAATTAATATTTCTTTTGCAAAAGGAATTTGTGTGGGCTCAGACCAGATCTATTACTTTTAAGGCAATCATTGGACTACAGAAGCTAGGCCGCTCATAGAACCCTAAAAGGAATTTCATTAATTGATACATGCGCAATCAATACTTTATTTTTTAAATACATTTTGAAATACACTTCAAAGTGTTTTCCTCTTTGAAAAAAAAACTTTTTATGTTTGTATTTTGAATCTTATAGAAAATCATCCTCACTTCTATTCAGTTACTATTCTATGTACGGCCATGTAGCAAAGCTAGCAGAAGAAATCCAAAAAGGCGCTTCTTCTGTTGAAGGAGTTGAAGTAAAGCTCTGGCAGGTGATAATGTTTGTCATACTTTCGATTGTTAATTAGAACGCAATCTATTATATGAATATGCAAATTCTATATTTTTACATATTTTCCTGATACCTACAAATAATTTCCTGAAAGTCTACCATCAGTTCTAAAGATTTACATCGAAATCAACACACTGGCTATCTATTATATCCCACTCAATTAGCTCCTTAAATGGTTGTCTATATTATTTGTGCTATCAATCTGATCATTTCGCTAAGTATGCTAAACCAACTTGTTAATATATTTATCTAATAAAAAGGTTCCTGAGACTCTTCCTGAAGAAGTTCTTGGAAAGATGGGGGCACCTCCTAAGAGTGATGTACCGATCATCGAACCAAATGCTCTCGCTGAAGCAGATGGAATTCTGTTTGGCTTCCCGACCAGGTTCGGAATGATGGCTGCCCAATTCAAAGCTTTCATCGACGCAACCGGAGGACTGTGGCGATCTCAGGCTCTAGCCGGCAAGCCTGCCGGAATTTTCTACAGCACTGGATCGCAAGGCGGTGGCCAAGAGACTACTCCGTAAGCTCCGTCTACCTTCATTAGTTTCATCATTTAATCGCATCATTCTAACTCTGCTTTGCCCTGTTTCATCGTTGCAGTTTGACAGCCATAACTCAGTTGGCTCACCATGGCATGATCTTCGTACCAATTGGCTACACTTTCGGTGGAGGTATGTTTGAGATGGAAAACATCAAGGGAGGGAGCCCTTACGGCGCCGGCACATATGCCGGCGATGGCTCAAGAAACCCATCCCAGTTAGAGCTGGAACAGGCTTTCCATCAAGGCAAGTACTTCGCCACCATTGCTAACAAGTTTAAAGCTTCCTCTTGATCCCACTGATGAATTAATTAATTAATAAATAAAGCATCTTACGCTTTGTTAGCAGCCTCCACTTATCAATGAACACGCTTCCATTTCTGATTTTGGTGTGCATTGCTTGCTTATACATTTCCTCATATGTCTCCTTCCTCTTCTTTGTGTCTTGTACTATTGCATTTGAGTTCCTCAAGTATTCCTTTTCCTGTAACTTTGTTTTTTACTACGAGCATCAATAAGTTCTAATAAAACTGACACAAATGTTCTTCATCCGAAGTATAAATGTAAATAATCTTTACTATGAGAAGAGCTTATATTAGTTCTCATCAGATCTAAAAAAAACAACGATAGAGAAAATTAGTGAAGTCTCTACCGAATACCTGCGAGGGAGAAGGAAGGTGGAGGCGCCAGCTACTCGTGTGACAAATGAAGAAGTGCACGTGGGAGGGTGAAGCATCAGCGGAATAAGGGGAAATTTAAGTTTATTATTATTTTTTTTATAAGAAACCGTACAATGGAGAAAAATAAGGATTGAAATAAGATCACGGTGAGAAAATAAGAGCTAAAATAAAATTTTAATTATAAACTTTTAAAATTGGGCGGGGCTTGAGCCCACGCTAGCCTAAGGGTGGTGGCTTTGCCCTTGGCTCATCCAAACTGCAATGAAAACCTAAATGCATTCATAAAATTGTCATTGCACATAAATGCATTGATAAAATTGTTCCGACAGAATGACTCAATAGATATTTTTTAATGATCCAATAAAGTAACATGGAATATTATTAAAAGACCAACTGCATAGAAAAAATAAATGGGACCGTTTCATATAATTCTTAGAACTTCTCAGAATTATTCATAGTAAAGAATAAATATACTCATGAAAACTGAATTATATTAGAAAGTGTCTTAGATAAAATATGTCAATGCTTACACAGACGACATAATAATTCAAAAACATCATATCTAAGGATGACAATTTCATCCCAATCTAATGGGAATCCAACTCAAAAGAAGGAGGATATAGAGTAAATTTTTAAATTCGATTATAGTAATTGAGTATTCGGATATAAATATACAGCGAATGTGGTAAAATCTTATCGATACCTTACTCGATTTATATTTATTGGGAAAGAAATAGCTTTTTATCTTGAAAAAAACTTAGATTGCCTTTTATCCGATCACCAACATATATTTCATTATTTTTTCTTTGAGAAATGCACACCCGATCAAAGGAGCGTGAGACGAGAAAGAACACACAAATACATTGAAATAATTTTTTTTAAAAAAAGAATGATATGTAATAATAAGATGATGGATAGGATATGGATATTCAATCACGAAATATGGAGATGAGTCTGAATGTTAAATAGCTAATGGATATGAGGATTGATATAATAAATGAGGATGAATACGGAGGATATGAAATCCTATCCATTGTTATCCCTAATCGTATCTAGTATCAATTAGTAAGCAAATAAATTTTTACAAGTGAAAACTAAAGGTAAGCCTACCTATCATATACTAAACTCAACTCTTGAATATTATCATATACCTCATTTCTATTCAAGTAAAAATTGTTGAAAATTTGAATTGAAATTAAGAGTTTGATATAGAGGATTCTATTGTGAAGGAACCTTTAATCCCACATTAATAGTTCAAGGGTTAATTGATAGATTTATATTGTTTACACATACATGTTATGATATCCACTCAAATCATCTCAACCTAATACTTTCTACAAATTGTCTCTCAATATTCATGTTTCTATTAGCATCAATTCATATAATATTTCTACCATTTGAAACGAGCATCAATAAGTTCTAATAAAGCTGGCAAAATCACAAAGGTTCGAAGTAGAAAATGTTTATAATTTTTACTACGAGAGTAGCTTAGATTACTTCTCATCAGATCTAAACAAAAAAAAAACAAAAAACAACAGAAAACTAGTGTAAAAAATTCCACAAGAAGATCGCAATTCATATGCCAAAGGTTCGTTTTTCACTTAGTCATCGTCGCCGGGAGCAGCCTTCGAGGAAGCACCGGCCTTCTTGGGAAGTAGAAGATTATGAATGTTAGGCATCACGCCGCCGCTTGCGATCGTCACTTCGCCCAAAAGCTTGGAGAGCTCCTCGTCGTTCCTCACAGCGAGCTGGATGTGCCTTGGAACGATCCTGGTCTTCTTGTTGTCCCTTGCTGCATTTCCGGCGAGCTCCAGAACCTGTTCAGATGAGTCCAGTCAGCTTGAGGCAAAATACACAGCGAAAGAAGGCGAATAGATTTGACATAAATGCGACTACAAACAGCCAAAATACAGAACAGAAATAATTCCAAACAATAGATTTGGTATAATAAGAAGAAATCGAATATCTTTGCCCCAAATCAGAACAGAAATAATTCCAAACGAAAACTTCCCCGCAATCAAACAATAGATTGTTATCAGAATAAGGAAATCATCCAAAATACAAAATTTCTGCGCATGCCAAATTTAATTATTGAGAAGAAATCATAGAATTATGCCCAAAATCAGGATAGAGAATTTATCCAAAACACAAATAAATCTGGGCACGCTAACATGAGATTGACATAAATCAAAGAATATCCCCCCGAATCACGAGAGAGAAATCATCGAAAACCAAAATTTTCTGCGCACGGCGAGTTAGATTGCTATAACAAGAAGAAATCGAAAATTTTGCCCCAAGTCAAATAGGCGAAATATCTATCAGATCCATACCTCCGCGGCGAGGTACTCGAGAACGGCGGCGAGGTAGACAGGAGCACCGGCGCCTACGCGCTCAGCGTACTTCCCGGCCTTGAGGAACCGAGCAATCCTTCCGACGGGGAACTGGAGCCCGGCCTTGCTACTCCTCGACGTGGCCTTCTTGGCTGTGGCGGATCCAATCGCTTTCCCTCTCCCGGCCATGTCGGATCAACGAAACTAGGGTTACAGAAGCGACGAAGCAGAGAAGAAACCTAGGGATTTGGAAGCGGAGAAGAAGCTGCGCCAAAGCCTTCGATGGAAGAATGTGAAAGCCGAGCGCTTCGTTATGTATATATAGCAGATTTTGATGGATGGCTATTGGTTGAAATCTTGCTCACACGGATCGTTGTTTTTATCCGTCTGATGAATGTTAATCGGACGGCAGACACTGCCCAAAATAGTTTACTTTTTGTATTGAACCCTATGAGTTTATAAATCCGAATTTATCGTCAAACAAATTTAATTTTTTTTATAAAAAATAATTAGTTTAATATTTTAGAAAATAAGTGAATAAGAAATAGGGAATTATTATTGGCAACGGCTTCCCCAAATGTGTCGATCCCCGGCGGAGACGCATCGCCAGGAAGCGACGAGAAGAGAGCCAATCAAGGACATCGCTAGTGGTTCCTCTTCCTCCTTCCTTTTCTTTTTCGATCCAGGCGTCGGCGATCTACTCCTGGCTGGATTGATTCCGGCCGAAGAACCACCGGGGCGAAAGGTAAAGTCTCTCCTTTCTTGTTCCTTCTTCTTCCTCGCGCTTTAGATTTTTAAAAGTAACTTTTCGTCAGCAGCGGGCTTTTGGCTCTGTGCGTGCACGTCGCATGACCGTTTTTGTCTTTTTATTAAAGAAATGTGCTTCCCGTGAAAATTTTAACCTTTTTTTTATTGCGATCGTCAATGGATGCCGCGTGCATGGTGGAGGCGAAAGGTCTCGATTTGTTTCGATTTGATTATTCGGGAGGAACGATTCCGATTCGGATCTGGACAATAGTTGGGCGATTTAGGGTTGCATCAAAATCGGGTATTGTTTATTTCTCATCGACGTTCCTAGAGGATGTACCTTGAAAATTCCATGTGTGCTTGATCCTGTGAAGTCTGATCTGCTCAGAAGTTTGGTTTAGAAATGAATTAACTCCATAATTGGTGTACCGCTAAATGTATTCATCCAAAATTTTGAATCTCTTTCTGTATGTCTCGTAATTGCAATAACGAACTTGGTCCCCAGAATTTACCTCATCCACTTTGTTCTTGCTAAAATTTGAAATAGATCTTTCTTCCAATCTCTGCTTTGCTTTCCATCCTTTTTTTAGGGATTTACTGCTCGTTTTGTTTATATGTAAAAATGTTCAACAACGTTTTGAAATAATCTACTTGGTAGAGAACTTGGTTCCCAGAATTTACCTCATCCACTTTGTTCTTCCGACAATTTGAAATAAATCTTTCTTCCGATCTCTGCTTTGCTTTCAATTATTTTTTTTTGTAGGAATTTACTGCTCGTTTTGTTTATATGTAAAAATGTTCAACAACGTTTTTATATAATCAACTTGGGAACATGCAATTTGAATGTTCTACGTGATCACTTGTCACACACATTGGTTACTATAATACAGGAGGTGACAGTTGATTTTGTTCTTGCAGAAGCTATTGCTGACAATTTTTACAGGAATTTTCACCTTAAGAGAGCATGAGTGTACAGAATCAGGAGACCATCCAGAGCCCGGCTAACTTACCTCCGAAGCGGAAACGTGGACGCCCTCGAAAGTATGATTTAGATAGTCTAAGCGAAAGGCAACATGCTCGTCGAACTAATTCGACTAATATTTCCGCTCTCAGGCTTCAAGCAGCTACTTCATCTCAACCATTTCCAGCTTCGAGTTCAAGTCATGGTGTTCAGGTTGATCTTGCTGCCTTCTCTGGTATGAGGCCTCAAACTCTTCCATTTCACACACCTTCAAAGATCGGCGTCGATCCATCTGCCCATTCTAGAAGTGCAAGCTTTGCCCACTACTCCGAAGTTAGCCCGACTCAACCTAATTCTGCTATCATTTCGAACCAAAAGACTAATGGCTTACTCGGTCAGACTGTGTGTGGCACACTGGATGGAACCTTTGAAGCTGGTTATCTGCTGACTGTCAAAGTTGGGGACACCGGTCATGTCTTGAAGGGCATTGTGTTTGATCCTCAACGTTGCGTCCCTATTTCAGAAGAAAATGACATTGCACCCTTGATCCCCATGGCAAGGCCGATAGGAACCTTTTATTCGCCGACTGAAAAACCTAGTCAGGCGCTTGTTTCGGTGCCAGTCCGTCCTGCTGCTGCTTCTTCATTTGATGTCGCTGCGCCCCACCAAATAAAGGAACCTCCTTCCGATAAGATTCCACAGTCTGCCAATTACAAGCCTTCCGCGCTCGATATAAATGAAACACTACCAAAAGTCGCAGAGCTTACACCTGTTGCACCTCAAAATGCAGCAGTTGGTGAAACCCAAGCAGAAGATTCATTGTCTCCCTTCATCAGTAACAAAGAAAAACCTGGAGTGACTGCGGTAGTTCATTTGGAAGATGAAAGAGGAATTGTTATCGAGCCTCATACAGTTGCAGAGTCATCTGCCAACATGGGTATGGCGGATATCTCAGGATTAGATCAAAGACAACAGCATCACTTTGAAGAACTATTACAAGGTAATGGTAGAAAGCTAAAATTTTGTATGCTTAAAACCACAAGGCAGATAATGATCAGCTAAGTTTTGCAGGCAACATGCCACAACCTAGTGAGCAATCATCTGACCAGGGGCAATTCTGTGGTGATCCAAAGTTGCAGGATGAGATCTGGAACCTTTGAGATTGAAGAACTTGTTAGGTTTAGGACTAGTGGGAAGAATTAGAAGCAACTGTACTAATTTTGAAGAAAAATTGAAAGAAGGAAGAAAAAAAAAGGGTTGTATTTGTTGTCCAAATGAACAGTACGTTTGTTTTATGTGCTGGTGAAATACTCTGCTCACAAGCCTGCCTATGGCTAAGCAGTGTACCCCTTTTTGTGTAGGTTTTATGGAGGACAACAAAATTATTAGGTCACCAAGAATCTTTTTGCAATGTTGTTGATTCATTAGGATATTTATTCCTGTTATAAAATTATTATTTCACCAAGTGTTGTTTATTTTTGGTACGAAGCTCCTCCAATGTGAGATTTCAGTAAAGGATTTACTGTATACAATTTTATTTTATTTTATAAGAGATTATTTTCAAGATTTGAATTGCTATTCTGTTACACCCAAATTTCCCTTCCGATGTCAGTTTGTAAATAAGAAAAGAAATTACTAAATAGATCAATTAGTATGTATTTTTATTGTTATTTATTTGTTATGTTCACTTTATTAGCTGGGGTGAATATATATTTATATTTTTAATTAGAAATTTCAAACTAAATCAGAGAAAAAAACTAATTCATAAATTTTAAATCTATTTTAAATATTTCAATTTAATTTTATTGCAACAACTGAATGCACTAAAATTGCTTATCAATAATTTGGACTAAGAAGAAAGTTGAACTTAATAAAAACAAAAAACTCATGGACTAAAACATGCATATATTTCTCTCTGCCCTGTTTTAAATACACAATTCCATTTCTCTGTAAAAAAAAAAATCTTATCAAATTAAAGAGAATAAACCAGAACTAAAGGACTCGATCATGTAATTCACTTTCTTCTTTTGACAATAAAGGACAGTTGAAGTTCCTAAAAAAATTCCCTGATCATATCATCAAGTTCAAGGGGCCAAATGATATCATCTTCTACTCTGCATCATTATTTACCATGGCTGAGGAAATCAAACTAATTCAACAAAATTGATAGCAGACTCCAAGATCCGGCTAAAGAGACCTGAAGGGTTCATCGGAAAATATAACCGTTGACGTCGGAGATCATTACGGGTTGGGGAACGGCATAGGGCTGGGAGAATGGAACATGCATTGGTGCCACGAGTGTTTGGTTCTCACCAGCCATTATGGGGGGAGCCATAGGCAGCTGTATAGGCTGCGCTGCTGTACCTAAAATGATGATCAAAATTCAAGAACTCGAGCACAGTACACAGATGAAGGATTAGAATGAAGTGATTTGATCACCATCAAAACTTCCATGAAGATTCTCAGATATTAATAGCCTAATATATGACGAATAAAGATCATCAAAAACTTGAAAACATGCCATGCTTTAGGAAGCTAACACCACAAAAGTTGAACAGATCTATGCAAACTTTTGAATGGGATAGATTCATATCTAAAGATGCTAACAATAAGTTCTTTTAAAGCTTACTATTTCTTCGACTGTTAGAGGAGAGGTTGTAGAAATGTTCATGAGTAAGTAGATAACTCTATGAACAAATGGGTTGATTGGATTGGAAAATGGATACCAGTTGATCTCTTTGTGACCAGTGTGTAAAATTGTTTCGTATAAATATGTTAAATACTTGTGACTTGATTTGAGAATTTTTATGGAAAGTACCTTGAAACTTGAGTATATTTGCTTGAGGGGGATGAGGCCGAGGATGCCCTTGTGGCATGAATGGTGTTCCTTGAATTGGCTCCTTGAAGCAAAAAGCAAAAATCAATTCAAAAGTCAACGAGTAACATAATGATATAAAATTATCATAACTCACTGGTTAAAGGAAAAAAGCTAGAATGATGATAAATCAGAATGAGAAATTCCATTATGAAGAAAATTAGCTATAAGAGTGACAACAGTTAATAAGGCAACAAGTCAATTAAGAGACTTCTATGGTCTATGGTCTTTGCTGGCCTTCCAATTCAAAACTCATTTGATTAATGCATTTTTAGCACAAACAGACTGTTATGAATGAATTGGTTCTCAAATAGGAACTCCCTCAGTTTTTGCTATGGAAGCAAGAACATATGTACTCAACCATTTCAACAGATCACCATATATGTATATCTGCATCACCATTTCTTCAGTAATGACGAAACTTCTCAAACATTTTACGTTCTGTTTGAACCAAGACCTCAAGCATTATTTTACTTTCAAATTTCTTGTACATTTTTCTAAGCAGCATTTTATTTTTTTACATTATGACGAATATTCTCTTAACTATCTTAGTGATATTTTTTCGATGTCCTCTTAACAATCATAGTGAAGTCACATCATTTTTGAGACCTTTTCATCCATCTAATTTCAACTCTCAATCTAGGGTACTGGATATCCTAAAGACCTATCAGCTACATATACTTGATAATTTCATAAACTGAACACTCTGAATAGGTAAGCATTGAGGGAAGCCTTAACTGGAATCTCACTGAAAAGGGTTTGAGAAAGCAAAGGCCGAACTGTTCATATATATGTTACCAATATTTGAAGATGCATTATATTTTTGAGGAGTTGATCTCATTGCCACCACATTTCTCATGAGTCAATTAGCCTCAAAGATTATGGTATCTATTGGGGTTGATGTTAGTTCTAATGGTGCAGATGAAGTACAAAAGAAAATCCACTTCAGGCACTTGCTCATTTTGATAGTGGGAGAAACTATATGACAAACATTTATAAGCAGCCATGTAGTGAACATCACAAACAACGCAAAACTACACATACATAAGAATAATTACCTGGGATACTGGATGTATATACACAGGCTGATTTAGTGGCCCAGCAGGTACCTAGATTTAAGATCACAAATGTTATCATATTTAATTAATTTGGGAAGTAAATTCCTTCACCATATTACGAACAATTACTAGCTGTTAGACCCAATTATTTTGTCAGAAAATAATGAATTCAAGGATATATTAAGAAAGGGGTGAGTCTACCATTTGGGAATGTGGATTCAAGTACACATGATGTCCTGCTTGAAGAGGATGATATTGACCATTGACACGAACTGGAAGTTGGCGAATACTACTATGCCCCCCAATCTATTTGAAAATAGAAACAAAAAAAAAAGAATAAACAAATATAATTCATGGAGTTCTGAGTATTACCATTTTATAGAACATTAGTGTAGCACCAATTAGGAATGAACAAAAGAACTATCACGTATAAAAAATGTAGCCTATGAATGACAGGGAAAATGAACTAATATTTAAGTTCAGTTATTAAAAAAAAGTTTGACTAATTGATTATATAGACATGGACTTGATAAAGAAAGCATCATATACATACAATGAACAGAAAGCACTTAAGAACCCACCGGTCGGGCATACTGAGTTCCATTTCCAGCTTGAGCAGCAATTAGGTTATTGTATGGAGGCACCACTTTACTTGGTACTGTGAAACGACTTGCAAAAGAGTCCACCTCATTTCCTAATTGTGCACCAATAGTAGGCACTACAGAAAGGCTATTTGACATTTGACTTGGGCTTACAAATCTGTGCACTGGAGCTGCAACTTGTCTATAATTTGTGGCTGTTGGTGTAAAAACTTTTGCATCTGGATTGAGCTTTGATTGCTGTAAAATTATGAAAGTACCAAAAAGTAAGAACCAAATATTGGTAAACAAATGAATCTAACTAATACAAAAAATTCAAATGATGAAAGCATCCATAGATCTACTACGATGCAGTTCTGTTAGATTCGACACATAAATTAAGTCAACAACAGGTAATAAATTCAGCCCGTTCAAACCTAATTAGGCAGTATATCTCATAGAACTATCACAGTCTGCCCCATCCATCCTCACTTGAACCATCCAAACTACCTGTCTTGTCTGTCCTACCAAATCCACCTGACCTGCTCAACTCATTTGACCACCTAGTTTGCTAGCCGATTCAATTAATTCAGCCCACTTAATTCATTTGTCATGTCCTGCAGACATTGGCTCACTCCACTCACATAATGTATCCTTGGAGAATGGAAAGAGTGGGAATGTGCATGTATTTGTTGGAATGACAGAAGGAATAGATAGAACAATAGCGAGGAAATAATAATTCAATAAAAATTGATATTTCAAGTTCATTCTATGACCAAACATAGAAAGAGTTATCCCAAGATAATTCCTTTATTCCTATGAACAGAACACACCAATACACCATAGAAGAAAATCCAACAAAAAATTCCCTTCTGCACAATTACTACTCTTGAGATATGTATAATCTAAATATATAGAAGTGATCCTCTACGTTTGAAGAAAAGTTGTAACATCCAATTGGCAGTACATTTTTTTCATACAAAAGCAGGAGATGGGAAATTCTAGAACCTCACCTTGGCAATAATACTTTCACCTTTGATTTTCTTCGGGATTGTTGTATTAGATGTTACTAATCCAGTAGCACTTGAATTGGCTGTAATATCGAATATTGAAGTGGAAGAAGTAGAACAGACTGAAGTACTAGTATTTGACGAGGTCAATGCTTTGGGAGCTTCAATTTCTTGAGAAGATAGCTGGACAGGTAGAGAAGCAAGATCGCTATTTCTTTCCTTGTTGTTTGCTGAATAATAATTTGCAGCAACAAATTTAAATATTTCCAAAAAATGCTGAAATAAATATAAAGACGCAAACATAGTATTTTTGTTTGAACTAATTTCTCAAGAAGAGGACAAATGACTCACAACTAGGACTCAAAGAAGGAGCTCCATTTGCCACCTGCATGAACATTCATTATAAGCTTAAATAACCAGAAAATATATAATTCAATAATATAAAAAATGAAAATTTATGTCATATGCAATCTAAGTGATGGTTCTAGAAACCTCAACGATTGAATTGTCCTCTTTGTCTCCCTCAGCTTGGCACTCTGTGACCTGTCTGCAGAAAACTAATGAGATCAAGGTAGTAACCATGTAAAAACCAAACAATGATGACACAGAGAAGAATGGATATTTTTGGGATAGGCGTTTTCAATTTATTAATTTAAATTTCACAGCTACTAAAAATCATTTTATTTGAGCAATTAGTCTCGGGCATATATAATTTTTAAGGAATCCAAATATACTGTTACTTTCTAATTAGAGCATATTTAGAAGTAAATCAATTATGCTTTATCAATTGAGATTCAACATCATTCTATAAGCTAAGTTCATCTAATTTTAGCAAATGGAATTTGCACTCATCTGAATCAGAATGTAAGTGCCTTGAGAAAATGAAATTTGCTTGCTGTAAAGGTAGCTGTCTAGCCTACTTTCAGACAAGCAATATCAATTTGAGAAAATTCAAGTGAACGTAGAGTTCTGATAACTTAAATGTCAGTAGGGTGGTCCAAAAAAGATATGAAATTCCACTCATCATGATTCTTCCAACACAACTGGCGAAAGACGTTTGTTTGAGAGATAAAAGTCCAGAACATAAAACAGAATACAGAACTTCAGATCAGAGTATGAGACAGAATATATCATAAAATAGACAGCTTGGTCATTCTGTTGATAGAATGGTAGATCATTGAATGCAACCTAAATTCCGCAGGTAGATAAGTTTCACATGTGATCCTAACAGAAAGAAGAAATATAATTTTCCCGAATTCACTATGATTCCCTACCGGTTGTTAAATATAACTGAAAATAATTAAAATAATTGGCAAGGAACCATAACTGTCCTAACAACAAACATAAATCAACAGATTTAAGTTTTCATATGCACCACAAACCTTGAAGCAGAATTCTGAAATATCGATCCGTTTTCTCCCCTTTCTATTTCCCTACTACAAGAATGGGACTCAACTTGATTCACTGACTCTGTGCTTTTGCCAACAACATGATCAACAACACCTTCAGCTGGAAGTACAAAACCCTGGCAAAAAGATAACAGATTATGGAACTATAAAACAAAAGCTTCACACAAGAGTAAGGTAAAGGACTTACCCTTACGACTACTTGAACCAGATCAGACGAAAGCACAATGAGAGTATCCACACAATCTCCTAATGCTAAGTTTGCGCGACACTTCCCTTTCCCTATTTTCGTCGCTTTCTTCAGCACGATACCTAATAAAACGAAGCGGATAAAAAATCCAAAAGTTCGTAAATCTACAACATGCGCGGATCTGACACCAAAGAAATATAAAAAAAATCTTAAAATCAAGTTTTAGCGTTAAAAAAAAAGGTAAAGTCGTAGGGAACGTTAAAACGAAAAAAAAAAGAGAGAAATTTTAAGGCTGAAATCATGGATCAATCAACTCAAAAAGCTTCGACCTTCAGGACGCATACATCAATTAGATCAACAATCAGGGGCAGGCAATAGCAAATCGAAACGAGATAGAGCTAATAGGATGATCATGGTTGAGCAAAGTAGAAACAAGCGGAGGCCATATACCGTGCTCCCTGTCGAAGCAGGCGGTGTGCAAGACGCCGGAGTAGAGGGATCCGTCCTTGACCTGGACTTCGACGGGGAGGCCAACGATGCACATCGTGGCGTACAGCAGGGCGTCCCCGAGAGAGGAAGCCGCGGGGATCTCCTCGATTACGCTTTCCTTCGTCGGATCCATTCGCGTCGCCGGAATCTTCTCGATCTCGCGGCCGCCCTTGTTCGTCCCAGGGAAGAGAAGAGAAGGGAAGAGAATTTTTAGCAGCAGTCTCCCTACGAACCGGCCTCCCGCTTAGCTGTCTGCATTAGATTCCGTGCTACTTGATGTCTGACGTGAACCGTTGGATTTACGGAATCTTCTAGATATATTACTTGTCGTTATTTTGTTATATTTATATTCCAAATATAAGAATTTGAATTTATCAATAATTTTCAAATTCCAAAATATTACTAAACTTTTTCGACACATCGTATTTGTTTAATATGGTAATATTTACCTATTTTAGAAAATGATTAAAATTTGAAAAATTGCTAATTTTAAAAATTAGAATCTGATTTAAGTTAGCTTCATCGCAGGCTTTTAATTGGGCCTATTGGCCGCCCAGTGGGTCGGCAAAAGCATTAGGCTTTATGGGCTTTAATTGGGCTATAGATGGCAATTTTGTAATAAGAGGATCCACTGCTTGCCCTTTCGATTTAAAACCCCACGATTCGGCTGAGTTCCTTCCCTTTCCCTCCACCTCCCGCCTTTATCGCCTCCATTCAGGCTCACAAAAACCTTCCAGAAAACCCTAATCCGACCTCGATTGATCGATCTCCCTCCCTCCCCTGCGAGCTTTTTCGCCGTTCGATCCGTCGATCATGGTGAACTCGGGTGCGAAGCAGTTCTCGCCGTCGTCGTGCTCCCCTTCCCGGCGCAGCAAGAGGCGGCTCCACCGTTTCCTTAAGCCCGGCGACCTCGCACGCCTCAGGGATTCCATCATCCGGACCCTTAGATCCGATGCGCCAATCCTCCTCTCACAGCCCTCCTCCCCCTCCCCGGTCGCTCAGATCGACGGCCGCCCTTGCTTCGTCGCCCGGGGGCATGGCCCACGGTACCCGCAGCGGAGGAAACTCGTTGCCGCCAAGTACGTCTTCTTCGCTCCGCCGAGCCCCGATCTGGAGCATTTCTTCGACCCCTTCGGCGTGGATCTGGTTCCTGCTCATTGAGCCTTGTCTGCTCTCTCCCAATTGTTTCGTTCTTTTGCCTGTTCAGTTATATAAAGCGTCCATAGCATGCTTTTTCCCTTCCCTTTAACCTAGCGTCTCAATGATTGAGCTCCAACTGCTCCCTCACATTTTTTTTTCTTTCGTTTTTCTGTTTGTTTAGTTGGTAGTCAAGGTCAATAACGTCAAGATTTGACATTTGCTGCTTAAAGAATGAATTTCTCCTTTTCCCCCTTTTTTCATTTACTACTTTTCAGCATGTAGAAACTTGGGGAATATTGAATATTTGATCCTGTGAAGAATTGATGTTGAAAATGTAACGTTTTACTGTGAAAATTCTACCATTAGTCTCGTTTGCTGCTTCTTGTAGTCATGGTGTGTCTAAGGTATTTTTTTTATGAGAACAGATCTGTTGAAAAGAGGCAATTTTGGCAATTACTGTCAACGTTTTAATAACTATTGATTGTTCATCTGTTTCATGTTCATGATAATCATGTGTACTTTGATGTCTTTTTATAGCATGGGGTTCATATCATTACTAATTTTACTCTTTTACCATACAATGGCCTTACAAGATATCTCTAAGTTGTTGAAAATGAGATCTTGGCTGTATTTGTTAATTGTTCAGCTGCTTCTGGTTAATGATAATTGTTGTGTACTTGGATGTCTAATTTATAGCATGGAGTTCATTGGTCATGAACAAATTTACTCTTATTATAAAATGACTTTTACAAGATTTGAAATTAAGATCCGTGTGATTTTTAGATGTTTGCTATTTGTCTTTTTAAAAAAATCCATCAATTTCATAGACTGCCTGCCTGCCTGCCTGTCTGTCATCATCAATCATGCTGCTAGTAACATTGATCATTAATTTAGGATCTTATGATTGTTTGTTCCTACCATTTTGTATAAGCAATGTAGGTCTCAAGTTTCTTGAGGCCTTCCATTCAAAATTGTCGATTGTGCTTATTTGTTACAAGGCTATCTCTATTCATTTGTTATGTTCTTTGTGCTGATATGTTAGCAAAGGATCATTGCTCTTTTATTTAAAATAAATTTCAAAATTCATTCCTAATTCCAACATGTCCCACATGTCTACTTGTTTGTTTCAAGATCAATTATTTGCCAATGACTTTGCAGCCGATGGTCATCAAAGTGTGATTAGAAGTAAATGGGTAAGCATTAGTCATAAGTGTAACATTAGATTTATGAGTTCATTGATTATCAATATCATATTCCTAAAAAGAGCACTAGTCTCCTTATTTGATTTGTGCAAAATTGCTCATTTTTCTTTATCTTATTCCTTGCACTTAACCATCATAAATGAATTGTAAGTTAACTATACTCTAATTGATTAGACAATAAATTAGTATGCTTCTCCACAATAATATAACCCTGTTAAGTGTCTATTCAATGTTCCCAATACAATCATGTGTGTAGTTAGTTCCTTGGTATCAATATTTGCAGTAGTTAAATTTAGTTTATGTTTTTGCAGTTTAACAACTCAAATATTAACTCAGTGAAAGGTTTTGTGCTCTGTCGATATATTGCTAATTGGCTTAGTTATTGATTCTTCATCTTGTCAATGTCAATTTATCCAACTTATCTGATTAGGTGATATTCATACGATTATGGTCTTTGCAAGTTGTTTCATTGTGTTTCCACATTAATCTCTCTGCTGTACAAGTCAAACAATTACTGGCTGATTGTTAGCTGAAGCAACTTCAGATAAACTTTTCCTATTTTGAGATTCTTCTGGATATGTTCAAAAAATTATTTCCAAACAGAAATGCTAAAAAAAAAATCCCTGAAATTAAGGCTTAGCTTGTGTTAGTTCATAATGTTTTAGACCAAATTATAGTAGCTCACATATGGTGAAACTTAATGATAGTTACGTAAAGATGTAAACAATCTTGGTTACTATGTTCGTGATTTAAATCCGTGACTTCTGGATCACATGGGAATACTTTTACTATTTTTTTCTATTTCCATGTTTTTTTTTTTCTAGATGTCCATTTGAATGTTTGAATGATATCTTTCGAAAAATAGAAAGCTATACAAGGTCTTCCTGCTGCTGACCTAAAAATAAATATAACACGTGGTTTTTTCATGATGTTTCCCACCATAATATCTTATCAAACCTACAAGATTTAACGAATCTATTGATGTCCAATCAAAATCTAATTAAAAATTGACCCGGCAATAAATTAGATATTAAATTGGATTTGCACATTTGTATCGCCTAGTGTTCGGCATCAATGATTATTAAAGAAATCCAAACAGCCCCAAACTCTATCCACGTGAGAATCATTTAATTGGCCCAACGGAGTGGGACCTGATAAATCTACCACAGGGGCAAACAAATTCCCCCTTCCCTATCTTTTTGCCACCTGGAAAATATTATTAGGCAAAAAAGAGAATTATTACTAAATCTATTAGGTCTAAGTACGCGATATGAATATTATAATATAGTAGCTAGGTTTGATTTAGAAACGATAGAGAAGGGTCAAATCTAAAGTGAAATCGAGTTATACATCTAATAAAAACGATTAATGAGATTTTTTCAATCTCAGACGATCGATTCGGTCTCACGAAATTTTCATTGCCTGCCAGGATAAATCGGGAAGTGCTAGCTGTGAACGATCCAAAAGCTTAGTATACCAAGGTGCGCGTCTTATTTGGAGAAAAATTTCCTATAAAATACGTCATAATTAGACATCGAACCACGGATATCAAAAATGACAACTAATCATCCTTCCACTACGTCATAACCTGGGGGCAAATTAGACACCTAATGAACTAACTAGATCTGGTTCTCGATTAACATGGCATTGCTTGTATATATTAGCCAATCCAAATTTATTGTACTAATAAATTGTCGAACAAGATCTCATAAGCAAAAAAAGATGAGTATTTCTTGATATACTACGTAGATATACAATAATACGAGCTGGATCTAACTCCGTTTGAAACATCATCATCAAGAACTAATATGATATATCATGAGTTCCGTCCAAAACATGAATAGATGAGATTAGACGACAAAGATTTAAACATCATCGTCAATGGCGGGCAAACGAGCTCCGAAGGAAAGAAAACATGGAGGGAAAAAATAAGAGACGACGAGTCTAAGAATATCTTATATCAAGAGAATAAATTAATGGACATGAATCTCATGCATGATCGTTTTACTCTTTAGGGATACACTAATCTAAAGAAGTATACAAAGTGTAATTATTGGTGCTTATTAAGTATAATACAAACGAACCATGTGCATAAACTTACTTTCCCGCCCTAAACCTAAAACTTAAACACGTCACTTGGGAAGAATTAAGCAGACATGTGTCTACCAAATTAGTTGTCGATATGTTATGTGCAAGGCATGTGGTGAACTTGTGCATCCATGATCCAACATTAGTAATGATCGCCATGCGACTTGTTGAGTGTGGTCCAATAGCACGAGTCATGCTTCATTTGAACCACACAAGGGCAAGTGTCACGAGCTAGCCAAACTACAACGACACAAGGGTAGTCTTAGTTGCCCTCCCTCCTTGGTAGGATTTGATTTGTTTTGTGTATTGATTTTCGATTTAGAATTTAACCAATGGAATCGTCTATTATCTCTGCTCGGTCGAACAATCGTATCCTTACGGAATGGACTGATAATTAATGCGTGGATGTTATTATCTTGAAGTTTGGATGTCAAAACCTAACACAGTCAATTTGCGCGTCCTCCTCACGCGCTTGCTAAGCATCTGGGCTAGTAACCTCCGTACTTTACCTCCTCTGTGTTAATTTTGGAACGAATTGACGGAGACACTAGGGACGAGTGATCTTTTTCCACCTTGGTCGTACAACCATAAAGAATTTCTAACAACAAGAAGAAGGCGATAACTAATAAAGGGGGTCTTAGTGACCATAGACGGTAAAAGAGAGTTGATGCGATGGCCATCGATTAAACGGTAAGAAGTTATCAACCATTAAACATTTTGAACATACACACTCAGGCAGTACAAAACAAGTGTTCTAAAAAGAAAAATCAGTTCCCATCAACCCAAAGGAAAAAAGAAACAGTGAAGAAAACTTTAACAATTAAATCACATGGCAAAATCAAACATGCAGCTCGTGTTCTTCGTGCCGCCCACCTTCGAATGTTCGGCTATAAAGAGCAACAGTACCATCGCATAACCACCGTGCGTCACTTGCTTACTCATTTTCTTCTACCAATCTAATCAAATGGAAGAAGAAGAAGGACGGAGGCAAAAAAGTCTGCGACACGGAGCTGTGCCTTAGCCCTGGCGGCTGTGCCTCCTCCTCTTCTTCTTCTGCGTCTTCAGCTTCAAGGTGAGGAGTTGTGCGGTTGATGAATCTTTATGAATTGTTTGTTTCTTTTCTTGTTTGATTGAATCTGAACGGTGAGTGTGGATCACGATGAAGAGGAAAAGCTACAGAGGAGGATGGCACGATCACTATGTTTTACGATGGAAGGATTTACGTCGGCGATGTCACAGAGATCCAAGTAAGCTTCCTGTTTTTAATAAATATATTCATTTTATGTTTTGTTCGATTTATTATAGAGATGGATGGTAGGCGAGAGGAATAATAAGCATGGCGAGGAGCAAGAACTTGGCACGACGGCCGCAAGGACTTGCTTGGGGATCGAATACGACGACGGCGATGGCACTGGCCACGGCACCGCTACCGTCGTCATCGGAGCGAAGCCGGTCGCTGAAGCTGTCGCTGCAACGATTCCTGGAGAAGAGGAAGGAGAGAAGCCTCCAGGCCTCGTCGTCGAATTTTTTTAAAAATAAAATCTGAAATGCTAAGCTGAAAGTGTTGGAATTTAAATTAAAAATAACGAATTTAATAAGAATAAGCTATGAATTGTATAAAATACCGATGCAATAAGAAGGTTGACAACAAAAGTTACTCCTCGTCCTTAACTTGCGTCTTAAAATTTAAAATGGTCTTTGATCTTCAAACGAAAACAAGTTCATAGATAACGAACTGAAACTGAAACTGAAACGCAGAAAAAAAAAAGAAGAAAGAAGTTGATGTTTGACAGTGATAAATAGTAGGATTAATCCATGATAGCATTAATTAGCATAGAACACGGACGAACATCCTTCAGCAAAAGCTCCAAAATTTGAGGACGGCTAATCATCGCTGAAGGTGGTCTTCTTCCCTGCGAAATGAACATTTCATAAAAATTTCTGGAGAACAATTTGCATGGGGCATCCAGAAAGTGAAACTATCGTAAACAAACCTGTACTAGCTGTGCCGGCGTTTTGCCTAGAAGGCATACCACCACGACCACGGCCTCGGCCGCCAAAGTCACGTCCTCGGCCACGGTCGCCCCTTCCACCACGTCCACCACCACTTCGACCTCCGAATCTCCCGCCGCCAAAGTCACGTCCTCGGCCACGGTCGCCCCTTCCACCACTACCTACATCCCTGCCACCACTAAAGCCACCATCGCGGTTGTCAGCTTTTGGCCTTGCCTCGTCCACAGTTAGTGAGTATCCTCCGAGATCAGAACCATTGAGCTCAAACGCCTTGTTAAAGGCATCCTGATTAGTGAAGTCTATGTATGCAATCCTGTGCGCAAAACACAAAAACACCAAGAAAATCAAACTCGAGTTGCATTTCAATATGAGAGAGAGATTGAATTACACGAAACTGACCCTTTTGAAGCGCCAGTTTCATAATCCTTTGGAATGGAAATTCGAGTAATCTCTCCGCATGACCCAAAATGCTCCTCGAGGGAGCTCCTAATCTGTAGGAGTGTCACTGTTAACAGGAGTTGAGAAGAGACAGCATGTTGCATCTTAATCCGACAATATACCTGATCCTCAGCAAGTGATCTATCGAAGCCTTTAACAAATAGGGTTTGACTCTGACCTCTGCTGCCCCTTTGGTAGTTACTATCCTTTCTGCAAAAGGTTTGAAATAAAAATCCAATGACAATGATAACATCATTCAAATTAAAAGAGCCATTCCCCTAAAGGCCTTAACCAACTTTAGTTGAGAGGCTTACCCACTATGAGGGGTATAGGAACCTCTTTCCCGGGCCAAATCAAGTCTAACTGGGCGGCCATATAATTCCTGGCCATTCAATTCAAGCGCCTACAGAAAGTAGGAAACGCAGATGTACTCAATAGAACACTAGAATCACTGATTATTTGTATGTACAAACAGAAAATAACATTCTGATAGTCAATTTTAATATGCAAAAGATTCAGAAAGGAAACTGATAGCTGAAGCAGGTTAAATAATAGGAAGAAGATATACCTTCTTAGCAGCTTCCTCAGTAGCAAATTCAACATGGCCAAATCCCTTGAAGCTTCCATCCTCTGCTACAGACAGACGCACTTCAGCAACTTCTCCTGCTTCCTTGAAGAATTCAACCCTGAAAGAGAATGATCTCAACATCAAAGTCAATTTCCATCACATGAGTTTTATGTTGAATATCTATAACTATCATGATAAATTTCATATTAAACTATACTTACACATCGTCCTGTCCAACATCAAAGGACAAATTTCCAACAAATAGAGTCTTAGATCCAGGTGTCTGATTCTGAATTTGTAGGAATTACAATCACAAAAGAAAAAAAATTAGCTCTAGCTATATGACAGAACAAACCACCTCAAACTACTATCCACAAACCAAACATAGACCAAAATAACTGTCGTTACCGTTTTCTTTTCCGTCTTTGTGGCAGTTAGTTTCTCAGCACTAGCTACATTAGCATCCTTCATCTTTACATCCAAATCCTGCATTAGCAATGTCATGACATAGAAAACAACTAGCCAATTTCCCAAAAACAAAATAAAACAGGCATGTCATTGTTAACATAGACATGCAAGTGCATGTTACCTTCTTTGGAGTCTTAAGTGGCTTCTCATCTTCACTTTCCTCGTCGGAAGATTCCTCAGAAGAATCTGAGCTACTGCCCTTTTTGGGTGCCTGAGTTGACTAGCAATATGAACGACACAGTATATTACCAACCATGTGAAAGTCAACTAGATAATTTGTAAGTATTAAGAAAGCTAAATAAATGATTTAAAAAATAGGAAAACAAAATTTATTTCTCAGCTTGGTCTCAACATACATGATTGGGAAAATAGGGTATAGAGTTACCTTTTTAGCCTGTTGCTGTTTTGAAGGTTCATCATCTGAACTTTCATCAGAATCTTCATCCTCATCGTCCTCGCTACTGCTGCTCTCTTTTTTTACAGCCTTAGCAACAGGTTTGGTCTTTGACGATGGGCCAGAATCCTAAATGAGAACAAAATTATTAAATATGAAACCTTCTTTCCGATAATCCAAAATAACACAATAAACAATATTCAACTTGACAAAGTCATACACACAATCTAGCATTCAAACAAAAATAAGCCAGAAATAAGAAAACTGGGTCATCCTAACAACGTGTCCAGTTACTGGTCTAAATATATGGCCAAACGCAAACAAGTCAATATAAATATTGTAGCAAAAGGTGGAATCCACCACCCAAGCTGCCCCACACAGCCAGCAACACGGACATTAGTAAGGAGGTAAATCAGGAAGCTACAATTGGCCATTGCGAGGAGGGTATTTTTATCGGCTTTGCCGAGCATCGAACCCTTGCCCATTGTAGCAATATCTACCCCGCATTAGACAACTCAACCGTGCCCGGAGGCAAGGTAATGGAAGTATTAATAAACCATAATGTCATGCATTTAGCTAGAAAAGACTACCTTTTTCACATTTTTAGTATTGGAAGGTTCATCCTCAGAATCTTCTTCAGAGCTATCATCATCCTCATCACTGCTATCACTTTCCTTAACAGTTTGGGCTTTGGCATTGCTCGTCTTGGATGGCAAAGAATCCTGCATGATCTGTATGAGAAAACAAAATAATATAGGCAGAAATTTCATGTGCAAAATGACCACTTACAGTAACTTTTGACTTCTTTGGTTGTGGCTCATCATCACTCTCATCAGATTCATCCTTCAAATAAAAAATTTCAATTTAGTATGATCAAAAGGACTAAAAATAGAAAGCTTACAAATACTAGAAGATTAATTTATACAAATTTATGAAAACTAAAGCCAAAAAAATACAATGTTACCACTAGATGAGAAAGGATCCAATAAAATATCAAATTACAACCAATGAACCTTGACCAAATACTACTACATACTGTATCGCACAGAATTTTCACAAAAGAATATTTTATGAAATTACAACTAAATGAGCCTTGATCAAATACTACATACTGTATCGACCAAAAATAGAAGTGAGGGTCAAGTTTATATATAATAAATCTGCTCTCATTTAGGGTCCCAATAGAGGATCTTCCACTAGTTATATCCGCCTTTTCAAACATAACGTTAAAAAATTTCTTCCGCGGTATTAATAACAAATGCATAGAAATAACATAAAATAAAGGAACCATGTTCGAGTAGTTTAAACCTCATTATACATTGTGTTCCATACTTCCATTACCTTAATAAATTACAAACTAGTATGCAAATATCACCAAACTAGAGAGACTTCTTCCATATAATAGATTACAAATGCATATAAAATTGTGTTCCATTACCTTAAACCAAGTTTTTGGTTCTTGGCACCTGTAACTTAACTAAGAATTTACCAGTTCTTCTAGGAAGCTACATCTATAAATAACAATAATCATGCAATATGCCAATAAAATTTGTTGTGGAGAAATAAATTATTTTACCCGGGTTACATTCAGAGAACCATAAATTATTTTTTCATTTTTGTCATTCATTGCTATATCTTGAAAACCAAAATCAATCATAAAACGGAAAAGGAACTATGAGTAAATTAAAAATATAGCACAAATTAACAAAAACAAAAATCATAACATGGATCTGAACTTCATCTAGCTATTGAAAATAACAAATCAAAAGGTATTTTTTTAATTATTGAAATTAAAAAAAATCACAAACAGTTATTTTGACAAAACTCATAACATTAGTAAAACATAACATAATATCATATTTAAACAGAATATTAAAAAGCATACTATGAACTTACATCAGTCTCATCAGAATCAGTTTCTGATGAATCATTTGATTTTTTAAGATTAGTAACGGTTGTTGCTTGCTTCTTTGCAGCAGGAGCTGCTTTAGGTGCATCTTCCTGCAAATTAGGCAGTATTAATCCAGACAAATAGGTATGTTAAAAGAAATTTCATATTTGAATACTAAATAGAGTTCCTTCAAATAACAGCATAGAAAAATCAACAGACAGTGGAAGTGACACTAAATGACAATGAAAAATAAAACAATGCTGTGCTTACTTCATCTAATTATCAGAATCACTATCACAGTCAAACTATCAAATGAATAGATTAAAAACACAAGCATCAAAGTACACAGTTTTAATAGATTAAAAATCATAACATTAACCTGAACTTCATTAACCCATTGAAATAACCTCAGCATAATAAAAGTTATTTTTACAAAATACAAAAAAGAAAAAGAAAATATGATATCAGACATCAACAGAATATAAAAACAAAGTTTGGCCTTACATCATCATCATCGGTATCAGAATCACTTTCTGATGAATCACTTGATTCATCTTTCTTTTTCGTGCTAGTAACAGGTGTTGCTTGCTTCTTTGCTACAGGAACAACTTTGGCAGCTTTAGGTGCATCTTCCTACAAGTTAGGCATAATTGCTTGAGATCAACAGATATGTTAAATACATAAAACATACTTGAATACCAAATAAAATTCAACCATTAACAAAGACAAAATCCTACAAATAACTAAAACTTAACAAAATCAACAAAAGACGGATCAAAGTAAAATTTAATGACAATGGAAAATGCAATAATGCCATGCTTACTTCATCTGAGTCATCAGAATCACTATCGCTTGATTCTTCCATTTTAGTAGCAGCAGGTGTACCATTTTTAGAACTAGCAGTTTTTTTAGACTGGGGAGCAGCTTTAGCAGGCTTCTGAAAATACATAGCATTTAAAAATTAAAATACATATACAGATTATAGTTTGATTATTTGATAAGTATAATAAGGCAATCATTCACTACAAATTATAATTCTCATAAATTTTCCGAACGATGATCAAGGCACTGCTTAAAGGTAATCTATCAAACGAGTTAAAAACTATGCCATCATAAGGACTCACTTCATCCTCATCAGAATCACTTTCAGAACTGCTGCTTTCTTTTCCTTTTTTTGTTACAACTGCAGCAGAACCATTCTTAGCAGCAACTGAAACTTTTTTATCTGAAGCAGGAACTTTTTTAGTAGGTTCCTGCACAAATTCCAATAATCATTTAAGATCATGAACATCTGTCTCAGTAGCACCATGACTAGGAGATAATGAAAATGGAATCAGATATTTGAGAAGTTTATTGCACATTAGGTTATTGTTAATCAGTAATAATTAGCTTAATTACTACTGTGAATGGTGTACATGAAAATGGAATCCCGCAGTCGTAGTGATAAAATTTTCAATAAAGATGTAACAGCAATTTATTGTTCAATACTCAAAGGATAAAGCTTCTTGAAATTTTTGATATGGATGTAACATTGTCACAAATAAAATGACTAGTCAGTGGCTTAAAAAACGCTTATTGACACGATGACAGGTAGCTTTTTTGGTTGGCAATGAAAAAAGAAAAATAAAAATAAAGAAAAAAATCACAAACAAGGGATCAGTATATTGAGTTACAACAGCTAGATTTTGCATGAGAAGAAAATAAACAAAAAAAAATTGCACACCTCTTCTTCAGAGTCAGATGACGAATCATCTTCTGAACTGCTTGTTTCTGGTCTCTTTTTTGGTGGAGCATCCTTCAAAGCCTTCTTAAGGTTCTTGGTATCCTGCTTTGGGACAACCTTCTCAATATCTTTCTTCAGCCTCTTTGCACTTTCTTCTTTCTCTAATGCGACTTCAGCATCCCTCTTGCCTGGAGAATGAAAGAATCAAACAAAACCACTTAAAAATAAAACTAAAAAAAAATGAAAAGGCATTTTACACCCCAGCGAATAAATCACCTTTTTTAACAGGCTTGGCAGTCACTGTTGGAACAGCCGGTGCAACCTGCGGGACATCAGTGCTAAATTAATATGTCCAGTAAAGAATATACTAAATTTCTAAGAACAAACTTTAACATTACCTCAACACTGGTTTTTTTGTTTGACTTGCCCATTTCTGGTCCTCAGAAAAGTCGAGTATATATGCTGAACGACAAGAAGTGGTCATCATAATTCAAGAACTTGTTATAGGACAACTTCAATAAAATCGAGGGTATATGTCAGAACTCTACTAAGAATTCATATGGCAGCGATCTAGCCCATAAAAGAGTTATGGTTAGGGATCAGTATCTATCGCCCATATGAGGTCATAATCAATGACGGAAATTTGCAGGCAAAACAACTGACACCGCTGGAGCAATCAAGTGCGACATAAAAAAAACAGCGCCTTTCGCAGAAAACTAATACCTTAATAGAAGCCGCAGATCGAGGAAAAACAGGGGGGGAAAAAGCAGCGTTCAACTTGAGAATAGAAAATAAACAGGGTCGAACTTGATTGATGATCTGAGATAAGTTTAATTACCAAAGCGAAGCGAATCAAAGAGCACGAAGAACAGAACACAACGATTGGGGTAAAATCGCTCACCTTGAAGAAGAAGAAGACAACGAATTGGGAATCAGAGCCGCAAACGGTGGCGGAGGAATATATAAACCCTAACCTACAGCGCTAGGGTTTTGGTGAACGCTGGGAGAAAGCGTTATCGAGGGTCTTATATAAGGCGGAGGTTGAATGGAATGTCATGCGAGTCACGTGCGCGTGATTTACTGGGTTATGGGTTTAGGTATTTTGGACGTTTTATTTATTTATTTATTTTTATTTACATATAGAAAAAATAGATACATGTACATATTGATAATATATTATTTACAAGTTTATGAATAATTCATCAATAAAAATTATTTGCAAATTTATATATCTATTATATTTGTTATTTTTAAATAATGATTCTTAAATTGATGATATTTTTCCTAGATTATTTTCTCATTATAATTTTATTCATACAAAACAACCGTTAAAATACAAAAATATTTTAAAAAATCAAAATTAATAATTTTAGACAATTAAAGTATCTTATTGAGTTGAAAGATGGTAATAAGTATCTCAAATAATCAAGTATTGTTGACTTTTCAATAAGATGGTGAAAAATGATTCATTTATTTTTAATGTTATCGTCAATTCATTATAAGTCAATACGGAAGAGGTAAATTATGAAAATTATTAACCCGAATATTATAACTAATGGGAGGACGAATATTGTTGACTCTTCAACTAGACATCCCATGATATGAGAGAGAAGGTATTTTAAATCATTAGAAATTAACTTCAAGATCTACTCATCTAAAAGAATACCAATTCTACCCCAAAAGATTTTCCGTTGATATCCAGGTCTATTATCCATTAAGGCTACGTTTGGTAAGGGGTAATCAACCTTGTAATATAATCAAGATTACATTACAAGATTGATTTCTTTGTTTGGTATAGTTTTAAAACTATAATGTAATATAATCTACATTACAAAAGATTTAAAGTGTTGTAATTTGAATTACAATGCCAACAACATATAATCTGGATTACATTACAGACTCAATTATATTACAAATTGGATTATATTACCCTTAACCAAACACGGCCCAAGGAGAAAAATTCTCAATAATATGTCAAGTCTCGAACTAAAGATTCCTAATTTATCACTAAAGGGTTAAACCATGACATCCTGCCCTCATGACGCTTAAAGCTTATAAAAAATGATTAACTAGGTCAGGTAATGTCGAACGTGGGACGAACGACCCAGTCCCGCAAAAGTTTCCATTGTCCATCAGAATAAATCAGGAAAATATATATAGAAACTCATCCTGACATTCTCAGAATCTACTATCCATTAATGAAAAAAAAAATCAGATAATAGATCCATGATTTATCACTGAAAACTTAACCATGATACCGATCAAAAAGCCACCAAACAACAACTCATCTAAATCATCACAAGTAACTACTATTAGACGTCTTTTGCATCGCAAAATTGCCAAGTTATTGATGTTGGACAAATTGTAAAATAGAATTAAAAGGAAACATATACATTCGCACAACAAATCCCTCGAATAAGGGGGAAAACTAGATGATAATGATGCTCTAACTAGTAATCCAACTTTGCTTAGTCGATCGTAGAGAGTGCGAAAAAAATTTGGAGGGAACATCAGTAGTAGAAACCACCACTTGCCAGAATTGTCATTTAAAGTTACAACACTGGGCTCGCCCGCTCACCAGCTTGTCCCAAAGGCAAAGCATTTGTCTCGGAGATTGATAGTGTGCGGTATAGTAGTTCTCTACGCATCCATATTGACAAAACTTCCAACTATGGGAGTAATGTACCGTGCTCGAGGCATTGAACTGTTCGATCCACATACCCATGCTTACATCTTCCATCTTGAATAGCTGCAAGAACATAAACAAGATTCCATTAGAAGATATCGAGTTTTATTATATATTGTTTTACAATCGCTCGCTCGAGCCGTGTGTTTCTCACCCTTAGACTTTGATTCTTGCGGTGAGAGTTAATGAAGGTGGCGATGTCTCTCGAAATTATATAACCAGGTCCATTTGCATATGGGGGGTATATAAACTCGGGCCATTCCTATATCAAAGTCAGGAAACAGATTAGAGTTTCAGAAATCAGTTTTCATTCAGAAACGTAGTCGTCAAATTGTTCAACTAAACTATTTGAGATCCGCTACATCAATTTCATAAGTGCGATAGCACAATAAACAAATTGCATGACAAGAATTAAGCAATAGAAAATGATCCATCGAAGAGCTAAAGATTTCGGTTGTCATACCTCGTATGTCACAGCCCACTTCCCATTCCTGAGTGGTCTATGCAAGAGATTTAGGTTCCCCATGTACAATGGTCCTTTGGTACCGATCCTCTTAATTTCATTTAAGACAGCATCTGGCCGTACGAAAGAGTCGTCATCGCACTTCATAATGAATGGAGTCGTCACATTATGAACCTGAAGAATAAGAGATCACTAAACACTGGACATGGTAGTAAAGGCGATTTGCTCACCCCCAGCGCCCCTGTCAACCCGTTCCAGGGTCAACACGGAGGAAGTAAATCACGGAGACTACTAGCTCGGATGTTGTGGCTAATGTGTGGGGAGGGTGGGCACATTGGCTTTGCCAAGTTTTGACCCCCTAGACCTCAAGATGGTAACACCCACATACTAACCATCAATCCATCCCGTGGGAACTACTAAACATTGGACATGGAGATGCAAGATGATGCGACCAATGGTTAATGCAAAAGACGAACTTGTTAACTTACACCATAATCACATATCGCGAGTGTCTTGAGAACCACCAATTCATAATGATCCATAAATGGCAAGATTACAATATCCCCGAAATATTCTGCTTCTTTCTTCAGCATGGCATTAACCTCCTTCCTCGGGTTCTAAAAATGCATTCAAACAGCAAATGTCAGATTCAAAATTTACTCTGTGTGCACTTAGAATATATCGTTGTTCATTGTGCGGAGCAAACAAGAAATTTACCAGAGCAACAAAGAAGCGAGCCACCACACTAGATGATTTTATTTGAGGTGATTGGAACCAAGTTTTTCTAACTGCCATGCGTTCAGCAAAATGATTTGAAGCAGAAATAATTCCAATAAAAAGATCTATCGACCTATCGGGCAAAGGAGGGGACCTCCAATTCTCCGACATTTCAAGAACACGATCAGGTGAAAAACTAGGATGAGATGGTGGAAGTGAAGTGACATATACAGAGTGTACATTGACATCTCCTTTTATTGCTAAGCCAGTTGCATCTTCAAGAGTGAAGCCCTGCAGAACAGACAAGCTATTATATGACAAATATTCTGTTACAAACCATATTGAACATGAATGACTCAAGCTTAACAACTTGTTTACCGGTCGATATGAGAATGAAGCTATATGTCTTCCCCCGACATAAATATGATATCCTTCAACACCAGCTTGTATAGTTAAGACAAACAGCCGGCCTTCCACAAAAGGAAAAGACCATGTCATTTCTGGCTTCTTCGCACGTCCTATAAACCTACTAAGCCAAGAAGTACTTCGCGATTCTTTAGAATCTATCATTTCACTCTGAGCCCACTTTTCACATTTTCTGAATCCATCGACTGTTCAAAAAGAAACGGTTGATTTTGTACATGTTAGTCATACAAGATCATATGAGTTTCAGAGGAATACATTGCCAATTGGAAATCATTGTCCTCATATTGGTAAAATAAGGTACTATGACTTAGATCTAGTCCCAGTTATTCAACATTATCATTTATTAAAATAATATGACATTATTTTCACAAAACAAGATTAATGAAAGACCAGATACCGATTAACATAGCTACTGGAATAAGAACCTTAAAATGGTAAGCTTCTCTAAGTGCCATCCATACTCTTTTCTCTTTGCATTCTCACACCATTCTAAAAAATGCCTGAATTCTAATCCAAACATTTTAAGAGAAGAGTTTAAAAGTTATAACCAATAAGAATAAGGTGAAAGGAGTTTAAAATCTGTTATAAGGTCAAAATAAGTAATTCTCCCTTGCATAAGATGTAGGATGGAGATATTCTCCCTTGCATTAAATGAAGGTTCAAAAAAGGGCACCTAAGAAGCATTTACATTTCACAAATATTCTAGTTCATTGTTGAAGAAGAATTCAGGAGGATTAGTCCTACACTGATCTATTGGCCATCTTAAACAGCACAAATAGCAAAGTCACATCCAAGCACGAACGAACCAGTTAAATACATATGCCTACTAAAAGGAGGCGTCCACAGTAATGGTCTCTATAACAATAGTATCAATTTGAGACTTGATGAAACTCTCAATTAGCTTGTTCAAATGACGATATTACATGTTTCTCCTCAACAATAGTGAATCAAGTAGTACAGCAGTTGAATTTTTGTAAAAACTATTCAGCAATGGCCATCAATGTAAGTGAATAAAAAACGATGCATTATTATATGTAATTATGCATATCAAATAGTCAGGGAAGACATGCTGCAAAAGATGGCAACAGTTACAATAAGCCACAGTATGTCAGTTACTGCCCTCGGGCTCTATTTGCATTTCTAACATCCTAATACATTGCCTTCAAAATGTCTTGATTGTATCTAAAATCTCAAGAAAACTCAAAACTGAATGCCTATGTTTTGAGGCGAATAAAAAAGGATATGAACTTCTTTTCAGATGCCTAATTTCCTTAATTATGACTGTTGAACAATTGATGAACTTAGATAATTTATTATTTATTGGCTGGTAGCAGGTTTTTTGAAGTGCAGGACGAGAACCACAGGTTTTCTGATACACAATGTATAAGTGCTGAGGAATTCATAGGAGAACTAGTTTGAAGTATCACGTTTGGTAGAGTAATGCAATCCAAGGCATGCAGCAGGAGCAACAAACAGATACTAAAAAGCGGAGTAAGGGTCCAAGCAATTGCAGCTAGAATACATAACATTATGATACCTGTGTCATCTTCATCCCGTGAAGGTAAACCATCGCACCTGATTGATGTACCCCATTGCATCCGATAACACGAGTTGAGCTCGAGAATAGGCTTCTTGCTCCAATCGCCTATGACTCTGGGATTCAAATGAAGGATCTTCGGCGGGTCCTCACCATCCACCACCCTCAGTCCCTGCAGTTCCACCATAAACTGCGAGACCCAGACAATACCATCCCCCTGCCTCATCCTTGCCAGTTGAGGGACAAATTCCTTATGTGCTTCATTAGGCTTGCCGACAACTGTGATCGAAGAACCTACTGCTAGACCACAGGGAAGAAAGACCAGGAGGTCCCCATCACGATCAATGTCCATCTCAGCTGAACTCTTTGACAGTGAAGATGGGCAAGACTCGCGTTTTTCTTCCCCGACAGGCAGTCGATCCATGCTGCTTTTGGGATCATAACTCTCCACGTCATCCCAAGCCTTCTCGCCTAGCACCCATGCCTCATTGACCATCTCCTCCAACTGCGTCAGGTTGCCGGATGATTTGTATTTGTAGCCAAACCGAGACCGGAGCAGCGTTATTGGTGCAGATCGACTGGAAGACTGCTCCTTTTCTTGGCCGGGAGGGAGATTCCTGCTGTCCTCCAGTTTCCGGTGGAAGGTATCATGGTGGAGCAAAACGGGGTTTGTGTGCCCAACAAGCTGTAGATGGGCGTAGGTAAGGTCATTGACCGGTCGGTCGAGCCCGGAGAAGCTATCGTCCCCACTCAACGCATTAGCAATCTCCAGAAAATGGTGGAACTTGAACGAGATGAAGATCAAGTAGATTGATCCAATCGCCAACAGAGCATGAGAAAGCTTCCACTTTCTCGTCCCAGTGGAATCAACGCTTCTTCCCCTCATCGTCCGTTCACTCCCAAATTAAAATGAGAAAGAAAAATCCGATTCCCATCAACAAAACCCTATCAAACTGGAATTTATCAACACTTTACGAGGCATTCATCCGATTAGCAAAGAAACCTGAAAAAAATTCTCCTAAAAATGATCCCTTTTGACATAAAGTAAAGGCCCAGGAAGGCAAGGACTTGATTGACGAACAGAAGAAAGCAACAAATCTAACATTTCTTCTCCGATATTTCGACGATGTGAACGAGGTGACGCAGATCCAGTCGGGAAAACGAACCGCAAAGCAGCGACAAGAATGATCCTTTGGCGCGGGGATCGGAGTAACCGAACCTCAGAATTCTGTCTCCGACACGTCGATCTCCGGTGGATACGAGGTGGCGGTGGAGATCGGTGGGCACTGCAGGGCTACGAAGGAGGAAGAGAGCTGTGAGGGAAGGGGATCCGGTGACCGGACCGTCAATTTTGGATCCAACGGTGGAGCGGCGCCAGGTCCACTTGACCGGAGGAATCGAAGGAGGTGGATGGTATCTTCGTTGAAGTGTGGCCTGAAAAAAACAAAAAAAAACAAAAAAACATGAGGAGGCGAGGTGACCATGGGGTATTTGCGTATTGCCCCTCATAAAATACACAATGGAGTATTTGCCATGTCATGGACGTGGATGATCCTTTTTTTACATAAACATCCAAATAATTCACTTTTTACAAATTAATGCACTAAGTTTACATCTTGGAATGTACTCGATTTACGAGGTGATAACGATGTCAAGAGTTGGCTTGAGTGATGCAAACCATGCCACCGGAGGTACAATGCAATGGTAAACGACTAGTCGCTATTTCAGACATTCACGGTTCGATCCCTAATTATGGCGCATTTATAGGAATTTTTCCTCCAAATGGGGCGCGAATCTTGGGACGCTGGTCTTTTAGACCGCCCACTACGAGCGCTTCCCGATTTACCCTGATGACCGGTGGAAAACTTCCATGTAACTGGGCCGGTCGCCCGAGGTTAGTTGAAAAAACCTCGTTAATCATTTTTTTTTATGATGCAAATCATTTTTAGCGATGTCATGGATGCTGGAGCCTAGCGTCTCAGGAGCGCGAATCTTGGGACGCTGGACTTCTGAATCGTACGTCATGAGTACTTTTTAATTTATCTTGATCGATCACTCGAGGTTCGATGTGAGGCCGGGTCGGGTTGATCGTCCGAGATTCGACATTACCCAACCTCGTTAATCATTTTTGAGTAATGCAAATCATGAGTGATGCACATCATGTCCTCGCGAGATGAAGGGATGACTAATACATAGTGTTATTATCATGAGATTTGGGAGTTAAATTTTGATGAAGTCAGATGTATGTGGGATCGGTGGTGTCGATAGAGAGGGAGGGCGGGTGAATATCGACTTGTAACTTTTTATCGTCTTTGAGTCGTTCGTTCGGTCAACTTCGTAACAAAGTCGTTCATAGTACAGTTGTCACGCCCCGAGACCCAGGAGCCGCTGATCCAATAGAAAATCGGACAGCACCTCCCCTGTCCGGCGGACAATTTACACATACACACAACAACTATAACAACACCACGCAGTATATATTTGGCCTCAGGCCTCCAAAATATATAAACACAAAATAAATACACTAGACAACTAAGTAAATCATACCTGACTGCGGACCGGTCCGACTTATGACGAAACAACAAATACAACAACACTCCCAAGACATATACAAATCCAATAACTGAATATGAAAACATAGACACTGCAAAGTACAACACAAAACATGTCGCGATGGGTAGGGACTGGCTGCTGGGCTCTTCTGGCGACTCCAAGTATCTCAACCTGAAATAAAAACATATGGCAACGGGGTGAGTCCATAACTCAGCGAATACCCAGCAGATATGCGTAGAAAGTTATAATAACAATAGGAGTCTACGCTGATACAGTTTCATATGAACAATAGGGAAAGACAAGTACTGAAGATACTGAGTAGATACATACCAGAATCCATCTATCCTGCAGAGGGTGAACTAAATCCCTAGAGGGTGAACTAAATCCCTATGGAACAAGTATAACATATAAACCAAGGTATACAGGTATCCAGTATATGCATGTCAATCAAGTGCAGCAAATAAATGCAGCAAACACAATCAAGTGCACAATGCATCGTATGCATATGATGCAATGTCATGGTCACCCCCTAACACCAGTCAAGCCACCGAGACAGGCGATACTGTGTCGGCCGAGTGGGTAGAGCTGTGACACTGTACGCACCCTGCTATCACTGCTCCTGAGTGACCGAGTGGACAGGATGCTGGTGGAGTGAACACTCCGCCCCATATATATATGGGGGAGATATCTCTCTCATCTTCTCTGGTCTATGGGAAGAGAAGGGATCCCTGCTTGCTACCACGCTCCAAAACCACTACCCATGAGCGGTTGAGCGGAGCAATACAGAGCAAATGCACACACGCTACGGTATCCACTAACCCATGAGTGGCCGTGTGTGCATATCATGTGCCGGAAAACGATTAGGCTCAACCACAAGGGAGTCGCTGATCGCCGGCATGCAACAATGCAAGGATGGTGTATGATAGATACACATACCTCCCTCCCAAGTCCTCAGTATACTAGGTCTCAGTCTGAAATCCTATAAGAGGAAATATAGTTAACCTACAAGGTATACTGGCCGAAAACTACAGATCCCTCAAGGTCAAAGGCAGGAGATACATCACGATCTCTAAGCATACATATAGATATGACACTACCTGATACTGTTGGGAACTAACCGCATAATAACTCAGGGATAAACCACAGGTATCCAGGACAGACATAATAAACAGGGATAAATAACAAGTATCCAGAACAGACATGATAACTCAGGGATAACTAACAAGTATCCAGGAAAGGTATAATAACTAATAAGTATCCAGAACAAACATGATGACTCAAGGATAACTAACAAGTATCCAGGACAGGTATAATAACTCAGGGATAACTAATAAGTATCCAGAACAGACATGATAACTCAAGGATAGCTAACAAGTATCCAGGACAGGTATAATAACTCAGGGATAACTAATAAGTATCCAGAACAGACATGATAACTCAAGGATAACTAACAAGTATCCAGGACAGGTATAATAACTCAGGGATAACTAATAAGTATCCAGAACAGACATGATAACTCAAGGATAACTAACAAGTATCCAGGACAGGTATAATAACTCAGGGATAACTAATAAGTATCCAGAACAGACATGATAACTCAAGGATAACTAACAAGTATCCAGGACAGGTATAATAACTCAGGGATAATAAATAAGTATCCAGAACAGTATAATAACTCAGGGATAACTAATAAGTATCCAGAACAGACATGATAACTCAAGGATAACTAACAAGTATCCAGGACAGGTATAATAACTCAGGGATAATAAATAAGTATCCAGAACAGGTATAATAACTCAGGGATAACTAAATAGTATCCAGAACAGGTATAATAACTCAGGGATAACTAAATAGTATCCAGAACAGCATGATAACTCAAGGATAACTAACAAAAAAAAAAAAAAAAAAAAAAAAAAAAAAAAAAAATAAAACTCAGGATAATAAAATATCCAGAACAGGTATAATAACTCAGGGATAACTAATAAGTATCCAGAACAGACATGATAACTCAAGGATAACTAACAAGTATCCAGGACAGGTATAATAACTCAGGATAATAATAAGTATCCAGAACAGGTATAATAACTCAGGGATAACTAAATAGTATCCAGAACAGGTATAATAACTCAGGGATAACTAAATAGTATCCAGAACAGCCATGATAACTCAAGGATAACTAACAAATATCCAGGGCAGGTATAATAACTCAGGGATAATAAATAAGTATCCAGAACAGGTATAATAACTCAGGGATAACTAATAAGTATCCAAAACAAACATGATAACTCAAGGATAACTAGCAAGTATCCAGGACAGGTATAATAACTCAGGGATAATAAATAAGTATCCAGAACAGACATAATAACTCAGGGCAGCGTATAATCTTACTGCTATCTATAACCAGCCATGCATAGCAATATGACAATATCTAAAAGATAAGTCAAGGGGTACCCGCCTCAAAATAGAAGTAGTCCGTATAGAGAATGAAGCCCCACGACCAAGCGGAGTAACCAAGTCAGAGTCCTGTATCAAAAGATATAGTTTAGCTATCATACTAACTGATACTAACCAATCTAAGTACTCAGTCGTATTAGGATTAACCCAACTATCTCAATTAGGTTTACTTCCACAAAGCTAAACTCAAACCTAACCACACCATGACAAATTCTTGGAACCTGTCACAGAACATCCCATTTACCCAAGACAAACCTCTATAACCAACATCTCAATTCCTCTATCAGTTCATGCAAGATCTGATCAAGGCTTAATCATTAAACTCATGACACAATTAGCTAAACCTAACAAAACAGAGTATCCAACAGCTTATCAAGCTTCAAAACAAAAACCAATCCAAAAGGAAACTCATGGTTGTGCCACAGGAAATCGAACATATTAACTCAAAGAAAACCCAGCTAACCAGATTAGTAAATCCATTTAAAACAGGACAACTTCTAATCTTTATAACTAAATCTAACTCTAACTCCTCCAAGATAACTAGAATCAATTTGATTCAAACCAAACATTAAACAGATCTCAAAATAATACAAACTAAAACACATTGATCCCCCAGGACAAAGCCTCTCTGCAACACCAATTCAACAGAATAACAATCCCATCATAGCATCACAGCTCAAGAACTAATCTAGGTCCCAGCCATACATTCCTTACAACATTCCAATATAACATCAAACTACTAGAGGTTTAACCAAATCACAGTATCACAACAAACTTACCTCTCAATGCTCACGCATAGGACATCGCCTCTCTAGCTCTGACTCTAGCAACCCATTCTGATCAGATCAGAAACAAACCAAGGTTCACACAGAATACTCCACGGAGCTTCCAAATTCAAACATAAGGCTACGCATAGAATTCCATCCCAAATCCAATTCATCCACGAAATGTATCTAAACCTTACCTCATATGATCGATGCTGTTCTATGTAGATCTCGGCTTGCTTCCCTCCTCTGCTGCAAAGGGAAAAACTCAATAGGCACCGATTCCTTGCTGGAATCCAGGCTACAGTCCCATGGCCGGCAAGCAAGAGCCTGGAGGTTGTCGGCTTCGACTTGAGGCGACGCTCAATCGATCAAGGCGATCCAAAGAGGGAAACGATTCCCTACACAATGCTATGGGAGAAAGAGATCTACACCACAGGGAGAAGAAGAGAAGAGGGAAGGAGCCGGGGAATCGCGTAGCTTGGCTACGGCTAGGGCATCGCGGAAAAAAAAAGAGAAGAGGAAGGAGGTTGGGCGCGCCGGCGTTGCTACGGTTGGAAGGTGCGTATTAGGGCTGAGGGTCGGCGGAAAAGAGAAGCGGAAACAAAAGTTATAGGTTTTGTCATTTTGCATATTAGCCCTTTAGGTTTTGACCATTTCCAACCGTGCCCTCATATATGCCCTTTTTCACCATTTAGCTCTTCAAATTTGGATTTATACTCAAACTACCTTCCAATCGTTAGGGTCTAAACAATTTAGCCCATCAAATCAGGGTTTTATTTCCTCCAACAACTTAGGGACCCCTCACAGATCACAAGAAATTCCAAAAAATTTTCTCAAAATTTTCTGGTCCATATTTAATTTAGCCGAATCTAACAACAGCGGAATAATAAATAAAGCGAACACACACAACACAAATAAACGAGATTTAGTTCCCAACCTCTCAAGGTCAGTATGTCCAAGACATAATTACGGGTAGCACCCGTCCACTAGTGGTCTCCTTTGCGAAAGTTTTTCGGAGGCGGAGAAACTCGTCTTACAATTTTTGGTACAAACACAAATAATATAAAGAATTACAACCTGCAAGTAAATGCAAACCAACAAACAATGGCGATCTCGACCAATCTGGAAGTTTGAAGTGTCATACACTTCCTCCTGAAGCCTCCTTGGTTGCAAAGCTTCGTTTTAGCACTTTTTCTTCGCAGCGAATGAGTAATCGGATGGAAAAATTGACAATCTGAAAACACAGCTCGAATCCCCTTATATATACTGGATCCGAGCGCCCGAGAGATTATAGGGGCGCCGTGCACGTCTTCAATTATGATCCAGCCATCGAACAAGACACGAGGAGATAAGGCAGTGTCTTGGACGCCCCCATGCCCATAGGGGCACCCGGGTCATGGGAGCGCCCCCATGCCCATAGGGGCGCCTCACCATGAGGGTGCCCCAAGCACCTTGAGGGCGGCTAGGATGGGGGCACCCTCAACCCTTGAGCGCGCCCGGGATACCCTTTTCCAGGCTTTCTTTGTTTGCGTTTGCTCTCCTATTTTGCCTCTAGTTCCAGGTTTTTACAAGACAAACAAACACAAGACAAATAAACAATCATAAGCCTAAATCCTATAAGTCTGATTGACAGCTATTGCTATTTGGTGACTTTGAATTTAAATTGAAATCCTAGGTTGAATGACGCCAATTGTTTCCTTTTTCGGGGAACGCGCCCTCACCTACTCCACCATGGGGAAGTTACCTTTTGCCAATCGGGACCTCCAGTTGGACTTTTGCTCGGTCTTCGAGACTCCCGAATCTCGAGACGTCCGATCCTCGACCTGTCTCTACTTTTGTCCATAGTCCTTGCTCGGCTAAGTCTTCTACCTGATCTTCCGGATCAGGACTTCATGCCTAGTCCTCGACTAGGACTTCGTGTCCGACCCTTGGCGAGTTGTTCGTGTCCAATTCCCTAAACAAGGACTTCGTGCCCAACCCTTGGGCAGGTCATCGTGCCCAATTCCCCGAACCAAGACTTAGGTGTCCAGCCCTCGACCAGGTCTTCGTGCCCAATTCCTCGAACCAGGACTTCTTTGCTAGTCATCTTAATCCTAACTTGACTTCTTTCTGCCAAACATCAAGTCCTGTTTGGCTCAATCTAGATAAGTTTAATCACTCTGCCAAATATCAAGTCCTGTTTGGCTTATCCCTTAGTCAAACTAATCAACCCTAGGTTCTTTGTCAAACATCAGATCCTGTTTGGCTAACCCTTGGTCTAACTGACCAAACCTCGATATATTGTCACACATGTCAATTCTAGATTTGATCACTCTACCAAACATCAGGTCCTGTTTGGCTAACCCTTGGTCAACCTGACCAACCCTGGGTACTAATAACTCTGCCAAACATCAAGTCATGTTTGGCTAACATTTTGGTCAAATTGATTAAACCTAGGTTTACCCTACCAAACATCAGGTCCTGTTTGGTTTAACCCTTGATCACTTTGATTAGACCTTGGTATATTGTTAAACATCGAAATACTAGAGGTTGACTGTTCATGTCTGATGTTTTTTGCACTAACAATCTCCTCCTTTTTGATGTTTGACAATAATTTTAAGTTAGGTTTAGTCTAAAGGTTTTAGGTTAACATTTGGAAGAAATCGAAAAAATCTAACTTAAGGCACTTTCCTTCCCCTTTGACAGACATCAAAAAGAAATATAAGGTAATAACAAAGATTTTAAATTAAAGATTTACACCAACAATATGATTTTTGAAAATATTTAAGATTAAAAAACCATAATTTTCAAAAATCCTTTTTTTAATTAAAAAACTAAGTACCTTTTTCAGAAAATATTTTAAGGAACACTAAGTACTTAGAAAAATTTAAAAAGATAAGTACTTTATTAATTTGCATTTTTCTAAATCTGATACAATCCTAAGAATCTTGTTGACCATAAAAAATTTTTCTATATGTCTTAGAGATTTTTCAATCAAAATAAAGTATTTTCAATATATGTATTTAATTTTCAAAAAATATTAAATTTCTTTGTTTGGATCCTCCTCAATCTGACACAATCCTAGGAAACCTTGTTAACCATGAGGAAAACTTTTCTATAAGTCTTGGAGATTTCTCCAAACTCAAATAATTTTTCAAAGGTTTTCAAAGATGTTCAAAAGACGAAAAGATTTTGAAAAAAATATTTTAGAAAATGAGAATATTGTATTCTCAAAAAAATAAAGTGTTTTTAAAAAGATAGTATTTTTTTTTTGAAAATATAGTATTTTTGAAACATCTAATAGTTCTGTTAATTTGAACTCCCCTTAAACCTAACACAATCCTACAAATCTTGTTTATCACAAATTGATCTTTCTCTAAGTCATAGGGTTTGATTCAAACTAAAAGATTTACATAATATTAATTTAAGATAATCAAAAGGTGAATTGTTCTTTTGATTGAGACTTCCCCTAAGCCTGACACAATCTTAGAAATCCTTATAAATTATAAGAAAAACTTCCTATATGTCATTAGAGTTTATCCAAATCATAAGAGTAATTAAAGTATTTTTTAGAAGAACATACTAATTTTTGAAAAAGTATTTTTCGAAAAATATTTTGAGTGACATAATAAATTTTCGAACGAATATTTTTTTCAAAAACATTATGAAAGATATACATTTTTGAAGAAATATTTTAAAAATAATAATTTTTTTTTTGAGCAAAAGTCATTTTGAAAGAGATAATAATTTTTTGAAAGAATAGTTTTTCAAAAATAATTTTTCAATAGAAATATTTTGAAAACACGACAAAAACTGACTCCCCCTGAACCTGATATCTTTTGGCTACCCTTGTTAAATACAGGGAACTCTACCTAAATATTTTAAGGGACTTTAATGTTGACATAGAAGGTTTATGTCTAAGTGTAGGTCAAACAATTTTTTGAAAAAATATATAATTTTTGAAATCTATTTATAAGTACACACAATCATGCATGAAATTCATTAAAACATTATTATGTTTAGTCACTATTTTGAAAATAGGTTTTTAAGAAAATATTCTAAGGATTTTTTGAAACATTTATCAATTGATTAGTCTTTATCATCTCACCCATTCTAGGTGTTGTAGTACAAATAAGCATAGTAGCCTTATGGGTGTTTGTGAGAAGCTTGATTAAGTTTTCTCAATTTAATTTTATAGATTGTTTGACCTTGAGTTAAATTCAAGTTTAACAAGTAGTAATTTAAAAGTAAATTTCAATAATTGACTTCCAGGTCTTGGTGAGACACAGAAGTCTTCTTGGATATCGGAACAACGACATTTTCCTTGACAAAGACTTTTAAAGAAATGATACTTTCAATTTACTCTTTGAGAAACGCTGGTCTAACTAGTCTAGGATGTGGTGAGGTGGCTTCGACTAGTTCCACTTAGGTCAACCAAGTCAAGTACTCTTTACTCTTCCTGACTTCCTAGACCAAGTTTCCCTAACGTACTATCATCTTGTCCGACCCTGGTACTATGTTACACAAGT
Source organism: Boesenbergia rotunda (assembly GCA_024364735.1). Classification (NCBI taxonomy): domain Eukaryota; kingdom Viridiplantae; phylum Streptophyta; class Magnoliopsida; order Zingiberales; family Zingiberaceae; genus Boesenbergia; species Boesenbergia rotunda. The sequence continues at coordinate 14,192 of JAGFNQ010006857.1, read as the reverse complement.
TTTAAACAACATTTTTCCTATCTAGCCATACTATATTAAGCAACAAATAAATTAGCATGAATGACATGACAGATATACGTGAAGAAACATAAATAGATACATGAGCATGACAGTTATGCATGTGTAAGTCAAGTCAAAACAATTTAATTTGATTTCTAATAAAGTATTAAATCTCGATTTGATATAGATCGTGTGAATCCACGAATATGTCAACCCACCTTAACATATTTATTATTATTAATTGATAGTTCTAGTTGAGTAAAATTTTATTATTTTTATAATTAAAGATAATTAATTTGAATTTAGTTCATGAATTTTATATTAGCAAATTTTGAATTTTGAATTTTGAATTAAGATTTGAGTTTCTAATTAAAATTGAATTAAAGGTTTACTAAATTAGTTTTAAATATTTGAAGAATAACTTATTATTAGAATTTGAGATTAATTAAGATTTAAATTATTATTAGAATTTTAGATTTAGATTATTAATTAAGATTTAAATTTTAAGAATTAAATTAAAATCTATTTATTTATTTATTTATTTATTAATATCTATAAAACACAGTTTTGCATGCAGATGTGACATTCACATGGAGCTTAGAATTCCCGCCTAAATCAAATATAAATTTTCTAAATAAAAAATTTATAATTAAAAATACAAATTCAAAAGAAAATATATAATTACAAATCCTAAAAAGAAAAATTCAGATCTTAATCCAAAATTAAAATTTTAAAAGATAATTTATCAAATTCAAAAAAGATAATTCAAAAAATAATTTTGATTTAAGAGAAATGATAGTCCCACATCTGAAGTTATCAAGGGGAATTACACACAGAGCAATTATAAAAATAGACAAAGAACGATAAAACAACTCATACCTTTTTCGGCCTTTTGGCTAAGATCAAGTGTAGTGTCTGTTCTTATCAACAGTAGTTTGCTATTAGGATTTTCATGTGTTGCCTGTGTGTTGCATTATAGCACAGACCTGACACACCCCTATCCACATCCACCACCCTTATAAAACTTAATATCACCATTAATATCTTATATTATAAAAAATAATACTATATCTTATATTGACATGAATCCATGATGAAATAAAATTACTTTTCATTTTAATTTTTTATTTAATAATAAAGATTGACATATATATATTATCACTAAATATGTTATTTGAATTGTGTAAGATTCCTATGCATCGCACGGGTATTATACTAGTTTAAGATTAAGATTTACGTTTTTAATAATTGAATTAGAATTTAAGTTTAAGATTTTCATTTTTAAGAATTAAATTGGAATTTAAGATTTGTGATTATTAAATAAGATTTAAGTTTTTAAGAATTAAATAATAATTTTGGGTCAAATTGCATCACTATTCATATTCTTCTTTATTTTCAAAATTATATTCAGAATTATTAAAAGTTGTATCATTATCTTCAAAATAAGTACAATAATTTTTAGAATTACTAATTAGAGTTGTATCATTATCTTCAAAATTAATAGAATAATTAATTAAGGTTTTATAATTATCTTCAAAATTATTTGAATTATCTTGAGAATTATTAATTTAGATTTTATAATTATCTTCAAAATTATTTGAATTATTATTAATTAAAGTTTGATTTTTATCTACATTATCTTCAAAATTATTTAAATTATTTTGAGAATTATTAATTAAGGTTTCATTATTATCTTCAGAATTATTTAAATTATTACTAATTAAAGTTTCATAATTATCTTCAAAAATATTAATAAAACATTAAATATTATATTCAGAATTATTAATTAAAGTATTATTTGTGAATTATTAAGATTATCTTCAGGATTATCTGAAAATTAATTAATTAATATTTGAGTATTATCTAAAGACTTTGTGATAAAATTTTAGAATTAATTTTTGATATTGCAGCAATAATTTAAAAAAAATCAGAATTGTTATTGATGATTTTAATATTATTTAGATCATTATTATTTAAGCTATCATGTAATATTTCTAATTTCTCAACCAGAAAATCTAAGTTAACAGAAAAATCAACATTATTATCATACATATTTTCTAAATTACCAGAAAAATTATGTGACTTTGCAGTAATTTTAAAAATATTTTTGCAAAAATAAAATTTTTGTACCTATTTTACATTCGTATCATTTCCTGACATTGTGGGTCAAGTTATTCTCCAATTTGGACACTGATTCTTATAGTGCCCAAGCTTTTGACACTTGAAGCATTTGATATGGTTCTTGTCCCCCCGGACTCCTAGCGTCGATACCTTCGTTGCCGCCGACGGTGACGTACGAATCTTACGAGTAGGGCAATTGTTTTTATAGTCTCCTCTTTCACTGCACTTGAAACAGATTATGTGAAATTTGAAATTAGACATTAAAAAAATATATACCTCTTTTACCCTTGACTTCCCCTCAATTCCTGGCCTTCTTGCTCCTTCGACGATGAGTCTGATCAGGGCCACTTGCTCTGACGGTGGCGTCGATTGAGGCGGGGGGTGAATATCGACTTGTAACTTTTTGTCGTCTTTTAGTCGTTCGTTCGGTCAACTTCGTAACAGAGTCGTTAGTAACACAACGGAATAATAGATAAAGCGAAAACACACAACACAAACAAATGAGGATTTTACTTGGTTCTCAACCCCCCAAGGTCAGTACGTCCAAGGCCTAATTACGGGTAGCGCCCATCCACTAGTGGTCTCCTTTTCGGAAGTTTTTCGTTGGCGGAGAAACTCGTCTTACAGTTTTTGGTACAAGCACAATAATAAAAAGAATTACAACTTGTAAGTAAATGCAAACCAACAAACAATGACGATCTCGACTAATCTAGAAGTTCGAAGCTCTGCACACTTCCTCCTGAAGCCTCCTTGGTTGTAGAGCTTCATCTTAGCACTTTATCTTCGCAGAAAATAAATAATCGGATGGAAAATTTGATAATCTAAAAACATGGCTTGAATCCCCTTATATATATTGCATCCGGGCGCCCGAGAGCCTATAGGGGTGCCCTGGACGTCTTCAATTCTAATCCAGCCAGTGAATAACACGCTAGGAGATAAGGCAGTGTCTTAGACGCCCCCATACCATAGGGGTGCCTGGGTTATGGGGGTGCCCCCATGCCCATAGGGGCGCCTCACCATGAGGGCGCCCCCAAGCACCTTGAGGGCGCCTAGGATGGGGGCACCCTCAACCCTTGAGGGCGCTCAGGATCTCCTTTTCCAGACCTTATTTATTCGCGTTTGCTCTCCTATCTTAGCTCCAGCTCCAGGTTCCTGCAAGACAAACAAACACAAGACAAACAAACAATACTAACCATAAATCATGTAAGTCTGATTGACAGTTAGAGCTGTCTGGTTTTGACTTTATATTTCAACTGAAATTCTAGGTCTAACCGACACCTACTGTTCCCTTTTCAGGGGAACGCGTCCTCACCTACTTCACTATGGAAAAGTTACCCTTTGCCAACCGGGACCTCTGGTTGGACTTTTTCTTGGTCTCTAAGACTCGGATCTCGAGATGTCCAATCCTCGACCCGTCTCTACTTCTGTTCGTAGTCCTCGCTCAACTAAGTCTTCTGCCCGATCTTCCGGATCAGGTCTTTGTACCTAGTCCCCGACCAGGACTTCGTGCCCAACCCTCTGCCTAATTCCCTGAACCAAGACTTCGTGTCAAACTCTTAGCCAGGTCTTCATTCCCAATTCCCTGAACTAGGACTTCGGTGTCCAACCCTCGGTCAGGTTTTTGTGCTCAATTCCTTAAACCAGAACTACTTTGCTAGTCATCTTAATCCTGACTAGACTTCTTTCTGCCAAACATTAAGTCATGTTTGGCTTATCCCTTGGTCAAATTAACCATCCCTGGGTTCTCTGCCAAACATTAGATCTTGTTTGGCTAACCCTTGTTCTAATTAACCAAACCTTGGTATATTGTCACATATGTCAGTTCCAGGTTTGATCACTCTACCAAACATCAGGTCATGTTTGGCTAACCCTTGGTCAACCTGATCAACCCTGGGTACTAATCACTCTGTCAAATATCATATCTTGTTTGGCTAACTCTTTGGTCAAACTGATCAAACCTGGGTTTACCCTACCAAACATCAGGTCCTATTTGGCTTAACCCTTGATCACTTTGACCAAACCTTGGTATATTGTCAAACATCGAAACACTAGAGGTTGACTGTTATGTCTGATGCTTTTTGCACCAACAATGTCTACTCTCCTTTATGGGATAGTTACTATCTGAGCTAGTAGCCCTCTATGATTTATCTCATCCGTGTTGGCTTTGAGACGAATTAACGGGGTAGTGAAGCGAGTGAATCACCTTTTGTCACCTTAAGTGATGCACGTTGATAGGGGATGTGGAATAGAGGTGATAAAACCCTCCCTAAATGCTTCTTTAATGACTTTTAATGTGCATGCTATTTAATATCCCTAAATGCCCTTTTAATGACATTTTAATGGTGAAAAAAATCTCTTGAACTTTATGACTATAAAGGTTTTGGGGGGGGGGGGGGAATGAGAGGCTAGGGGGAGGAATTTCATTATATTTTTCTTATCTAATACTTGATATGCTCGATCTCTATTCTCCATGTTGACTTAGGCATCGGAGTGGTCTCGTTGGATTTTCCGACGAGCCCTTTGATATTTATCATTCTCCTTCTCTGTAGGAAATTGTCGGACTATGAGAAGAAACAGAGGAGGAGGCCTACTCGACGTTCTCATTCTTTATGCCGGAAGAGATTTCTGCCACCGCATCAATGGGGTGAGATATTGTCACTGGAACACATGTTATGCCCTCAAGAACAGATTTCATAATTAGATCCTTCGGTGATTGATTGGGGATCTAAAATTTGAAACTTAGTGGCGGTGTATGACTAGTGGAAAATTTCTGTAAGACTAGACTGATCTCTCAAGTTCGATTATTACCTGGTTAAGACCTCAAGTTTCATTATTACCTAATTAATCAACACATCATGAATTTCTTTATCTAATATCAACAAATTAAAAGATAATTTCACTAAGAACTCGATCTTTTATTATGATCAGCCTCGTAGTGAGATGAAAATAAATCATGAAACTAAATGACCTTATAAAAATCAACCCTTATACCAACTCGACTACCACTCCTTTACCTCATCTCAAGTCATAAATAGCTTGTATTTGTTTTTAAATTTAAGTTTTTTAAATTATATATATGGTTCAAATTAAGAATCTAAAATCTAAGAAAATTTTGGCAAATAATATACATAAATAAATTTTAACTTTTAGAAAGTTGATATGTACTTGGAACCTTTTCGATCGAAATAGAATTGATATTCTTATGACACTTTTTTGACAATATAAAGGCGGAAACATCAACATCAAAAACAACATGAGAAAATCAATATCGTAGCGCGACAACAGCATTTCAATGTGCAACATCGATCGTAAAAGATATAACAGAACAATGAGTAAGTTTCATGCAACTGAACAACTAATAGTTAACTTGGTCTCAAGATATATATTCGGAATGAAGTAGAGTTACTGACCGATCTATGAGTACAAGTTATATAACTTGAATAAAAATTACCCGCCTTTCAAGAATCGAATATACCGACTATTCCTTGGTAACCGACGACGAATAATATCAAACTTATGTGTGCGTTAACAACCCATATATATGTAATCACGCAATTGTAGACAAAAGCTAGCACCAGCTCTTTAATTCTCTGATAGCTAGAGAGCACATCCCACTTTGCTAGATCCCCTGACATTTCTATCTTCAGGCACTACAAAAAATTCCAGCCTTACCGACGGAATTTGCCGACGGAATTCCGTCGGCACAAGCCATTCTCGACGGAAAAAATAATGACGGAAAAATATTCGTCGGGGACAATATTTCTGACGGAAATATGGGTCTGTCGGAAAAAAAGTACCGACGGAAAATTCCGTCGGTCAATACCGACGGAAAATCGACTGAAATACAAACACGTCGGAAAATACCAAGGCCGGGATGAACAAATCCTCCGACGGAAACACTGTTTCCGTCGGGGATTCCCGACGGAAACAGTGTTTCCGTCAAGGATTCCCGACAGAAACACTGTTTCCGTCGAGAATCCCCGACGGAAACTCTGTTTCCGTCGGGAATTGTCGGCTTGCGCCGGTTAATTTATCGGGACATTTCCGACGGAAACAGAGTACCCGTCGGCAATTTCCGACGGAATCTGAATTTCCGTCGGCAATTTCCGACGGAATCTGAATTCCCGTCGGAAATTTCCGACGGAATCTGAGTTTTCGTTGGCGTTCTATCGTAAGTTCAGTTTGATATATTTCCAACGGATCTTTATTTCCGTCGGTATTCCGTCGGAACGTAATAATAAACAAAATTTGATTAATGGTAGAAATATATTTTCATTTACAAAAATCAATATGACTAAATATAATAATTTACACAATAATTTATCATTGACAAAAAAATATTCTATTACAAACGACTAGTTTGAAAATAATATTTTACAAGTCTCCAAATGCATAGCAATCAAGAAAAGTACAACAATACATGTTTGCATCAAATCTGAACAACAATACAAGTTTCGATAAATGAAGTTCGCTCTCTAAATGGTCAATGTCTACCAGCAGCTGTTTGTCATCCAATCTTCTAACCTCCTTGATTTTTGTGATTTTTCATTCCTGTAAATCATCTGCACCGTGAACATAGACATTTAATTATAGATATTGATTAACTATAGACAGTGGAAACACAACACTAAAATTTCAGAATTAAAGGAAACCTACTTCAATGTGCTAATCTTCGGATATGAACTATTAGATAAACCAATAACTCTAGCTAGAATGCACACATCACATTATTGCTTTGTTAACCATTTATATAGACATTATTCAAAACTGTTGTTCTCCTTGAGGAGTAATGAAGCGTGTTGTTTCAAGGCAAAAGCTAGTTCGTGTTCAATCTACTTATCTTAACCATCAAGATGTTAGCGAATAAACCTAATACATATGTTGTTGAGGGGATGAGCTAACATCACAATCTATATATTGTACTTTCATGCTAGAAGCAATACTTTGAAACATCCCTGCACTGTAGGATACTTGAATAACAAGAATGCTAAGCTCACATCCCTCACTCCTGAAGAATGGAATTTGTTACTGTAAAAATAATCAAGTGATTGGAACTGAAAAAGAAGACTAATAGAATCTGACAAAGATAAAATGTGAACTACAAATAATTCCTATACCTTATGTTTTTTTATCTCTGAATCCTCATAATTCCTATAATGATAAAATGTCAACTACAAATGTAACTTAATGTACGTGTGGTGATTGCTAACAGTGGGAATGCATAAATCGAATAGCTGACAAAGATTAATATGTCCTGAAACTTAATGTAACTTAATGTAAAAGTAGGAAAATCGAATAGAAGACTAATTCTGCAACTTAATGTAACTTAATGTAAAAGCAGGAAAATCGAATAGAAGATTAATATTCCTGAACTTAATGTAACTTAATATGCATAAATCGAATAGAAGACTAATTAAAGCAGGAACAAAATTTAATGTAACTCATCTCAAACTTATATGATAAGCAGCAAAATAACTCACCTGCAAGGATGTCTAGCTGTACCTATCCAGAGTCCTGAAAAACAAAAATATAATTTATTACAGTATAAATAATGAATAAATAAATTTAACATAATTGAAATAAAACACGTGTCATAGTTTAACATATACCTCAAAAAAATCTACTCGTCCATGTCTGTTGGGTCTTGAGTCTCCTGTGACTCAAAACCATGTTGCGATGGTTGTGTTGGAGTAAAATTAGATATGACCGCGTTCATATGGTCCACCAAAGCTTTATGCCTCCGTTCGTCCGCCGCTCTCTGCCGCTCCTGATCGGCTATCCAATTATTCATCCTCTGATCCATAGAGGCAATTTGAGAGCGCAGTTCATGATTTTCCTGACGTAAAGACTGCATCTCTGAAGAAGCGGACGAAGAGGCACGACCCCTGGGCATCCTCAGACGATTGAAGGCAACTTTGGCCTGTGAGCCAAACCCGTAGAGGGTGGAGTTTTTTGTCCGTCGACCGACAACATCATAGTATATCTCATTGAGCTGGTCAGTGGACAATGTCTGTGACTCTCCCCCCTCTATCGAGGGCTGAGATGTCTCGACCACTCTATTTGTAATTTTATCCTGTAAAAAATAGGAATATCGGATTAATATTGAAATTAAATTATCAGATTAATAAAGATAGTAACAATTAAATATATAATAAAAATAAGAATTGTACGTGTATCGTCTGTGATCGAGAATCGACAAAAGACCCATCTTTCTTCTTATGGGTCTTCAGAAATATCTCCAAACAAGTGGGCTGGCGAGCAAGATCTCGTTCCTATTTATAAAAATTTATTAGAACCAAATTATACGAGTCTGGTAATTGATAAATATAAAATTTACTTGCATAACTTTCAATTTACTTAGCAAGTCCATGGTATGCTCAACAATAGACTTCGATCCAGATGAATGCCGGGTTGTTCCGGTGCTCAGGCCACCTGGCTCTGTATTTTTGTTGGCACGAGCCTTTTCAGCATTTTCCTTCCATCTTTCTTCAATCCAGGTGGTCGTCCATACACCCCAAGTCTCGGCATCAACGTATGCCGGTCGCGTCGCCTTTTTTCTCAAATAATATATGTGGTCACGGTACAACTTGGCACAATAAGAATTCCAAGTATTTTTAAATTCAGCCTCGTGACCGTCCTCCCATGTATATTTTTTCTGCAATACAATTTATTCAAATGGGTTTATTCAATATTAGAATAGTATGTATTAGAATAGTAAACATATTAAATATACTTACGACAAATTCATTGTAATAAAAAGTTTTCGTCTCCTCGTCTACATGTCTCCATGTAATGCCAGCAGCACATGCTCTTTCTTTAAATTTACCAGTAATATAACTGGATACTCGGTGGCCTTCAGGATAAAACTGCATATAAATTATATTAAATTTTAAAAATTTTATAATAACTAAACTTAAATTAATAATCATCATAATTACTTACGATTCTCCAACGATTTTCAGAGTCTTGTAACCACGGAGTACAACTGGCTGCTGACCTGGCTGCTGCTCGTCCTGCTGCGTGCCATAATAGTATCTGCACAAAAAAATTACTATAGATCATTATAAAGATTGGAGACATGATCAAATAAATAAGAGATAAAATGAATACATAACTTACATGATAAACCAAAAAATATTGTATCCAGTTTTATCAGTAAGATCACATTAATCAATAGTAGCATCTTCTAAATATTCATCGCTAGACTCTATTAGTTCAACATTTTCGTCACTGCTGGACATATCTCCATCATCTATATCCTCGTAGGTGACATTAATATCTACAAGTAATTGGGATGTAGACTGGAGTTAAGAATCAACTGAATATCTCTCTACATATTCATTTTGCATTGTATCCTAATTTAGAGAAGTGATGGTGTTCGACATTTCTATAGTTGACCGAGCCTTCATTCGACAAACAGACATCCATTGACTAGATCTTCGTCTCCTCGTAGGGTATTCAAGATAGAAAACTTGACCCGCTTGTACTCCAAATATAAAAGGTTCAAACTTATTGAACCTTTTGTTCGCATGCACCTCAACTAAATTGTAATTTGGATGTATTCGAGTACCTGTTCTTGGAGTCGGATCGTACCATGCACATTTGAACAACACACATCTTTTTAAAGGTAATGCAGGGTATTCAACCTCTATGATTTCGTCGAGTATTCCATAATAATCGAACTCAATGTTACTATTCTCCATAGATCCTTTGACGCATATACCAGAATTGTAGGTTAACCTGTTTGATTCTCGGTGTCTGACATGGAATTTTAGGCCATTAACATAGTAACCAGAGTAAACCATTATTTTACGGAGAGGACCTAATGCAATATTCAATATCCTATCATCTTCGACATTTGAAATTCTACGATCTTTCACCTATGAAAATAATGTTAACTAGAATTAGAAGATTGAATAATATTTCTTAAAACTCAAAATTATTCGATTAAAATTGTTGTAACTTACATATATTTGGAACCATAATGTAAATTCTGTCTCTAACTTTGCAGCTATCTCACTAGCACCAAAAGACGGATTTTGCATATATAATTGTTATTCGTATAAGCTGACAAATAATTTATTAGAGAAGGATTTAAAATGCTCATTGTAACATTTTAAAATGAATGTAAATTTTATTAGAGAAGGTAACTTACTTTATATATGGTTTGACCTCATTGTAGTTTAGAAGTATATATGTCCTGACAGCATGGTATTCCTGTTCAGTTAACCATCTAGATGAAGCTCCACCAATTGCCTTGTCAGGATACTTGAAAATAGAAAGCATCGAAGGGTCGATTGGCCGAGCATCATCAAAATTTCTTGGACATTTGCGATGACTGGTTTTTACATGATCAACAAAATAATATGAGCAAAAAGAGGATGCTTCTTCAACCAGATAAGCATTACTTATTGACCCCTCAACTCTTGCTTTGTTACGAACATTATTCTTCAATTTCCTCAAACATCGTTCAAATGGATACATCCATCTGTACTGAACAGGTCCAGCTATTTCAGCCTCGTATGGTAAATGCACTGGCAAATGTTCCATTGAATCAAAAAAACTAGGAGGAAAAATTCTTTCTAGCTTACATAGTATGAGAGGAATGTCTGTTTTTAGATGAATCATATCATCCACCATAATACACCTTGATGTCAGATCTTTAAAAAATAAACTAAATTCTGTGAGCGCTTCCCAAACATTCTAAGGAAGTAAGTCATGAAAAGCTACTGGAATAAGTCTTTGCATAAACACATGACAGTCATGACTTTTCATTCCGAACATCTTTAATCTGTTCATATCGACGCATCTACTCATATTAGAAGCATACCCATTAGGAAATTTATTTCTTTCAACCAACTACATAATGCTTGCTTTCCATCTTTGTCCAATGTATAACAAGCCTTTGGATATCTATTAGATGTTTCATCCTGATGCAATTCTGGTCTGTTAATTAGCTCTTTTAATTCTTCACATGATTTTGCAATGTCTTTAGTTTTTCCAGGGACGTTCATCACAGTGTTGAATATATTATCGAAAACATTTTTTTCAACATTCATAACATCTAAATTATGTCGAATTAGCAGATACTTCCAATAGGGTAGCTCCCAAAATATACTCCTTTTCTTCCATCCACACTTGCACATCCGGACAATGTACTTGTTTATGTCATCCGCACCAGGTTGAGAAACTGAAAGAAATCCGTAACTGTCAATTTGTTCAATAATATCTTCACCTGAAGCAATGACTGGAGGAGATTTGCTGACTATTATATTCTTTAGGATTTTTTTTATTTCGTCGAAATGGGTGATCAATGGGTAAAAATTTATGGTGGTTATCGAACCAAGAAACTTTCCCACTGCAAGGTAATGAAAATGCATCAGAGTCCATCATGCAATGTGGGCATGCTAATTTTCCCGATGTACTCCATCCTGACAACATCGAATATGCTGGAAAATCACTGATTGTCCATAATAATGCAGCATGTAATGTAAAATTAGTTTTAGTTGCAACATCATAAGTTAAGGACCCTACATTCCATAAATCACTCAACTCAGCAATCAAAGGTTGGAGGAAAATATCTATCTTCTCTTTAGGATTGCTTGGACCAGGAATCAGTATAAGGAACATAAATTCATCTTTCATGCACATCCATGGCGGTAAATTATACGGTGTTAATATAACTGGCCAAGAAGAATATTGTTGTCCTGATTGACCAAATGGTTGAAATCCATATGCAGAAAGTCCCAATCGCACATTACGTGGTTCCATATTAAATGAAGGAAACACAATATCAAGATGTTTCCATGCAGGGGAATCACAGGGATAACACATTAGACCTCCATCGTGTACATGCTCATGATGCAATATCATGTGACTAGCTGTAGCAGTAGATGCATATAAACGTTGAAGTCTTGCAGTCAATGGAAAGTAATACATCACTTTCCAAGCAATCTTTTTCTTTTTCTTCCCGGGTATGCGAGTAAGAGGCTTATAACGAGGATGACTACATATTTTACATTCACTCAGTTCATTGTCTTCATTCCAAAATATCATACAGTTATTGATACAACAATCAATCTTCTCAATTGGCAAACCTAAACCATTGACCAATTTTTTGGTATTATAAAAGCTATCGGTCATTATGTTATCAGCAGGAAGCAACTCAGGCATCAATTGACATATGTCATCGTAGCATCTTTCTGAAAAATGATGTTCTGCTTTCAAATTTAATAATCTTGCAGTAGCTAAAAGTTGCGAATGACCAGAAGGAATGTCTTCCCACAGTTCTCTTTCACTGGCATTTAACATTTCAGATAATTGTTGATATTCTTGTGTTGGTATATCATCTACATGAGAAAATTGAACAACATTGATTGCATCATCAACCATTGTTTGCATTCCAATATTAGTTGTTGTATCAGGTACAACAACATTTATATCAGATGTTGAACCAGTAGAAGGTCCAATTGGTTCATACACATAAGGTTCTCCGTAACAGTACCAATTATAATAATTTGGTACAAATTCATTTCTACATATATGAACTCTTACAGTGTCCTCATCACGAAAAGCTCTGTTTCTGCATTTTTTGTGATTACACGGACATCGTAATTCGGAATCATTCAAACATTCAGGATGACTTTTAGCAAAATTCATAAAAGTTTTCAGTTCAGAAACAAAATCATCTCTGATAAATACCTTATCTAATCGGTTGTACATCCAAGCTTTGTTCATATATATTTTTGCCTAATAATGAGTAATTCAGTTGTAGGATGAGAATATCAAACAAATAAAATTAAATTAAACCTATATCACAATTTTATATTAATTACATGTCATAAATAAACTATCAAGGTAACAACTAGCAAGATCAATTTATATAAACAGTGAAAACACGTACTAGTAAGATCAATCTAAGTAAGATCATTTCTAATAAATTACTAATTTACACCATATAATAATAACAAAAATAAATATAATTAATAACAAACATCTAAGTAAGATCAATCTAACACATAATGTAAACATTGTACCCAAAATAAAAATAAAATAGATACCTTAAATCAAGTGTACGTCTAAAAGGGAAGCAGCAACTGCAGTAACCTATATAAGTACAAATAAAATCAAATTAATAACAAATAATGGAGTATTAAGGTAACGACGCTTGCCAATTGGCCAGCCGGAAGCCGAATTGCTACGACAACGGCCGAATTGACATGCTAGAACCACCGGCAGCAAAATTGACACGACGACGTGCCCAAGAACTGCCCGAGATACGAACGGGCACGCCGCCAGCCCAATGGGTCGTCGGCCCAAATGGCCAAGCAGCGGCCAAATTGGCCCGCTGGCCTTCCGGCAGGCCCAATTGGGCCTGCCGGGGCTGCGGAACTGCTCGGCAGCCCAATTGGCACGCCGACCCAAATGGCCAAGCAGCGGCAAATTGGCCCGCTGGCCTTCCGGCAGGCCCCAATTGGGCCTGCCGGGGCTGCGGAACTGCTCGGCAGCCCAATTGGCACGCCGACAAACCAGGGGTCAGCCAGGGGAGGCCGCCGGCGTGCCACCAGGGGCGCCGGCGTGCCCCCACAGCCGCCGGCGTGCCCCAAGGGCTGCCGGAGTGCACCCAGGCCGCAGGGGGCACGCGGCGTGCACCCAGACCGTAGGGGCACACAGGGGCATGCCGGCGTGCCCCCAGGGGCGTCGGCGTGCCCCGAGGCCGCATGGGGACGAAGGGGCACGTCGGCGTGCCCCCAGGGCAGTCGGCGTGCCCCCAGGGCAGTCGGCGTGCCCCCAGGCCGCAGGGGCACGAAGGGGCAACGCCGGCCTGCTCCCAGGGGCGCCGGCGTGCCCCAGGCCGCAGGGGCGCGGCAAGTGCCCCCAGGGCCGCCGCCGTGCCACCTCAGCCACGTTCGTGGCCCTAGGATCGGCGCCGAACCCCTGCGGCCAGCGGCGACTCCCCTCGACGGAGAGAAGATCGACGGAGGAGAACGATCGACGGAGAGACGCTTACGGACGAGACGAGGAGAACAATCGACGGCGCCGACAATCGCGAGCGAGGAGCGTGGCGTGTG
>JAGFNQ010006856.1:165745-240123 GCA_024364735.1 Boesenbergia rotunda | reverse complement strand
GATTGGAATGACTACACTACCGGGGATTGCATCAATGCATACTGGACTATTCTTGGAAATGAAGCAAAAGCGTGTAACTCACCATACCAGCCCTCCATATTGTGTGGGGTGGGGTTTGATGTAAGTGAATTAGCTACTTAAATCATTATTGTTTTTTCTATGATTAGTCCACTGACACTTACTTTTTAATAACCATAGGATCTTTTTTGAGGCGATTCACGCTCACGCTTTTCAACAAACTATTGCTACTGATACGGATAAGCCGATTAGATATATCATATGTCCTCTAAATAATGCAGACGATCATTGGCATCTAATGGTTATTGACCTCGTGGAAGGTTGTATCCATCATTATAATTCTCTCCGGCGCCACAGAAGGGTACACTGCTAAATTTGAAAAAACTGTAAGTTTCTACTTCATAGATATACCTCAACAAAAAGGTTCATACCAATATAATTGTTACTAATGTCATATCTGTGTAGGTGGCGTTTTTCAAAAATATGACCTGGGATTATTACAAGACATGGATAAAGGATTGCCTGCCATATCTGGGACAGAGTTTACTAAAATTGTTGTACAAGGACCCACCCAATCCAGATCGTAAGAGGATGTTTATTTTTGTTAAAAATAACAATGCATTTCATAGTTGATTTATAAGATGACAACAATGTCAATATTGGTTTTTCAGGTCGGATTGTGCCTTTTTCATGATGCGGTATGCAGAAAGTCTAGTTTTCCAAAGATCTACAGATTTTAGCCAAAAGGATATGAAAAATTATCGATTTCAAGTGGGCTATAAAATAATGAGAGACAAGTGTTGGAAGCTAAATCTGTAACTAGAGTTTTTGTTCATACTATGCATATGTAATTGTCAGCACAAACATTGTATTTGTAATTATACAATCCATGTACTCCTTCTCAAATCAATGAAACTTTGCTTCGGATTATTGGGTTTGTCTCATATATGATCTGTAATCTGTAAATGTTGTCGAATTTTTTCAGTAATATTGAACCTTGTTTTTGCTAGAATCATTTGAAATGAGGACCACATTGGGCCTGATACAAAAGCATTTTAGGAAACCCAGTCAGTGCCTGAAACAAAATGATTCAGTTGTATAATGTAAGTTTAATGACAAACAATATATGTTTGTAGTTAAAATGTATGTAAACCATTTTGATAAACCAATGGAGCATTGCTTTCGATCCTTATTATTGTCTAAAACTGTAATCTATAATCTGTCCTCTTGTCGATACTATAAGCAATATTGAACCTTACTTTTCCTCTACCCTATTTTTAAATCACAGCCCACGCTGGGCCTGAACTGAGATGATTTCAGGCCCACGCTGGGTCTGAAATAATATCATTTCAGGCCCAGCGTGGGCCTGAATGAGATGATTTCAGGCCCAAGCTGGGCCTGAAATGGAATTATTTCAGGCCTAGCGTGGGCCTGAATGAGATTATTTCAGGCCCAGAGTGGACCTGAAATCATCTCATTTCAGGCCCACTCTGGGCCTGAAATAATTCCATTTTAGGCTCAGCTTGGGCCTGACACAATAATGTTCAGAATTCAAATAATCTCATTTCAGATTTCAAATAATTCAATATTAGAATGATTAAATATTTTATATAAATATACATGTTGTGAAATTATTTTTAATATTAAACAAAAAAAAAGAGTACCTACATAGACATTGCATACCACAATTTAATTCCATCCACATCATTACCTCATTTTTTCAGAATTTGGCACAGGAGGAGGTTTGTTTCATGGACCTATGATATTTTGAATTCTCAAAGCTCATTACCAGTAGTTAAAGTTTAGATAGCTAGGAGATGGTATTTTTGGTCTCCAAACATAGTCCTAATGATTATCAATTACGTGTTAATACAGTATCAGTTGGCACAGAACAATGATTCAACAAAGCAAACAAACAAACAAAGGGTCTCAAATGACATATATTCACAAACCATAGTACTTCAGGACTTCAAGACCAGAAATTACATTTTTGTGGGTTTCAAAATCCGAAAACTTCACAACTGCTCAATTCTGCTTACATCACTTTACACAAGAAGAAATGTATCATAATATTGAAATACTTCTTCAAGTCACAACATTAACAACAACTAGTTTTTTGACAATACTATAGCTGTAAAATATATAAAATCTTTACATTCAGTTATCCTCCATACAAAATATACATTTCACTCAGAATATTGGGTCACTACATATACCAATTAACTCAAGACCTTGGGGCTGGCGGCATTCTACATGTCCTTTTATTATGACCAAATTGTTTGCACCGGCTGCATTTTAGTTTGACCTTGCCATTCTGTCTGGACTCTATCCGTGCCTTCTTTCGTCTACCAGGCTGCACAAGGCTATGGGGACATAGAACTGTAATGTCGTTTACTCCAGTAGGCCAAAACTGCTTGCTTCTACAAGGGAAAATACGATCCATGTAAACCCACTTCCAAGTTTCAGAATAAAAAAAATGCTCACAATAAGGAAGTGTATCCATGTTCTTGTAAATGATTACGGCAATAGCATGTGAGCAAGGAAGTCCTGAAATTTGAAACTCCCCACAATGACAAACCTTTTTTTCAAATCAACAATGTATGAAGTGCCCCATGTTTCTACTTCCATTTCTGATTGAGAGTAAGGGTGAACCTTATAAGCTCTTGCTTTCTCTCTCCTTGAATCCATTTCTTTTGTAGCATTAGGTGTCAAAGCAAGCTGCCATTTGGAGACTTGCTCTCTACGGTTATAGAACCATTGAGCAACTTTTCTTCTTGTATTATCAATTAATCTGTTTATGGGAAGCTCACGTGTAGACTTGAACAAAACATTTAAGCTCTCCACACAATTCGTGGTAAGCATTCTGTACCTTCTCCCTGTAAAGTGTGCATTTGCCCACCTTTTAGGGTCAATGTTGTGAAGCCACTTATGGGCAACTGGATGTTTTTCAAGCATTGTCTGCATTATCATATCATATTGGAGTGTTGTGTTGGCTCGTGCTGCTGCCCAAAACAAACCTACAGCAGCTCTACTTCCAGTATCAGTTACCAAATTACAACACATGTGGTGGCAACAAAAGGCATGATGCGCGTTTGGGTAGACTTTTCTAACTGCTGATATAATGCCCCGATGTCTATCTGATACTATGGTGATTGAGTGATCATCGACACCAAAGAACTTCTTTGTATGCTCCAAAAACCACTCCCATGCAGACCCACATTCAACTTCAGCTATTGCGAAGGCAACTGGAAGAACATTGTCATTACCATCAATCGTCGTTGCAATCAACATTACTCCCGGAAACTTTCCTCTTAGGTGTGTGGCATCAATTACGATAAGTCTATGCAAATAAGACCTGAAAACCCTTCGGCAAGCACCAAAACCCCAAAAACACCGCTGGAACTGATTGTCACCATTCCTGCATAGTGCCACATACGTTTCAGGATCTCTAGCTCTTAACTCACGCAGATATTGTGGAAGATCTCTATAAGCCTCATCATAATCTCCAACAACCTTTTTCAATGCTTTCTCCCTAGCTATGTATGCTTTTCTGTATGATATGGTCACTCCAAATCTAGCTTTAATATCTGATATAATCATACTTGGTTTGTATTGTTCATTATGAAGAAATTGCTCTTCAACAAAAGAAGCAACAAATGATGAAGAGCATGCATGATGATCATCACTTTCCCTAACAGTTCCGCATTGGTGTTCCTTTATATATTTTGTAACAGTGAACTCTACTTCCCCCCTTGCTACTACTCTCCATGTATTTGGTTGGTTGAAGCACACTGCTTTAACTCTATTTTTTCGGGTGTCAACTGGGTTATATCTCATATGCTTAATCATGGCATGTTTGACAAGTGCATTCTTGAATTCTTCTCTAGATGGGAATATCTGCCCCACAAAAAATTCATGCCCATCTCTTGCCTCTAACTCTCCAATTGGCCCAGCAAGCAATCGAGAATTTAAAATATAAGGATCTTCAGCTAATGGAAACTCCTCCTCTAAGTCACTGTACTCATCTGGGGGAAATCATATTCCTCAATCTGCATATCATCGGCTTGGAATTCTAGTACACTTGTAATGAGTTCTAATTCATTTGCATTCCGGATTTCAATTCCTTCCTCCCCACTCCAAGTTGCCTCAAAGAATTCAACAACTCTTGAAGAAGAATTCAAACCCTCACCTTCTATATTAGTTGCTTCTTCATTTAGATCAATTGTCAAATTTCTTGTAATTTCTGATCCATTCCCCGTGACAGCATTATCATCAAGAGTATTCTATATTTCGGAGATAATTTCGTCAACATCATTATCATCCCTGAAAAATAAATTACAATTACATTTAGCAAACTTTGAAAAACATAATCAAGGACCTAGGAAGGCCCAAACCTCTAACCTTGCTGAAAAACCCTAAAATTTTCCCACTTGAGGCCTGAAATGGAGGTATTCAGGCACAAACTGAGCCTGAATTGAAGTGATTTCAGGCCCACCCTGGCCCTGCCAATTTTTTATTTCAGACCCTCCATTGGGCCTGAAATGTTTTTATTTCAGGCCCAAGGTGGGCCTGAAATGATTAATTTCAGGCCCACGGTGGGCCTGAAATGATTTATTTCAGGCCCACCGTGGGCCTGAAATCATTTTATTTCAGGCCCACCCCCTTGTGCCTCCCAGGGCCTGAAATCACAGGGCCTGAATTATATTGATTCAGGCCCTCCCAGGCCCTCAAATCCAATGATTTTAGCACCTGTAAGGACCTGAAATCTTTTCATTTCAGGCCCTGGGTGTACCTGAATTCCTTTTTTTTCAGGCCCTAGGTGGACCTGAATTCATTTTTTTCAACCCCTGCCAATGCCTGAAAACAACATATTTGATTCACTCCTAGGGCCTGAAATCTAATGATATCATGCACTCCTAGGGATTTAACTCCTTTAATTTCTGGCCCTTCTAGGGCCTGATATGGTAATATATCATCCCTAGGTCGAATTCAAGCATTTGTTTATCTTCATTTTAACAAATTTCACAGAGCCTTATTATGTAATCATATCACCCTTAGACTCCTCCAAACATTCAAATTGTAGCAAGAGTTGATAAGTATAAAACCAGGTCTGATACAATATCAAAGATGACAATCATACGTACATTACTATTTGTATTTGTTACCAATCTGTTGCTTGATTTTTCTCCTTCAGCACCTATCTTCCTCAGCTGCCTTGATCAATTGAGTTGTGCAAAGTCGAAATATATACGTACCCTCGTGATGATTCAACTTTTGCAAGTTAGTATTATATATATAGGCTAAGAATATTTCCATTACCTTGACATCCGAACCACATATTCTTATTTTACTGCAAAAGTGGTTCGGATGTCTCGAAAATGGGAATGGAAAAGGTATATTGTGGCGCCAAGGGTATAATAGGAAGTTCACTTAATGGGCTGCGCCCTTTGGTAACATAGAAACTATGGGATGCCCTTTGGTAATTTCGTATTGTTACGTACGCCCTTTGGTAAATTACCGAAACCACTTTAGAGAAGAGAATTAATTAATTAATTAATTTGCTAATGTATTAGCAATGTATTAATCAATTGCTACACTCAAAAACATATGGACAATATGAGCCAGCGATGGGTAACGTACGGACTACGAGCCATGCATGCTTACGTGGCACGAGTAGATTGGCCCTCTTATAGTTAGTCTCACGAATTGCACCTGCCTGATCGCTCACCGGAGACTCGGAAGCGTCCATGATGGGTTCACCCGTACTCGATGAGTTCATCCCTACCCCCTAGGGTTCATCGCACCCCGCCGGATTATAGTTTTTTCAGGGGCGGCGGCCGAAGGCCGCCGTTGGTGTCGAGAAGTTATAGGTCGAGTGCCTGATCGACCATTGGAGACTCGGGAGCGTCCCCGACGGGTTCGCCTTACTCCCTAGGGTTCATCGCACCCCCTCGGTTATAGTTTTGTTCGGGGGCGGCGGTCGAAGGCCGTCATTGGTGTCGAAAAGTCGCAGGTCGTGTGCCTGATCGGTCCGGTGATTGATCAGGTGTCAGTCTGCACGCGGTCCGTAGCAGATCATTCCTCTATATATATATATATATATATATATATATATATATATATATATATAATTCTAATTAGCTGCGGACCACACGTTGCGGACCACGTGCGGACTGGCGCCTGATCGATCACTAGACCGATCAGGCAGGTGTCTGATCGGTCACTAGACCGATCAGGCAGGTGTCTGATCGATCTGGTGACCGATCAGGCAGACATCTGATCGGTTTGGTGACCGATCAGGCATAAGATCTGAGACTTGTCCACACCAACGGCGGCCTTCGGCCGCCGCCACCAAACAAAACTATAACCCAGGGGGGTGCAATGAACCCTAAGGGGTAGGGTGAATCCATCGGGGACGCTCCCAAGCCTCCGATGGCCGATCAGGCACACGACCTGCGCCTTCTCGACACCAACGGCGGCCTTTGGCCACCGCCCCCGAACAAAACTATAACCCAGGAAGAGTGCGATGAACCCTAAGGGGTAGGGTGAACCCGTCGGATACAGGTGAACCCGTCGGGACGCTCCCGAGCCTCCGATGGTCGATCAGGCACTTGCCTGCTCGGTCACCAGATCGATCAGACACTTGCCTGATCGGTCTGGTGATCGATCGGGCGTCAGTCCACACATGGTCCGTAAGAATCGATCCGCAACTGATCATTTTCGTGTGTATATATATATATATATATATATATATATATATATAACTTCGGACTGTATCGACTAATTAATCATATGAATATTTTTGCCATTTTTAACTCTTATTATTATTTTTTTATCGTGAAATAAATAATGCTGTATTTCAAGTAGATTTGCATTATAAAATATTATCTTTTATTAATTTTAGATATTAACAAAATAATTGCTTTATATTTATTTTTTTAAAAGTTAATGTAATTATTTTATTAATTTCTATCTCCATAATAATACAAGGTTGGCACTTGGCACGGGCTATGTTATCATTTTTGGACGTAAACATGGAGATAATCATCATTGTACATCCCAAATAACTACTATAAAATCCTCATTGTACCGGGATGTCAATGCAGTAGAAGGCTAATTAGTCAGTATCTATGATTCAATTTTAGTTACCATATATTTTATAAATTTTTTTTTCTAATTTCAATTTTAGTTACGATATATTTTATAATTTTTTTTTTCTAATTTGATCTTGTCGTGAAGTGAGTCGGACGCTCTTACAGCTGAGTGAGTTCCCAGAAAGGGCAAGGTCTCTGAGGTGGCGTGACGAGTTGGATCGCTTCCAACCTGCGAGACAAAGACCGTTAGAATTCGCCGAGAAAAGTATCCGACCATGTACTCCGACGGTCAAGTCAGTACACGACGGTGGTCATGGAAGATAATAGAATAGTATGAAAAATTCCACTATCACGTGTGTACCTGAGAAATGCGGAGTGAGGAGGTATATGTAGCCGGAGAGCTGACAGGTCCTGCCTCGCCTGCTACTTGCAGTCATACGGTGAGGACAGAGTAATGCATGTCCAAGAGTGGTAGGATAAAGTGGCACATGCTGTATTAAGGAAAGGGGCACTGTTAACTTAAGGATTGGCATCGTTGGACGCCGCTCGGCCTGACACTAAAGCATGTGGTCAAGGTACGGGAGGACAAGATATGGTAGGTAGATCAATAACCCGGTGAGATATCCGCCCTTTGGGACCAGAATGGCTCCGGTCCTGCGCCGACCTCGTACAGCTTTTGGTAGCCTGGTGTCAGGGAGTGGTTGTGCCGACTGACGCACAAAGTAGCGAGACCGGCTAAGGGCCTATGAGGGTGCCGACTGGGGCACTGAGAAACGAGATCTGCTGAGGGCCTATGAGGGTGCCGACTGGGGCACTGAGAAACGAGGCCGACTGAGGGCCTATGAGGGTGCCGACTGGAGCACTGAGAAACGAAGTCGGCTAAGGGCTTACGAGGGTGCCGACTGGGGCACTCAGTAACATCTCCTCCGGCTTGGGTTTATTCCCGGAGCGTGGGACGCCACTCGTCGACGGGGAGCCGAACCTGTACGGATCTTAGACCATTTGACTTGGGATCGGGCTACTACCGAAATATGCGGGTCTTGACATGGAAGCCCAGGAGACCTAAGCTCGCTGGCCCCCTATCTAACGGAATCGTTCGGCCCATTGGCTACCTTCCCTTTGGCTGAGCGCTAGGCTGTCGGGCCAGGTCACACGCAAGTTAGCCCGGGATCCTTCCCTCTGGCTGAGTGCCAGGCTGTCGGGCCAGGTTACACGTAAGCTGGCCCGGGATCATAATTGAAACGTGAATGTTGAAACGTTAGATTTTTAGATCATATGTCGCGAATATTTTCTGATTTATTTTAACAGTCGATAAAAAATTTTCATAAAACTAAATTAATGTTCAAGATTTGACGTTATTAACCTCGTTAATTATATAGATCGCAAGGTATATCGTCCAAATTATGTCTGAAGAAAAAATAATTAATTTTTTGAAAGATAAAAAAATCATAAAACAAATTACTTTATTTTTTTTTTAAAATAGAAAATTCGAATTAATAGACGAACCTTTTCAGTACGTGGCTTTTTCACAGGCTAATCATTTGTGATTTCATCTCCGATTATAATATATTTTATAAAAAAAATTCAAATGAAAGATAAATTTTAAAACGTTAGACTTCTATATTATTTATTATGAATAATTTTTAATTTATTTTAACGATTGATAAAAAATTTTTATGAGACTAAATTGATGGCTCGAGGTTCAATATTATCCAACCTCAATAATAATTTTTTTTTTGGAGACTTAGAGACCGAGGATATTGCGTAGTAAAAAGACGATTAATTATTTCTTAAATATTTATAATTTGATATTTAATTATAATTAATTATAATTTTTTTTAAATGAAGTATGTAATTGTGAAATATTAAAATTTTAAACCGTCTATTATGAACATTTTTTTTTATTTTGATAGTTAATAAAAAATTTTCATTATGTAATCATGATTTCAAATTCAATATTAATCTAATTAATTGTTATTTTTTTTCTCTCTTCGGAGGCTTAAAACTCTTTCCAGCGAGTTGGAACAGTGTGACAGCAATGAGTAGCACTTCAGCAACAAGACGTCCTTTGATCAAGAAAAAACCAGCAAAAGATAAATTTGTCCGGTTTAAAAAAAAAAACAAGTGGCACAATGAAACTGCCATAGAAAGTTTCAATCTGATAGCACCACGCCCTGCAACCGGTGAATGACATCCGCGTTATTTTTAAATATAAAATTTGAAAATAATCGACCACACTAATACAAGAACGGTAAAAGTTAAAGGGACGTTTGATTTATACATTTTTATTTTTTTAAAAAAATATAAGTTTTTAAAAAATATATTTGATTTGTATTTTTTAACTTAGTTTTCCAAAAAAAAAAATATAACGTTTTTTAGAAAATTAAAGAATGAGAATAAATTTATTTTTCAAAAAACTAAAAAATATAATTTTTTAAAAAATAAAAATAAAAAATGAAATAAATCAATCGTCCCTTAATTTTTTTTCATTCCAAAATAATTAGTGTTTACATCATTCGAAACATTACATTCAGTTCATTTAATAATTCATTATTATAATAGAATTCTAGTCTTCTTATCCGTAATTAGAGTGAATTCACTATCCAAACTTGATTGGCTCTCTATCCTCAATTTTATTCTCGGTTTCATTTTGCCTATGTAGAGCTATGATAAAGAGAGTAAAAATAGAAAAGTAAATAATAGAATAAATAATATGACACATGAATAAATGACGTGATACTTTATATACACATGTCCGATTATTACTTAGACATCATCGACGATCTTCGGCCGTTGTCCCGAATCAAACTATATCCTAGAGGATACGGTGGACTCATCGGAGATCGCTGCATGTAATTAAAGTACCATGTCATTCATTCTATCATTTACTTTTCCATTTTCACTCTTTTTATTATTTTTCTAAATTATAATGGATGAGTGATTTGGAAGGTGAGAGATAAAAATACAAATACAATAGTTTTTGAAAGTCAATAATTTTTCAATAGTAAAAATAATAGTAATCTTAAAACAAAATGTAACACCCATATTGAGATAAAATCATATTTTTCATGACTTAAATTGATATCAATTCTAGAATTATCTCTCTTAAAAGTGATGTCGATAATTAATGGTATTCAAAATACGTATCCCTATCATTTAATTTATAATCAATTCTGTATCTCAAATTCAATAATGGCAGTAATCAATAATAAATAATAATCCATAATAATATTAGTGAAACAGTATTATTTTTGAAAGAAATGATTTTCAAAAAATAAAACTATTATTTTATTTACTTATAACAAAATCATAATTTGAATAATAAATTTACTTACAGTAATCCTTAGAGATTGACAAAGGATGAGAGAATTATTGAAGTACACTTTTCTTTCCTGGCAAAATAATTCTGTCAGGAATACGTTCCCTCTTAGATATATTCAATTGGAAATATGTTCTCTCTAAGATATATGAGTATTTATAAGTGAGAAAAATTGATTATTATCTTTCCCACATCTCTTTAAGATGAGTAGATGAGAATTAAAGAGATAAATATCAACTTTTCATCTTCGCATTAAGGTGATATTAAAATATTGATCCCGATCTAGCCCACAGGTAACTCGGGCGACCAGCCTGGTGCCACGTTAGGACGGGGTCGGAATTGAGCCCTCGGAGTCCATGCAAACTGAGGGGCTCAGGAGTAAATATGACATAATTCGGTCTGGTCCAACCTGCTCAAGGACATCGAGGAGCCTACCTTAACTACATGCGATGTAGACGGAGGTTCAAGGGGTAGACCGATGAAATGCCGACCCCAAGAAGTTCCCTAACTCTCGGACACCCGATCACCAGACCCAAGGATAGGTCGGGTAGATCAACTCTATGCATCCCTCAACCCGAGCGTACCTCATGCCACTCGAGGACAGTACGCCACTCGGGGCGTACCCTACGCCACTCGGGGACAATACGCATACCTCGGGACCTCCCACCTACGACCGTGGTACGTACGAGGGGCAGCGGCCCCTTACTTATTTATATCACACGATGACACCATACTGCTGTACTACACGAGCACCCCACGCCATGCCGCCCTTCCACGGGTGAGGCAAAGCGGCGCCGATCGGTGCCTTCCCACGAGTTGACAAACACCCATACCCCTATCTACTACAGGTACAGAAGAGTGATTGACACAGACAGGGGTCATCAACTCTCCCGGCTATATAAGCCCTTTCCTTCCTCCTTCCGCAGGTATGCGCACTTGTACTCCTGTCTACTGTTTCTTCTGCTTCATCATATTCCTGTGGATACTGACTTGACCGTCGGAGGGTCTAATCGGAGATCTTCCCCGGCGGATTTGCTAATGGTCATTTTCCTCGCAGATCGGAGCCGACCTCAGCAGTTCGTGGCGCACGGGGGTATCATCTTGCTCTTGATGATTCCACCCCCGCTTCGCGACAGGATCAAATATCAACTCTTTAAAAAACGATTAACGAGGTTTTTCTAACGGGCGACCGACCTGACCTTACAGAAGTTTCCCACCCCCGCCAGGGTAAATCGGGAAGCGCTCGCAGTGGGCGGTCTAGAAGTCCAACGTCCCAAGGTTCGCGCCCCATTTGGAGAAAAAATTCCTACAAATACGCCATAGCTTGTGATCGAACCGCGGATGTCTGGGTTAGTGATTAATCACCCTACCATGCACCATAGCCCTGGAGACTAAATATCAACTCTTTACCTTCTCATTTAGGTGTCAATTAAAGATATAATATTAACTCTTCATCTTCTCGTTAAGTGACAATTAAAGTTATGAACTCTTCACCTTCTCATTAAGATGGCGCAATTAAAGAGATCACCTTCTTATTAAAGTGACAATCAACCCTTCATATTTTCATTTTCAATCATGATCGTCTCCATTCTTACTATTAACCAGAGTTACAACTAGTTTCTTATAACGGTACGTAGTCATTATTGGCAATAATCTCTTACTTTCCAATTTTCATTCATCATTATCTCTATTAATTATTAATCAGGAATTGTAACTCTTCTCTTATAACTTTGCTAAGATCATGAATTTAAAGATTTGACCGATCTTCACAGACAATGAACAAACAACACAAAAAAAATACCATCTATACGAACCCCAAAAGACCACTGCGCCAGAAAACTGAGCATCGAAAGCCACAGCCACCCAATCAAGCGCTGCCGTGGCCATATTCACAACCGCCGAAGTCATACCTCCACCTTCGAGTTAAAAGAAGGCAGAGTACAAAACAAAACTCACGGATGAGGTCGAATGGTAACGAAATGACGCATTTACACTCACCATTGCAAGGAAATGACCGAGGACAGAGTGGTAGGTAGGCGGAGGAAGTGAGGGTATTTTAGGAAATCCGTGTCGTATGATTTCTGATGAATTTTTCATAATGACCCCTGAGATAATGCCCGTAAAATTTCTGATCTCTCTTCAAACAAAGATTCTCTTTGCAATTTATGTTTACACACCATATTTCATTAAGGCTACATTTGATAGGGGATAATATAATTCGGTCTGTAATATAATTAAGTCTGTAATATAATGTAATGTAATCTTGATTACATTATTATGTTTGATAATGAGTTGTATGTAATATTTGATAACCATTACAAATTTGATTTTTTTGTTTGGTGAAGGGCAATCCATCCTGTAATGTAATCAAGATTGACGACCGACGACCGTCGCCGGCAATCGGCCGCCGCCGGCGGTCGCAGGCGGTGGCAGGCGGCCGGTCGGCGGCGGCCAACGGTAGCCGGCGGCCATTGGCTAGTGGTCGGCCGGCGGCGGCGACCGACGACTGTCACCGCCCGACCGACGACTTTTCAAACTGTAATGTAATTTAGATTACGGAGGTTTTATTTTATAATCCAGATTATAAATCATCAAACTTTTTTGTAATCGAGATTACATTACATTATAATCTTAAAGTGATTCCAAACTAAAGAATCAAGATTATATTATAGGGTGAATTATATTCTACTAAATGCAGCCTAAGTATTGAGGTGTTTTTTTTAAATATACTGAATTTTGGGCCAACGACTAGTCTTGCTGACTGTTTGTTTTTCCTTTTTTTTTTTTAAATAGTTATTTGGTCAAAAAGAAAAATAGAAAATTAATGTTTCTTTTGCACCTACTAAACAATCGGACGAAATGGGCGTCTTCCTTCCTCCTTGCCGCCGCCGGATCCCGATCCCTTGCTTGCGGTGAAACCCTAGCAATGGGATCCTTGAATTAAAGCTGAAGCGGAGGAATCGCCCCGGAGAGGAAGAGAGGATCCGTCTTTCGGATCTCCATCCTTCCTTCTCTCGCCGGAGAGGAAGAGCCAGCGAGGGGGATGAGATCGGGGGTCGCCTTTGCCATGGCTTGGAACGTCTTCAAGTTCTGTACCGCCTTGAGGGCTCTTGGCTCGATCATGATCTTAATCGTCCTCGCCATAGTTGGGGTCAGCTACTACGCCGTCGTCGTCGCTCATTATGGACCCGCCCTAGTCGACGGGGGTCTCGATTCTCTCCTCGCTCTCGCCGTCTTGGTCCCCTTCCATGTCCTGGTATTCCTCTATTCGTCTCCCTGTTTATTTACTGCGACGATTTTTAATTTTTAGCTGGGAAATCCTCGAAATTCTTCGTGTTTGTGTATGTATGATCAATTATTGGTTTCTATGCTCGTGAAGCATTTTCTATGTGCACGATAACAAAAAATTACTTCAATTTAGGAACAAAAACGGCCTTAGCATATATTTCTTAGAGGAACGTTCCCTATTCCTCGGAAAAGTCAATAAAACTGGATGCAAGAGTGACGACAACATAATAAAAGAAAGTTGCAATTAGAACTAACAAAAGTGAACTGATGGAGGATTAGGATGGAGGTTTAAGGGGGAAAACTGCATTTTTATGCCATCTAGATACTTGTATCTGGTGTATTTCCTCCCTAACTAAAATTTTTGGTTTTACAGTTGGGATTACTACTATGGACATATTTTTCAGTCGTTTTCACCGACCCAGGTGATGTGCCCCCAAATTGGAAGCCAATTCTGGATGAGGAGATTGGAGAAACTGCTCTATTAACTGGCATGGAACAACCTGGACTTACAGACTCAGAAAGTCCAGCAATAAGATACTGCAGGAAGTGCAATCGGTTGAAGCCACCTCGCTGTCATCACTGTTCTGTTTGTAAGACCATATATCTTATGTTTAGTAATATGTCAAATACAGTGAATCATTGGATAATGGGTTTACCTGTGCCTGCTGCAATTGTTTGATATTAATTCTTATGTTAGGTGGGAGATGTGTACTTAAGATGGATCACCATTGTGTGTGGGTTGTAAACTGCGTTGGAGCTTTAAACTATAAGTTCTTTCTTCTTTTTCTGGTAGGTTTCTACATTTCTTTTTCGTCTTCCACTGTCGGATGGATATCTGTTATTCTTATTGAACAATTGCTGATGTAAGTCATTAGTGCTATAGGTTTACAGGGTTTCTATATAATATTTCATCTAGATAAATACGGAGAAATCCTTTCTCAAATTAAAAAATTATCCCTCAACACCAAAGGTCACACCATATCACTTGTTCCATGAATCCTAACTGGAATGTAAACGTGGTGTCACTTATTCACATATTGACTTAATGCTTTGTTTTTTATTTTCCATTCTTGGTCATCATTATATTACATTATGAATTGATGGTAGTATTACCTGTTAAATAAAGGTAATTGTTTACATGTTCGATTGTAGTATGACATGCAATTAGCATACACACAATCATGCAAATATTTGATTTTCTTCTGTAACAGTGAACTCATGCAATTCCTTTCTTCTTATTGATGATGCAGTTTTACACTTTTTTAGAGACGTCTCTTGTTACTCTTTCTCTATTTCCCTATTTCCTTGCATTCTTCCAAGATGTGGAGATACCTGGGACGCCAGCAGCACTTGCAACTACTTTTCTCACATTTGGTTTGCTCGCCTCACTTTCACCTGAGACAGTAGCTTTCTTTTTTAGTTGACTTCTGCTTTCTCAACTTTTGTGACTGCTGACAAGTTTCTTTTTTCTCCTAGTATTGAATCTGGCTTTTGCATTAAGTGTTATGGGGTTTTTGATTATGCACATATCTTTAGTAATGAAGAATACCACAACTATCGAGGTAACCAAATCATTTTGAATGGAAAGTCATTTATGCATATATTGTTTATTTGTTTATATGGAGGCTAACATTCAATTTGTCAGGCATATGAGAAAAAAACAACTCCAAAATGGAAGTATGATCTTGGCCGCAAGACAAACTTCGAACAGGTTAGAATATGAAGGCTATTCTTTCTATATTATTACACCATATTCCAAATTGATTAAAGAAATAAAACAAACCATCTAGTTCTTTTTCCAAACTAGAAGCACATGCTTTCCATTCTCCACTTCAAGAACCAAACCTACCCTAAACTGTTTTACTACACTAATTATCAATCATATGGCTGATTATTTCTGACAACAGGTATTCGGAACAGACAAGAAATACTGGTTCATACCTGCTTACTCCCATGAGGATTGGAGAAGAATCCCAGCCCTGCAAGGACTTGAATACCCAACCAAACCAGACTTGGATATACAGTAGCTCCATAACCACCACAAGGTTGATGCCGAAGGCCGATATGCTTGATCAACGTCCACATTCTCCAAACAAGTATCCAGTAATCTATGGCTTTCACTTTCGGGAATTTACATTAAAATGATAAAGCAATTCAGGTTTAGCAAATGGAGAAACGAAAAAAAGACAATTTAAACGTTATTCTATAGAATTCAGTTTGACAGTGTGAAGATGATGTATATTTACAGTGAGTTTTTGTATCTTTTGCATAAGGCTGCATGTATGTGTTGTTGATAATGGCAACCTTTTCTTTTCTTTGTTTTTTTTTCTTTTTGAATTTTAAAGGCTATCAGTAGTGTATTCATGCGGAAATTATGATGCCTCGTGTTTGTTGCTTGGAGGCCAGTAAAACGTAGTCTGGAATGTTATTTTGATGTCCAATGAGTTCACTGAGAGAAGGAATACTTGATGCTTGCCTACTTGCTGAGTATGCATGCAGACTAGGGGTATTTTTATTTTTTATAAAAAGATAATGATGATAAATTATTGAATTCAATAATCATGAAACCCTGATTTTTTTTTAAAAAATAAAGTATTATATTATAAAATAATAATAATAATATAAAAAATGTCATTCTAGTTTTTTATCAGAATTAATTAATGTACATATAAAATTATTGTTAGACAAGAACTAAGAGAAACTAAGAACCACCATAATTCAGAACAAAAACAAATGTCTCAATTTATATTAACAGAAACATCGTAATAATGCCCTTTTTTTTTAAAAAAAAAATCAAATAAACGCCACTATCATGATTTAGTTATTTTTATAAAAGTTATTTGTTAACTTTTACACCAGGTAAAAGCTAATAGAAGTATACTAATTTTTATCTGTCTATCATGATTAAATTTTAATCAGGTTCATTTACAATTTAATGATATCATGAAGTCCTAATCGTTTAGTTTAGTTTCCTCGTTGAAACATTATTTAATTACATTATCACTTAAAAAAATTAAAATGTTATAAAATCATCTTTATAACAACTAATTGTTGTAAAACCTAACAATTAGTTTTACCACGTTGTAGAGATATATATTTAACTTTTACATGGTGGATTATGATCCGATAATATTTATTTAAAATATAATAAATATCAGTGTTATGAAAACCGGATCGGACCGATGGGTCGGACCGGTTGAACCGGAAACTGGTTAGATTTTTGATCTGAGTTGACTCTGAAAATCTGCTGCTCAAGAACCGGGTGCGAACCGTTCTGAACCGGTCGGGAACCGGTGAACCGGGCAAACCGGCATGGTTTATTTTATTTTATTTTATTTGATTTTTTTCTTTTGCAGTTTTGCTTTCTTATTGAAAAATAAAAATTAAAAAAATAAAAGATCAAAATCCTAATTTACTTTCACCAAACGAATAAACTTGCTGTTTGCTGGAACCCAATAGGTTTAAACTAACTTTTTTTTTTCAAAAATACCATGCTGAGTTCCTTACAAAAATATATCATATGTTCAAGGGCGTAGCCACCTTAAGAAGAGGGGGTGCGATCGTCCCCTCTCAAATTTTATTAAAATAATATATATATATATATATATATATATATATATATATATATATATATATTGAAATTCTTTGTCATCATTTTGATTAGTTTATCATCACCGTTTGTTGTCAAAAATTAAACTTGATCACATATTCAGAAAGCTCATAACCTAAGTTATCTATTGATACCACTTTTACAAGAAAATATCACGATTTGAAATATTAAACATTAAATTTTAAAAATAAAATATATACTAATAAACAGATAAATTAAATCATAGGACATTGAATCATGTTTGAACAAATTCAGTACGGAGATAAGAATTATATAAGTCCAAATCAAGATTGATTTGGTCAAGTTATGACCGAACCAAATTTAATGTTTAAATGAGTTCCATCGATTTAAAATGAATTAGGATATTTTTGAGAAAAAAATTATTTTTTCCCTCCCTTTTCTCCCTACACATGTTGTCTGTCATACCGTATGCCACCTCTACATCTATTCCTCTCTTTTATTTTTCTCTTCGTCTTCTTCCCTATTTGCTTCTCTTTCTCTTCTCCAACAATAGTAAACTTATAATTTTTTCCACTCATCTTCTCAAGCACAAAACTCTCATTTCTTCTCCTTTCTCTTCTCCAACAAGCAAGAAACATAGTATCGGCTACTGCCATCTTCCAGCAACAAGAATAGTCCTCAACCCTAGTATTTTCTTCCTCTTCTAGTGTTTTTAGGGTTTTATTGACACTGCAAGAATAACCATGTTTTGTCTTGCCTTGCTTTCTTTGTATAGTTACAAAGCTCATTGAAACTGGTAGAGGTTGCTAACGAAGAAAGTAAAGTTCTTTTTTTTTACTTCTTCCTCCCTATTTTCTTTTTTCTATTTTTCTTAAAAGCTATGGTCTTATAAGAGGAGTAAGTTATTCATTTCTTCTTTCATGTTTCGTTAATTGAAAGATAGTTATAAAGTATAAACTTTATTTTATTAAGTTGTTAGTTAAGATGACTATTAAAATCGCATTGAAGATTTGATATATAGAAATGCTAAATATTATGAGGAAGTTGTTACGACAAAAGCTTAAATATCTTCATAGTTGTATAATATTGTCTACTTTGAGCCTAAGCTCTCATGGTTTTGATCCAGACATGGGAGCCTGGACTTCCTTTATTCGGAGTCAATATTCTATCCACATGACTCTATTAGACAATAGTTCTTGTGCAAGGTCGATGGTTAAAGATTCTGGTAATCCAAGTTCTAATACCAATTGTTAGAATTGAAGAAATTTAACTATCTCCATAATAGTATATATTATCCACTTTGGGCCTAAGCCCTTATGATTTTATTTTTGAGTTCTACCCAAAAGATCTCAGATCAATAAAGATGTTTTTATAAATCCATGATCCATCCTATGTGTTTTTAATGTGAGACTTTGTTTACAATCTTGCAACCCCAACAAAAGGGCTATTACAAAAGTTTTTTTTTACCGAGTCATAAAAAACCTTTAAAGATAGATAGATCATTGTTTCAACTAGAACTAAGAGTTATGATCGAAATTTTAGAATTTAAAATTATTTTCAACTCCTTAAATTTGAAATTTAGGTTTTTGGATGATGAAAATATAATTTTTAAATATCACCCCTCCTGATCTAAAATCCTGGCTACACCACTATACATGCTCGACTTAGTTGATCTAATCTTGAATAAAATAGTTTGACAAGTTGTCAGTTTCATATATTTATATAAATACATGTTTTATTATATACCGATTATATCCCGGTTGAACCCCCGGTTAAACCGATTGAATCTCTGAACTCTTGCCTCAATCGGTTTGATATCCGGTCTGGTTTTTAGAACCTTAATATATATAATGGAGTTTCAATCATTTATTTTATTTTTGAAATATTATTTTAATTAGGTTATCAGCCAAATAAGAAAAATCAAAATAACATAAAACTACTATTGTAGAAACTAATAATTAACTTCTACACGTGCTAAAAATTAGCAACTAACTTATGACATGTTATGAAAATTAACATCTAAGTTATATAATTCTAGAAGTTAATTGATAATTTCCAGATAACTAGTTTTTATAGGTAGGCATGGAGCCCCTAGTATCGCCCTTTTGCTCCTCCTCATCCTTTCTGCCTCTACTACCGCTTCTCCATCTTCGGCGGTGTCGTGGGCGACGACGAGGAGTAAGGTGGCCGCCACGTGATCGAAGTGGAAGTAGATTTGGGATTGTGATTCAAAGGCTATGGTTAGGTGATATTGGAGTGTTGGCCCATTGTGGAATGCTAAGTT
This sequence comes from Boesenbergia rotunda, assembly GCA_024364735.1. Lineage (NCBI taxonomy): Eukaryota > Viridiplantae > Streptophyta > Magnoliopsida > Zingiberales > Zingiberaceae > Boesenbergia > Boesenbergia rotunda. The sequence goes on along the minus strand of JAGFNQ010006856.1, from coordinate 220,549 downwards.
ACGTTATTGCTCTCTATGCATATGTATTTAATTAAATAGAGAGAAGTCTTATGTGCCTTTGTTTTTGCTCGCTGCAAAAAATAAATACACTATCAAATATAAATTTTCAAATTATGGAGGACCAATGAATGCAAAAGTAGGTACTCCACAATTATTGAAAGAATGCACTTAACCGATTAAAAGAACGGGTGGAGGTAGTTAATTTCTCCATCTTTAACCCTGTTCTTCACCTTTTAATTCCAAATTCTTTAGTTATGTAGTTGGTGAGGCTAAATTGGATGTTATTTTGCCATGGGAGAAGGGTTAAACCGACTAAAAGTTTTCTCAATTCCTGTGAAAGGTACCAAAGTTAACTTACTGTGTCAAATGACTCTAGATAGAAGCTAGTGCATCTAGTTTATTTTCATGAGGATGTTTTTTCTTGGAATGAGTGTATGTTGCTTAAACAAAAAAATGAATCAGGCAGCAAACAAATTGAACCTGGGATGATCGGCCCGATCTCACAGAAGTTTCCTACCGGTCACTAGGATAAATCGGGAAGCGCTCGCGGTGGGCAGTCTAGAAGCCTAGCGTCCCAGGGTTCGCGCCCCATTTGGAAGAAAAATTCCTGCAAAATGCGTTATAGTTGAGGATCGAATCGCGGATACTTGGGTTAACAACTAATTGCCCTATCGCTACATTATAACCCCGGGGGCGTATGTTGCTTAAACAAGAGCTTGAAACATATATTAACGATGTAAAATCAGATCAATGGTTTGAAGTAATTTCAAATTTTGAAGCTCTTGCAAAGAAAATGGTTGAAATAATGAATAATCGTATGTTTCCTTTAGTTTATTGGATAATTGAGCTAGCACAGCTTCTTCTAGTTGCTACTGCAACCGTTGAAAGGGAGTTTTCGATCATGAATATTATCAAAAGAGATTTGTGAAATAGGTTGGAGATGAATGAATGAATGATAATTTGGTAGTCTATATTGAGAAAGTATTTTTAATACTGTTGACAATGAGTCAATTTTATAACGTTTTCAGAATATGAAATCTCGAAAGATGTAATTGTCACATATTCGTCAGTAGACTACTTAAATATTATTGTACGAGAGTTTTTATAATATCGTATTTTTTTCTCCTATATACGAAATTTTTTAAAAAATAATTTTGTAATTACATATAATTAATTAAGCGTTAAAAAAAATTGGTCATGCTCAAATCAGATCGTGATCGTCCCTCCATATTCAAATTTCTAGATCCGCCACTGTTTATACGTGAAAGTTAGATGTTAACTTTCATACGATTGAATGATGAAATAATATAAAATATCTTAGATATATCATTTTAAACCGGACGCTCATTTTATTTTAATTAAACATAGGAGACTCATCTGATGCAAACGCTAATGATAGACGTTAATTTAATTGTTGTCCCTACACATTGTATGCACAACAAGATGGCTAGACACCTCTTTATATTTAGAGTATTTTAATGATTTTTCTAATTATAATTTCCCTGCGATTTTAATTATCCAATGCCATTTTTAGGCGCCATTTATTATACCAATAATAATTACACAAATTATGATGCGGGCCCATTTGTTATTCGCCTCCATCTTCTCCAAGCAAAGCCCCCCGATGCCACTCGTTTCGTAACGCCGACAACTCACTCGACTAGTCAACTTCTCTCCCTTGTCTTCTGCTGCCGTAACGCCTCGATACCGTTCGGTTTCTCGTCGGCAAGGGATCGAATCTCACTGGAGTTGCCGATCGGATCGGTTTGGTCTTCGATTGGATTAGTGGTGGCCTTGCTGGAATTCGAGGCCCGCGGCGAGGATGGGGCTGATCTCCGGACTGGTCATGGGGGCGATGGTCGGAGTCGCGCTGATGGCCGGATGGGCACGCATGATGAGGCGCCGCAGCTCTAAGCGCGTCACCAAGGTGCGAATTTTGTTCTCCCCCTCTTCTCTTTTGGGATCTTGTCTGACTGCCTTGTCGACTTAAAGCTTGAGATGGATAGGATCGCGCCTTGTGAGTAATTTGGGCGGCGTTTTAGTGTAGTGTCATTTTGGATCTGGAATTGCGATGGAAATTGTGTTCTTCGTATTGACATTAATGACTCTTGAAATTATCGAATATTGTTAATCTATTTGTCTCCCTCTGGTTGAGTTGACAGAAGGGGCAGGACATTACTAGTACTAAGCCGGGCTTGGACCTTTTCTGCTTTGTAGTTGAAGACAGCTTACGCTAGATCTTCCTTTTTCGTTGAGGATCGTCTCAAGCAAAGCGCTCTGGAGCATGGTCGATCGATCTATGAAACATTGTATTGGAATCAAATGACTCTAGGAGGTGGTGACCGAGTATACAATTTATTTTCGACAAGCACCAATCAAGAAACAATCAAGTCAAGTTCATTATTAAGTTTATGGTTTAACTTGGTTATTGTAGCTTGCTGCATGTAAATGTGATTGCTTTTGTCTATTTCTCTGGAGAGATTAATTCGGTCATGCTTAGGTTAGCTAGTGATTGCAGCAGCATGAATATCAAATTATGGACTAATATTTGTATGCTCACATATCTACAGGCTGCTGACATAAAACTTCTTGGGTCTCTGGGTAGAGAAGATCTGAAGAAACTATGTGGCGATAATTATCCTGAATGGATTTCATTTCCTGCATTTGAGCAGGTTATTTCAACAGAATATTATCCATATTCAGGCTTTTTTTTTTGAGGACATACATCTGAAATGTGCTTTCATTATGCTATCTTGTTGACATTAGATATTTCATCACGGATTCACAGGCTTATGGTAACATTTTGGACCAAAAAAAAACTGAATGGGCTCTGTAATTCAACGTGAACTGGTAGATGAGAACTAGGTGTCTTGCATTTTTTCAATTCCTTAAAAAGTTTAGTAGTTCTTGTAAAAGCTAATGAGAACAGGAGTGTAAAGCATCCTTCTTCACCTTCCATTCATTTTGAACACCTGAATCATGAGGTCTGACAAGTAGGTGATGTTCAAGAACGACATGAAGAGAGAAAAGGGTTCAAAACTCTAAAATGATGATCCTGGAATTTTGACACGATGCATATCATGATTATTAGCTGTTATTATGGTTTAGGTAGAATGCTATTTTATGAAACTTGTTGCTAGTTGCTTCAACATAGACAATATATAATATGAACAAAGGCTAGATAATCATTTCAAGCTACCGGATTTAACGATGAAGTTGTTGGGCTATTTGAATTTGCAACCGGGAATTTCATCAGTAGTTAAATAAACAACCCAGTTATTTTGTAACTGTCATCTGCATTCTTTCATCCTTGTTTTTTTCGTAGATGTAAGACCTAATTCTGTTTTCTCCCATGATGGAATTTGACTATAAGGTGAGGAACTTCCCGAATGTCACCATCTCGGATTGTTCCACACTGAGCACACTTAACTAGGAGTTTTTAGGTAGAACCTAACTAGTTCCACCAAAATGTGTCTCATTATCTATAGCACATAATTAATCCATTTAAGGTATTTACACCCATGGCCTAGTCACACTTTCCCTACTTCAGTGTTCCTACTTTCATGTGGATTTTGGTTTGTTCTTGCCCCTGCATCCTAGAATCTTGACAAGAGCTACACCTTATCGGATCTCTCTTCCCCGATAATTTCTCCCTGGCCTTGTCACAACAGGTCACATCACTAGGCCTTTGGTATTTTTCTGCTCCTAACAGTTATTTCTCTTTTTAAATGGTATGATCTATTTTTTCCCTTCACACAGGTAAAATGAAAATCTTGGTCTCTTGGCAGTATCTTCATTTGATTGTTTTATTTTGCTTGGTTCAATTTTACACAACTCTCTTTAATAAATTTAGTGTGTGTTCATTTTTTTTTCCAGGTGCATTGGCTGAACAAGATGTTGGGTAAATTGTGGCCTTATATTGCAGATGTAAGCCTAGTGATTTTCTGTTTAGACCTCTACCTCTACTCCAAGATTTAAATTATTAATATATCTTAAATACTAATTATATATTCTGAGTTTATTCATGCACCAGGTTGCCTTTTTTTATATATATTCTGAGTTTATGATTAGTAATATTGAATAACCTCATTTCTTTTGGATGCTCTATTTTTTTTTTAAATTGTATTGGCAGTTGTGGTATTTTCAGCTAGAAATATCACACTGCAAATGATGATTTTTTTTTATTAGATTGGCAGTCGTGGTATTTTTTTTATTGGATTGGCGGTTGTGCTATTTTTTATTGGATTGGCTGCAGTCTGAATCAAAAAATGTAAAATTGTGTTTCCTTTTGTAATTGGCTGTCAACAGTGGGGTGCTAATCCTATTGTCATAGATTTTATTTTGTTTATTTATGATTTTTATATGTTTTTAGTTATTTTCTTTATCCAATAGTATTTATCTTCTGATTTCTGGTTGCTAGTGTTTGATTTTATCAAATTATAATCGCATACTAACTTATAGTTTTACTTGGTCTTAGGCAGCAACACTGGTAATCAGGGAAACAGTTGAACCATTACTGATGATTATCGTCCAGCAGGAATAACTTCGCTTAAATTCAGCAAGCTGTCTCTTGGGACCGTACCGCCTAAAATTGAAGGTTTGTTTAGGTTTTAGTTCTAAACATCTATATTTTGAATAAACTTATATATGCTTCCATTGTATAGGAAGTCTAGCTATATTTCTAATAATTTTTTATATGCTTCCTTAATTGTTAGCATAATCAACAATGTCGCTCCATTTTGCTATTGTCCTGTTGCTTAAAATATAACTCTTAACTCTTATCATAGCGTTTATTTCTCACTGACAGATTTTGAATTAATTTTACCATCTAGGAATTTTGTTTTCACAGTAAAATAGTAATTAGTTATGCCAAAATGGGAGAATATATATGACTGTTTTCTTCTCTTTATTTTCTTCAAGGCAAACTGAGTTTATGAATTTTACATTTTTAATTCTTTCCATTAGGCTTCATAGCTTAGTTTACGTATTCACAGTGAATTGAAACTTTTTCCTATGTGAGACTATTCTGATTGATTCCAGTCTGAATGGTACTATTTTCTTTTTGATTCTTTTCATCATCTTGAGTATTCTGACTTTTGATTCAGGAGGAGACTTCAAACAACATAAACCATTGAAATTAGCTATGTAGCTTAGTTAAGTTGTACATTGTAGTTGATGCATTTATTTTTTTTCAAAGGTATCCGAGTTCAAAGTCTCAAGAAAAGTCAAATTACAATGGATATAGATTTCCGGTGGGGTGGAGACTTAAGCATAATTCTTGCAGTTGAAGCACTTGTTGCTTCACTTCCTATTCAGGTTTGGTAGTTGATTGTAATTTTCTAAGAATTTCTGTCGCCCTTGATTATATTTATGCCTTATGAGATTTTATGTGCTTCTTCACTTTGCCGGTTGTAGTTAAAAGATCTCCAGGTCTTTACTGTCATTCGTGTTATATTTCAACTTTCCGAAGAGATACCCTGCATTTCTGCTGTTGTTGTTGCACTTCTTGCTGAGGTATGTTACTATTTTTTGCACAATTATGTTATATTTTTGGCTATAGTTTACTATCATTATCTGAAACAATCTTGTTATTATTCTAGACGACTATCACATATGCTTTCATGCTTGGTCTTAATTTCTTTGGTAAACTTCAACAATTCCTGGCAACAACTATTTAGTTATTACTGGTTTAGATGATGAGTTATTACTGGTTGGATGATTATACATGGCAGGGGAGTTCAAAGCACTGCCATATGGCATCCCAATTTTGTGCATAATCACTAGTAACATTGTTAGCATAGATTTGTACAATGGAAAATTTTGTGAGATTTTGGTGTCAAGGTAGATTGCTGGCAGTGTGGAAAAAAGCTATCCAAGCTTGAAATGTGGTTAACTTCATATTTTTCCTGCCGTATCATGGAAACAATTTCAGCAGTTATTGTTTCTGTATATTTGCATGTAACTGATGTATTTGACTTTTCTGCCAATGTGGTACACGTTACATTATTCCTGCCATATCATGAAAATAATTTTGCCACATATTGCTTCTGCATACTCAACTTTGATTTTTTTTTCAAGTTTATATTGACTTGAACCTTCCTTTCAGCCAAAGCCTAAAATAGATTACACATTGAAGGCTGTAGGAGGGAGCCTTACTGCAATTCCTGGCCTTTCAGACATGATCGATGTAATTTTAGTTTCTTAAATCTCTTTAGAAACTTGATATTATTTTTCAAAGACATCAAATAATGGTGAAGCTCATTCTGAATTTGATATGTAGGATACTGTCACTACAATAGTCACCGACATGCTTGAATGGCCCCACAGAATTGTTGTTCCACTCGGCGGAGTTGATGTTGATGTTAGGTACTATCTCTGTTTTTGTTTGATTATCATGTTTCGCTATTATGCACTTTTAAGCCTCTCTCACTAAAGTCAGTGTAACGTAATTTGGTTCCTTTTGTTTTTTCTTTCTGGGGGTAATACCGACCTTCTCTCTTCAATACTTTTTTTAGACTTTCTAGTTCATATTGGACCATACTCTTCATATATTATATGATCCATGAAACTGGAAATTATTAAGATATGTAAATGTAGTTTTCAGGTACATCGCAATGCTTATTTTTACTCTTGCCTAAGAACTTTGGGATCCTCTGTGATGTTGGTATGAGAAATTAAAATGTTAAACAGGACTTTGAACAATCCTTTTCCAGCTTTCTTTAGTTAAATTAGATATCTAGCTGTCCTATGAACCATTAATAACCCTTTGTTCTTGTAAAACACATTAAATTGTTTAAGCGAGTTGCTGAAGATTTGCATGCTAATTGAAGAAATATAAAGGATGTTCAAGTTATTAAGTTGACTACTACACTGAATGTTCGAGTTATTAAGTTGACTACTACAGTTCGATGAATCATCAAAAAGTTGTGCCCGCTTCTTTTTGTTATCTTTTAGTCACTTATTCAAAATTTTATCTCATGCTGCAGTTTTTAAACAAATCATTGGAGTACCAACCGAACATCAAAATCAGAATACACGCTGATTACCAAAATCTTTAATGCCATTTTCCATTTTAATTTTAGCTTTATTTTATGTTCATATCTGTCCTTTTTTGTTCTTTCATAAAACATTATGATCCTGTCGATAAACGAAGATCGGTTCTCGCCCGGCTGACTCGGTCTGACCAAGACGACCCGGTCTGCTGTAGCACGGGGGGTCAGACTCGGGCGGAATAGGAGTGGGGCTTAAGTCACTCGGCTCGGACCAAATTGTAACTCTCAAAGGGGTGGTGTGGTTGCAAAATGGCAGCAATTCCCTTTTTTGGAGCCCCAAGGGGGGTTTATATAGGGGAAGGGAAACTCTCTGCTGTGTCAGAGCTGTCTTATCTCATTAAAGAATGATCAGTTGATAAATCATGCTAGTGACAACTGTATTAATGCTGTGAGACTGCCACAGCCGCCTAACACTCTGTGTAAACTGTCTCTTCTACTCCTCATTAACTCTTGGCGACTCTGTCAGGTGATGATTATATCGGAGGGCTGCCACCTCATTACTGACGGGAACGAGCTATAATTGCTCAACCGACCCCGAGTGCCCAACCTGGGGTGACCGACCCCGAGTGCCCGACCTCGGGTGACTGACCCCGAGTGCCTGACCTCGGGTGACAGACCCCGAGCGCCCGACCTGGGGTGACCGACCTCGAACGCCCGACCTGGGGTGACCGACCCCGAGCGCCCGACCTCGGGTGACTGACCCCGAGCGCCCGACCTCGGGTGACTGATCTTGGGTTAACCTAGGTCCGGCTTAATCACTCCTAGTCCGGAGTGGAAATCGAACCCGACCGAGCCCCCGATCCTTCTACAAAATCATCCACCCGGATCACATTACAACCCAAAATTTGAGGTTTGCCACATGGATTTGTTCTGATTGATTGAACTCTGAGCTTATATTACTAAATTTTTCTTCAGGCCGAATACTAAATCTCAAATATGTAGAACTCCTGTTAGGATTTTCTTCACTCCGTTTAACTTAATTAATCACCCAGTTTCCATCTATCCCTTATCTAAAGAACAAAAAACTCGTTAAAAGCTACTCCCTGCCATTCAAATTGTTATATAAATTTAGATAACCAAGTGTTTCATGCCATATTCTATGCCGTCTTTCAAATTTGGAATGACGTTCAATTAAATCTATATATTTCATGCCCTAGAGGTACATTGAAAAATAGAATTTTGTTTCTTTCTTCTACTAACCAGAAATCTATAATCTAGTATTGCATTGTAGGTTTTGTATTCCCTTCAACAATAATTTAATGAATTGATTTGTTTATGATGTTGTGCAGCGAGCTAGAGCTTAAACCACAGGGAAAACTGACAGTAACAATTGTTCGAGCTAATAGTCTAAAGAATCTAGAGTTAGTGGGAAAATCTGATCCATATGTGGTTTTATATGTTCGCCCAACATTCAAAGTTAAAACAAAGGTAGTGGACGACAATCTCAACCCTGTGTGGAATGAAACATTTCAACTGCTTGCTGAAGACAAGGAAACACAATCTATTATTTTTGAGGTACATTCTTGTATCTAACTCTTTCAAATACATGGTAGATCTTATCTCGTACTGCATTAATTGTAAAACAAAGATGAGATTTGAGAGTATATCTGGATGAGAAGGCAAAGCTTCAATTTCATGTGACAAAAAAGGGAGAAAATTTATGCACTCTATAATTGATTCAGGTAGATGATGCATAATGCATTACTAGGTAATTTGTTATGATGTGTCCACTACCATTCCACTTGACTAGACTCAATAACCTCTTTTAGAGTCTACATATTAATGTACAAGAAATGGAAAGAGCACCCAAGTTGTGATTACTCTTTCATGATGTATTATTACTTATCCATCTTTTATGAGATGTGCGACATCATGCTACCTTCAGTTTTTTTCTTGTTATTGTTGTATTTGTTACAGTAAGAGAAAAATGAGTAGAAGAACCAGTTCTGCATTAACATATGCCCAATGCATGTTTTCAATTGGGTTCTGCTATTGCTGTCCTTTTGCCCATGTTAGTTTCTGTAAAAGCTCACCGTCCTGACTTTTAGCTTAGGTTGTGTTAAAAACCATAATCTTTGCGAAAATATTTGTTAGGATGTGTTGTATGTCACTAGCAGAGTTAAGTTGCAATGCTGCACATGAAACTTGTCATTTTTACTTTAGCAACACCAATGTGTCATCCTGTGTTGGCACTAGGATATTTTGCCCAACAGGACATCAAATCTCAAACGATGGGAGAGTCATGGGTGGGCTAAGGGGTTGTTATGCATGGATGAACATGAGGGAGATTCGGAGAGACATGTGCCTTGAGGTGGCAAACTGACGGTACTAGTTGAGAACAACCAAAGGGATCATTGATCCCAATTCATGTTGTCAATTCATAACCTGAGAGTCTAAAATTATGTGAGGAGCGGTGTTTTGAAAATTGGTGTGCCTTCACGTGTCATTAGATACCTTTTTTCACTAATATTTGTTACTCGATTTTCCAGGTTTATGATGAAGACAAACTTCAACAAGATAAGAAAATGGGCGTCGCAAAGTTAGGCTTGCAAGAATTAGAACCTGGTGTTACGAAAGAAATTCAGCTAAACTTGCTTGCATCACTAGATACACTGAAGGTCAAGGATAAGAAGGACAGAGGGAGTCTTACCATAAAGGTCAGTATGGTTCGAGATGGACTTCTTTATCGTGCTTTGTGATTTTTGAGATCAATTCATATGCTTGTTTGCATCTAGGACAATGCGTTCTAATATATGAGTCAGTTCATATGATCAAGTTCCCAATTATCTTCCATCAGGTACTGTACCATCCGTTCACAAAAGAGGAGCAGCTTGCTGCACTAGAAGAAGAAAAGAGGATTTTGGAGGAGAGGAAGAAACTGAAGGAAGCTGGGCTCATTGGAAGCACAATGGACGCGCTTGGTGGCGCAGCATCCCTGGTCGGTACAGGTATCGGAGCAGGTGTGGGCTTGGTTGGCTCTGGCGTTGGTGCAGGGGTTGGCCTAGTCGGCTCCGGCCTCGGTGCTGGTGTTGGGTTGGTCGGAAGTGGATTCGGTGCCGTGGGCAGAGCTGGGAAGTTCATGGGTAAAAGTGTGACGAGCCAGTTCAGCAGCTCAAAGAAGAACGGCCATTCGGATGGAAACGCAACCTGAAAGTTGTAAGATTCATTCCTTTGTAGCACTCATTGTCTGTATGTACTACCCACAAAATCGTGCAATAAACAGTGTGATGTGTACAAATGTTCCATCCGGTTTGTTTTCTGTATGAATGATTTGTAACACAGATGGATTCCAAAACTATGAAACTTAAGATTCGATCATTGTGCTTCCTTGTAATACTATAGGGTAATGTTACTCTACATAAACTAGTGGCAGTAGAAGGTGGATTTTGTTTGTAAACTCTGGGAGTAAAGTAAAAAAAAAACATTGTTTTTTAGCATTTTACGAAGAACTGTCCTTCACTATCAGCATTTCCAAAGATAAATCTTTATAAAAAAAATTCACTAGAAATAGATAATTCGTGATGAATGTTAATGTTCGACTAACTAGATTTTTTTAAAAAAAAAATCTTCAAATAATTAAAAACTAAAAGGTAAATGGGGGGAATTTTTTATTTGAGTAAATGATGATATCCTTCGTCTCAAACAGTCTAATGTCATCTAAGGTAAGATAAAAAATTACAAAGAGTATTTTGTCCACGTAGTAGTCATTTATACGGAGAGGTTAGACAAACAAGATATTTTATATCTGTTAAAAACTAATTTCAAAATTTATTATGAAATAAATAAGTATACAAATACCAATTATATAACTCTTGTGAATGTTGAATTTTTCATGCACCATAGAGCATTGGTAGTCTCGCCATTAAAATTATTTTTTTGAAAAATTCTCATCAGTGAAGAAAATTAATATATCTATATATATAACATGGTTAAAATAATCCAAAATTAAACTTGGAAAAATAAGAATATTTATAAACAAAATGAATCGTACCCACTACTAACAAGTGTTGAACAAAAGGCAATGGCTTCTTTGCCCCAAAAAATTGTCACTGCTATCTACAACATATGCTACCATTTTGCAACTAATTTTCCAAATGGTGAACAAAAGAAGAAGAAAAAAACAGGAAAACTGACGGTATCGAATTAGTTAGCCAACCGCAACTATGTGCCTAAATGGGAAAGTTGCGGCTCTTGATTTCTTCATCTACAACACACATCAGTTCTTGATTTGACTGGGCTTCTAGATTGGCCACCACGAATGCTTCTCGATTTATACTGGTGACCGGTGAAAAATTTTCATAGGGCCAGACCGATCATCCCAGTTCAATTTGTTCATTTTTTTTTTGATTCGACTAGGCCTCTGATGGATACGAAAGAGCCAGTCCGCGATGGGTTTTCTTTGATGCCTCGCAATCTTTTCATTTGTATGTCGCTGTTCCTGAGCATCCACCACCGGAGGCTTCGATCTCGATCTCCAGTATTCTACGCAAACAAAGTTATGATCGAGTGCCTGAATTGCCTGTGATAAAATTTTGATGTTAAATCGCAATTTCAGGAAAAGGTGAATCAAATAGCTGATCCTAAATAAAAGAGCATCCAGATATGTAAATGGCATAAAATGATGGAATCGGATAAATTTATTTGGAAAGGATATTCATAGAAATTTCATTATTGAGTCAAACAACAAGAAAGAAAGAAAGAAAAAAAAATCCATAAACAAGAGTAAAATAACCTGACCTGAAGAATTTTTGGTGATGACAAACCGAACATTTCAACACCATCAAGAAATCCTGGCGGCTGCAAGGGTGGAAGGTTAAGCCTTCCCATGCTGCCTTGTCGCCTAATTTGATTGTTCACCCTCTCTCTCACCATGTCCCAGCACTTCATGGCAGAAACATGGATGAATACTACGCTTAGACATTGTTCAACTACAACCTGAAAATCCAGGAAGAAAAAACTCTATGTAATTGCAATTTTGTGCAAATTATCAATCTAGGCACTTGAGCAAATTACCAAGTCATGGAACATCGATACTTGTCGTGTAATCATTGGGATAATAACACAAGCATATGAATGTTTATTCATTTTAATTTGTAGTGATTAAGGAATAACAGAATTGAAACGAATCCTACTTTATCTGAAAATGTATCAATTTGTCTAATTGTGAAGATAACAAAGTTTAAAGTAAAAGAGAAAATGCGTCAGCAGCACTTTAACTGAAGACCCAATCACACTTCTTTATTGTTCAACAAGATCTCTTGAAGCATAAAATAATAATAATAATAAGGTTTGCTCACCATAAATAGAGGCCCAAGCAATCCAGCCTCCAGAATCTCAGAAATGTAGTAGCACATCTGTGTTGGATCTAGAACACTGAAGTACCTAACCCGACTTCTGTATCCTGGAATGAAAATGGATGCACAAGCAACTTTTGAAAGGAGAAAATAACTAGTGAAGAATTTCTCCAAAACTAAGACTTGGAGCACTTGCGCCATAAACTGAGGCAAAGACACCTTATCGAAGAAAAACTAAGTTGTAGGAGTAATTAAATGTTCTTATGAAAAACAAAAGCAAGCTAACATATTGATTCTGTCGCGAAGTGAGTCGGACGCCCTTCCAGTTGAACAAGTACCTGAGGAGGGGGAGGTCGCTGAAGTGGCGTGACGAGCCGGATCGCTTCCAACCTGCAAGACAGGGACCGTTAGAACCCGCCGGGAAAAGTCCCCGGCCAGGCACTCCGACGGTCAAGTCAGTTTTCGACGATGACGATGGAAAGCAATAGAACAGTTGCTTAATTGCACTATCGCGCTTACCTGGGAAATGTGAAGTGAGAAGTATATGTAGCCGGGGAAGCTGACAGGTTTTGCCTCGCCTGCCACCCGTTGTCGCGTTGTGAGGACAGGGTAATATGCGTCCAAGGGTGGCAAGGCAAAGTGGCACATGCTGTATTAAGGAAAGAGGTCCTGTCAACTTAAAAGTTGGCGTCATTGGCCGCCGCTCGGTCTGACATCAGGGCATGTGGTCGAGATACGGGGGACAAGATGTGCCAGACATATTAATACCCCGGCGAGATATCCGCCGTTGGCGGCCAGGACGACCAGGGTCCCGCGCCGACCCCGTACAGCTTCTGGTAACCCGATGTCAGGGAGTGGTTGTGCCGACTGGGGGCACAAAGGTAAGGAGGTCGGCTGAGGGCCTATGAGGGTGCCGACTGGGGGCATAGAGATAAGGAGGCCGGCTGAGGGCCTATGAGGGTGCCGACTGGGGGCACAGAAGTAAGGAGGTCGGCTGAGGGCCTATGAGGGTACCGACTGGGGGCACAGAGAGGATAACTCCTTCCACCCGAGCTTATCTGACCCAGTAGAGAGCTATTATAGGCCTGTATGGGCCTTGACACAGAAACCCAGGGGGCCTAAGCTCGCGTGCCTCTTGTCCAGCGGGATCGTCCAGATCACTAGCCACTTTCCCTGACCGAGCGCCAGGCTGCCGGGCCAGGCTACACGCAAGCTGGCTCGGGATCATAAGCATCTCCCTCAAGTCTAGTTGAAGGAGGTACGTAGTCCGACTGACTGGACCTCAAGTCTGGTCCGAGCCTGGCGCGCCCCTCGGAAGGGCTGGCCATCCTCAATTGCGGCATTTCTCATGCACCCGTATCCCGTCGCATCGAGTATTGCCCGAGTCTGATCGGACGGTTTCAGCTAGATCACACGTTTCGTCCAATCGCTCATCAGACGCCTGACACTCCTCGCCTACTTCCCGAAAGCGGAACACCTCACCTGCCCGCCTCTTCTTTACGCATTCGAAGTCGTCCCTGGTCGTCCGCCGCCTTAGGTATCATTAGGGTTGCGGCCTCGCCTTGACTTTCCCTCGGCGACTCCTTCTCGCCGGTTAGCCTTTCTCTTCCACCTTCTCCTATGGCCTCCTCTTCTTCGTCTCCATCTCCGCCTCAGCCTTGGTATTCCACCCTGATCACCACCCTTACCACCCATGACCTGCTCCAAATTCAATCGGACTTCCTGCTTCCTGCCGACCTCCACCCTCTTCTTCCCAAATCACACTAGCGTCCGAACTCCGCCCCCTTGGGCTACATTACCTTGTCCCGGGACCATCTTCAAGCTGGCCTTCGTTTCCCCGTCCACCCTTTCATTGCTGCCGTCTGCGAATATTTCCAGATTCCCCTATCTCAACTGGCTCCCAACGTCATACGTATGATATGTGGCTCAGCCATCGTTTTCTCCCTTCTCAAGATTCCCTTGGTACCGGAGAACTTTCACTACTTCTTTTACCCCAAACAGCAGGAAGTGGGTGACTTCTTCTTCCAGGCTTGAGCCAAAATCTCCTTTCTCCTGAATCTGCCTACTTCAAACAAGGGTTGGAAGGAGCGGTACTTCTTCATTGGGCCGATTGCCGACCCGAGCTGGCCTACCACCTGGGTCGAGGGGCTTCCCGTTTCTGAGACTCTCCCCCAACACTATCGTACTTCCGCCCCTATTTAGAGGTCGTCGCTGAACTGGAGGACCGACACTTTCACGGCGGACTTTTGCTGAAGGAGGGGATTCTTTCCACCTTCGGTCTTAGCCCGAGCCCCGCCCCTCCTCTCCCTAACTCTGGTAAGTTTTCCGAGGTCTGTTTCTTTCGTAAAACCGTTAGCGATCTCCAGGATCGCCGAACGAAGTACCTCAATCGGGGCACTGTCTCCCCGCATAAATTGCTGAGCAAGAGGACCAACGAGGCTCGACCTGCTGACGAGGGCTTGACCACTCGGTCGAGTTGGAAGCCAGGAAACGTGGGTTATCCTGTCACTGGCCAAGCCCAAAACCCAAGGACTGGAGGGAGCTTGCTCATTTATGAGAACCTCCGTGCGCCCGTCCCATCAGGGCGATTCATATCTCCATTTCTGACGCCCGCCTTAATGGGCGATGGAACAGGGCTTGAGTGACGCGACGTTTTGGCCAGCGAAACGTCCATCACTAGTCATAAGCGCCTCGGGCAGCGAACAACCCTTTTTCGTTTACTCTGGATCTACCACTTCTTCACGCCTTCCCCTCGTGCGCCTGACCGTTCGATCATTCGGCTTACCGAGGTCTTTCGCGAACAGCTGCGATACGTCCCCTCCTCCTATACATAGGCGGCTTCCGTCGCCTTTGCTTTCAGAGAAGGCTTTCCGGAACCGTGCTCCGTGCCTATCTCCCATCATGTCTACCGACTCCTCTGAAGAAGTTCCTCCTCTGGGGGGACTCTATGTTCTTTCGGACAACTCGCAATCCTCTCCTTCGGAGGAGATTGACCAGGAACACTCTGAAATGTTGTCTCCTCCCAACTCACCCCCTTCGCCTCAGCCGTTCAGATCCACCTTCTCCCCTTACAGAGGCACTTCACGTAAGGGGAAAGGGTCTATGCCAATGAGCTCCTCCCTCCACCAGGGAGTCTCTGATACGAGTGGCTCTCCGCTAAAAACTTGTCCTCAGGCGCCTCATGCGGCTGACTTTTCATCTCCATATGACACTCCCGCTCTTCCCCGCCAAGCGAAGCGAGCCAGGGTGCCGGCTTCTGCAGAACTTGCTGCCGCGGCACCCTCATCTTCCAGTGTGACCTCCCTTCCTGGGCACACTCCCCCTCCGCTCGGCCCCGAGGTATTGCCTTCTCCAGCACCTCCCGGGCTTGCCTCTTCGCTTTCTCCAGCGCCTCCAGTGCTGGTCCCTTCTCCATCGAGAAGTTCCTCTCAGGCGCTTGTGCTTGCGGGGGCTCCGAAGGGAGGTGTTCATACCATCCTTCGTCATTCAACTCGTCGAGTTTCTGTATGCCGTCCGGCTGCCCATGCTGGAGGGGGTACTATCATATGCCCCCTATCAAAGCAAAAGCCAAGCTGGAGCGGCTTACGGCTTGCAGGCTCCTTGCCCCTTTTCGACTCGGGCCTTCACGGGCGAGGACGCCGCCTTCGGCTCTCCTGGACCAGTCTCTCCGCCGGCTGCCATTCCTTGGGCACTATCTAGTGTCTCGTGTTCAAGTGATGGCCGGGGCAGGAAGTCTGTAAACTTTGCCCGACCGAGAGTCCGGAAACCCTGCTCGGGCGAAAGCTCGTTGGCCTGACCCGAAAAACTTCAGCTTATGAAAGGTGCTGTTCCCACTCTTCTTTTCTCTGTTTCTGACTTTTGCCTTCTTTTGTTAACAGGTGTCATCATCAGATTGGATTTCTGAGGAGTGGTCAGCGCTTAGAGCGCAACCTTTTGAGGCGCAACACCTCATCTCTATCTTGCGGGCCGATCTAAGGGCCAAAGAGGCAGAGCGGGCCACTAGTGCCGCGGAGCTCAGCGAGCTGAAGTAGAGGTACGAGGTTCAAACGTCCATGCTGAAGGCCGTCCAGCGGCGCATTCGGCATCTCAAAAGCTACACTGACTCCTTGCTCCAAGGCCGGGCCCCGAAGAAGACCGGCCGAGCACCGTGAGCTAGGGTCGGGCATTTCTGAGACCCGATCAATTTTGTTCCGATTAGCCAAAGAGAGATTAAGCCCCTACTTTGTAATTGCCCTGGATAATAAAATGCTACTTTTTCGTATATGTGTGATGTTTGTGAGTCAGTAATCTGAACGACGTTGGTAGCTGGCATGAGGGCTTCCCTTACTTAAGCCTCACCTGCTCTTGGTGTTTAGGATCGCCACGGGCATTAGGTTTTCCCTCTATGGGGGTTGCCCTAACCAGAAGATGTCATGCGCCCGTGTCGGGACGGAGTACTTTCGAGTGTAATGCGGGGCGCGGTTCGAGGCAAGGAGAACACCTAAGTGTCTATCGAGAGACCTAACCATTATCCGGGGCCATTTGTAACGTTAGGGCCGGGCCCCAGATTTCGAGCGGCCTTGTCAGGTCTCGCGTCTTACGATTACTCTTGACCCATGAAACACCCGAGCCGGGGGGGGGGATGTTTACAGAGTGTTTCTTGTCTTGGTACTTTAAGAATTTTTGCTCCCTTGGCGGGTTAATAAGAGGGAAAGCTGTGTCGCCCTGCGTTGGGTCAGGGACCGAGCCGGAGGAGTGCTGCGACTTGTTAAAAGAT
The DNA here is from genome assembly GCA_024364735.1 of Boesenbergia rotunda. Classification (NCBI taxonomy): domain Eukaryota; kingdom Viridiplantae; phylum Streptophyta; class Magnoliopsida; order Zingiberales; family Zingiberaceae; genus Boesenbergia; species Boesenbergia rotunda. Next base: position 203,447 of record JAGFNQ010006856.1, on the reverse strand, counting down.
GGGAGTTCGACCACCCACTCAGGCCGATTCTCAGGAGCGTGGGCCGTCACGCGCCCTATTGGAGCCACGAAGCCACATGAGGTGTGGAAACCAGCGCACTTGTAACTTGCTGGCGAGGCAAGAGTTGACACACCCGGTCGGGCCGAACTCAGGGAGCGTGGGACGCCATGCATCCTACTGAGCGGCCGAGCTGCGGGAGATATGGCGCACACGGTCAGGCAGGCTGAGCCGGGGGATGATAGCGCACACAGTCAGGCAGGACTCAGGGAGCGTGAGATGCCACGCGTCTTACTGAGCAGCCGAGCTGCAGGAAAGCACATACAGTCAGGCAGGCTGATCCGCAGGATAATAGCGCACACAGTCGGGCAAGACTCAGGGAGCGTGAGACGCCACGCGACTTACTGAGCAGCCGAGCTGCGGGAAAGCACACACGGTCAGGCAGGCTGATCCGCGGGATAATAGCGCACACAGTCGGGCAGGACTCAGGGAGCGTGGGACGCCACGCGTCTTACTGAGCAGCCACGCTGCGGAAAAGCACACACGGTCAGGCAGGCTGAGCCGCGGGATAATAGCGCACACAGTCGGGCAGGACTCAGGGAGCGTGGGACGCCACACGTCTTACTGAGCAGCCGGGAGCTGCGAGAAAGCACACACGGTCAGGCAGGCTGAGCTGCGGATAATAGCGCACACAGTGGGCAGGACTCAGGGAGCGTGGGATGCCATGCGTCTTACTAAGAAGCCGAGCTGCGGGAAGGCACTCACGGTCAGGCAGGCTGAGCCGCGGGATAATAGTGCACACAGTCAGGCAGGACTCAGGGAGCGTGGGACGCCACGCGTCTTACTGAGCAGCCGAGCTGCGGGAAAGCACACACGGTCAGGCAGGCTGAGCCGCGGGATAATAGCGCACACAGTCGGGCAGGACTCAGGGAGCGTGGGACGCCACGCGTCTTACTGAGCAGCCGAGCTGCGGGAAAGCACACACGGTCAGGCAGGCTGAGCCGCGGGATAATAGCGCACACAGTCGGGCAGGACTCAGGGAGCGTGGGACGCCACGCGTCTTACTGAGCAGCCGAGCTGTGGGAAAGCACACACGGTCAGGCAGGCTGAGCCGCGGGATAATAGCGCACACAGTCGGGCAGGACTCAGGGAGCGTGGGACGCCACGCATCTTACTGAGCAACCGAGCTGCGGGAAAGCACACACGGTCAGGCAGGCTGAGCCGCGGGATAATAGCGCATACAGTCGGCAGGACTCGGGAGCGTGGGACGCCACGCGTCTTACTGAGCAGCCGCGCTGCGGGAAAGCACACACGGTCAGGCAGGCTGAGCCGCGGGATAATAGCGCACACAGTCGGGCAGGACTCAGGGAGCGTGGGACGCCACGCGTCTTACTGAGCAGCCGAGCTGTGGGAAAGCACACACGGTCAGGCAGGCTGAGCCGCGGGATAATAGCGCACACAGTCGGGCAGGACTCAGGGAGCGTGGGACGCCACGCGTCTTACTGAGCAGCCGAGCTGCGGGAAAGCACACACGGTCAGGCAGGCTGAGCCGCGGGATAATAGCGCACACAGTCTAGCAGGACTCTGGGAGCGTGGGACGCCACGCGTCTTACTGAGCAGCCGCGCTGCGGGAAAGCACACACGGTAGGCAGGCTGAGCCGCGGGATAATAGCGCACACAGTCGGGCAGGACTCAGGGAGCGTGGGACGCCACGCGTCTTACTGAGTAGCCACGCTGCGGAAAGCACATACGGTTAGGCAGGCTGAGCCGCGGGATAATAGCGCACACAGTCGGGCAGGACTCAGGGAGCGTGGGACGCCACGCGTCTTACTGAGCAACCGAGCTACGGGAAAGCACACACGGTCACGCAGGCTGAGCTGCGGGATAATAGCGCACACAGTCGGGCATGACTCAGGGAGCGTGGGACGCCACTCGTCTTACTAAGAAGCCGAGCTGCGGGAAGGCACTCACGGTCAGGCAGGCTGAGCCAGGGATAATAGTGCACACAGTCAGGCAGGACTCAGGGAACGTGGACACGTCTTACTGAGCAGCCGAGCTGCGGGAAAGCACACACGGTCAGGCAGGCTGAGCCGCGGGATAATAGCGCACACAGTCGGGCAGGACTCAGGGATCGTGGGATGCCACACGTCTTACTGAGCAGCCGAGCTGCTGAAAAGCACACACGGTCAGGCAGGCTGAGCCGCGGGATAATAGCGCACACAGTCGGGCAGGACTCATGGAGCGTGGGACGCCACGCGTCTTACTGAGCAGCCGAGCTGTGGGAAAGCACACACGGTCAGGCAGGCTGAGCCGCGGGATAATAGCGCACACAGTCAGGCAGGACTCAGGGAGCGTGGGACGCCACGCGTCTTACTGAGCAGTCGAGCTGCAGGAAAGCACACACGGTCAGGCAGGCTAAGCCACGGGATAATAGCGCACACAGTCGGGCAGGACTCTGGGAGCGTGGGACGCCACACGTCTTACTGAGCAGCCGCGCTGCGGGAAAGCACACACGGTCAGGCAGGCTGAGCCGCGGGATAATAGCGCACACAGTCGGGCAGGACTCAGGGAGCGTGGGATGCCACGCGTCTTACTGAGCAGTCGAGCTGCGGGAAGTATGGCTCGAGAGCCTACTACATCTGCAAGCGAGGTAAGGACCACATGCCTTCACTTGCCAGACGTGTTTTACATTTACACTCTCATTTGTCATTCAGCAGCTCGATAAGGTTGAAGGTGGACCGCACTCCAGGGTCGATCCAACCTTTTTCCTTTCTCATTCTCCAAGTAGTATGCTCCCGAAGAAAGCTTTTGCACAATCTTGAAGGGTCCTCCCCATTGTGGTTCCAGCTTGCTTACGTCTCCTACATGCTTGACCCATTTCTAGACGAGATCCCCCACTTGAAATGTTTTAGGCAGCACTCTTCGATCATACCTCTGCTTCATCTTCTGCCTATGCGCAAACATCCGAGCCGCTGCATTGTCTCGGATTTCATTGACCAGGTCCAGCTCCAACCGCCGCCTCTCCGGGTTATCTTTATCGTACGCCGCCCTTCGTTCCGATTCACACCCGACCTCGACTGGGATCACGGCCTCAGTTCCATACACTAACTGGAAAGGCGTGCATCCGGTTGTTTCTTTGACAGTAGTCCGCAAGGCCCATAGGACGCTGGGGAGCTCTTCCACCCAGGTTCCGCCAACATGATCGAGCTTGGTTTTCAACCCCCTGAGAATTTCCCGATTGGCCACCTCGGCCTGGCCATTGCTTTGCGGGTAGGCTACAGAAGTGAACGCTTGCTTGTTGCCGTATTTGGCGCACTATTCCTGTATTCTTCTGCCCTGAAATTGTCTCCCATTATCTGACACAATCTTAAGCGGGATTCCGTACCGGCATAGTATGTTTTGCCACAAAACTTCTCTACCACCTGCTCGATGATGCGCGCCAGAGCTTCCGCCTCTATCCACTTGGAGAAATAATCGACCGCCACCAGCAGGTATTTCTTCTGGGTAGCGGCCGTAGGGAATGGCCCCACGATATCCATGCCCCATTGGTCGAAGGGGCAAGAGACAATTGACGCCTTCATAGCTTTTGGGGGCCGATGCGGTAGGCATTGGTGTTTCTGGCAGGATAGACACTTAGCCACTAGCTTGTTGGCATCTTCTTACAAGGTGGGCCAATAATATCCTGACAGGATCGCCTTTCGTGCCGTTGCGCGAGCACCAGCGTGATGTCCACAGATCCCCAGATGAATTTCCCTCAAGACATAGTCAGCATCTTTTGCATTCAGGCACCTGAGGAGGGGTCGAGAAAACGACCTCTTGTAGAGGGTATCACCGACCAGGGTAAACCTGGACGCATGCTTCTTGAGCCACCGAGCTTCATCATGGTTAGTTGGGAGGGTTCCCCGAGTAAGGTAGGTTATGACCGGGGCTCGCCAGTCAGCCTCCAGCTCCAGATCAGCCTGTCTCTCTATCTGCATGATTAACAGAGCTGGGCCGCCCGCCGGTGGGAGCACCCACGAGCCGACCGAACTGGCCAGCTTGGCTAGCTCATCCGCCTTGAAGTTCTCTTCCCGTGGGATTTTCCTCACTTACACCTCTTTAAATTCGGCTTTGAGCTTCTCATAGATTTCTATGAAAGCCTGCAGCCGATCACTGTTGACTTCAAACTTTCCGGCCACTTGCTGTGTGACTAGGTGAGAATCTGAGTAGAGTATTACTCGGGCAGCCCCTACATGCTTAGCAGCTTGCAACCCAGCTATTGTTGGGAACGAGATGGCTATAGAGGGGGGGTGAATATAGACAATCGCTTGCCCCTTGAAGACTTATCACGATTTCTGCAACTCAAATATCAGTAGCACAGCGGAAAGAGTGGAAAACAGAGTATGCAGAAAAACTAAACGAAAGAAAAACAAACACAACTAGCAAGATCGCTAACAAGGAGGGTTTACAAGGTTCGGGGATAACTTGCCCCTACTCCTTGGCGTGCCCTTGAGGTGGGCGATCCCTTGATCGTCGGCAGATCAAGCCCCGATCAACACCGGATATGAAGCAACCTCCTTCTCGGTGGAGAAACCTCTCCACAGCGTGTTTCACACAATGATATATAATGAACACAATGAAACAACAACAAGAAGGATCTTACTCAAACTCTTAGCAAGGACAAAACACAGCAAGCTTCCCTGAGCTCCACCCAGTGGCGATCTCACGCAGACCCCTGTCTGCTTCGTGTCTTCCCACTGTCGGACTCCAAGCTTCTTGTTTTCTCCTTTAAGCGCTCAAGTATGATGATTGCTCCTCTATAGCTTGCTTAGAATGGTTGAAGAACTCAAGAACAGCAAGCTTGTGGCAGCAGAACGCAAGAACACGAAGAACTTTTTCAAACTGAATCGCTAAAAACTCTANCGTAGTAAAGGGGCCACAAGTCGTATTTTTCCTCGGGACTAGTTGAAGTTGTGTGATTCGAGCTTGTATTTATGTGTCGTTTGGAATTTTGGGTTTCAAATAAAATTTGGGTTTTGGGTAGCAATCCGGAATTGAAAACACAATGCAAAGAAATAAATTTAATTAAGAAACTGAAGATAAGTAATTTCCACTAAGAAACTCAACTAATAGGAAACTTAACTTAATCAGCCAATGCAAGCTTGCAGAAATTGGAGAACAAATAAAACTGCTGTCAAGTGCAAAAATTCAAACAAGCAGTGTTCAACTTCGGGGAATTGCTCAAACTAACCGAATGCAAGTAAGCAGTTACCTATGCTAAAGATTCATTTGATATCAATGCAGAAATGATGACATGACTGATGTGTTGAAAAGAAAACTCGAATTCAAAAGCAAACCTAATGAAACTCAGCTAACATTAACAGTTTGTTGAAATTTCATTCGATACATAGTTCAGAAACAATGAACTTGATACGCAGCTGGGAAGTTGGAACACCCTAAATGCATGACTGGCATTGATCAATTCAGCTTGTAAAAACAGAGCTAACAATGAAGAAAGAAATGCAGAAATTCAGATCCAAACAATTTCAGATCAGTTCTGAACAAATTCAATGCAGAGATTCAGAAATAGAGTTTGAAACGCAAGCCAAAGGCTGAAACGCAGCTAAAAACTGATACGCAGAAAACAATTCTGATACGCAAGGATTTAAGTGGGGAACAAACTGAGATTCAGAGTTACCAAGCTGAACAAGATTCAGAAATTGAATGGAAGAAATGGGTTCAGAAATGCAGGACATTAATGGAAAAAATGCAGAAATGAAACAAGGGTTTGAACGCAGGATTCCTAAGCTACATAGAAACTCAGAAACGAAGCTAAAAGTAAAACAACTTAGATCAACTAAATTAACTCACTACATGTGAAATAAACTAAAGAATTCAGAAATAAAGTGGATTCGCAGAAAAGAAACTGGCACGCAACTGAAAATCTGATACACAAGCAACAAAAACTGGCACGCAAACATGAAGTTAGGTGTAGAACTAATTGGATTTAAGTCTGATTATCCACTAAACAAACTACTAAGCTACTTAACTTGAGGAATCAAAACCTAGTTAAGCTAAAACAATCAGAAAACGAAATCTAAGTATCCTGATACAAAGACAGAAACGAAACCAAGTGCAGAAATAAAATTTACAGCTAAAACAACTGAAATTAGCTAAAGAACTAAGCCTCAATCCTCCCTAAGCTCAAAATCTCTTTGTTCGTCACGCAAAGGCTGGCCTCGAACCCCTAAGCTCAGCAAATCAGTGGAGCGCAGCTTGGATTGATGAACTCTGCTCAAACTGCATCAGCTGGGAGAATTTCAATCCGAACTCTTCGATCTCAGCTTTATGAGTTGCGATGATGATTTGGAGAAGACCTGAGCTCACCTGAGAACCCCTACAAGTGGCTCAGATGATCGAAAATGGGTTGTAGCTGAGATTTCAGTGCTCGGACCACAGAGAATGCTGAAAACCTCAAACACCTCTGTCCGGATGAAATTTGAGATGAATTCTCGATCGAAGTTGACTTCCAAGGATTCAGATGATGATCAAATGGAGAAATTGAGGGGTCGCGCCCCGGAAATGGAGAAAAACTTAAAGAAAACTAAGAACTGCGAAGAAGGAGATGTTTGCGGCGAAGACGCGATGAGCTGAAGAGCTGGGAAATTTTCCTTAAGTAATTAGCATTGGACGGCTCAGATTGATTTGAGGAAATCCAACGGCTGATCTTGCTCTGATTTGATCCAAACTTTGATGATGATGATCTGGGGCCAGGATCTGGCTCGTGGTAGCTCGGATCCTCCAGATGTACAACGGATGGTCCAGATCAACCTAATCTTTGAATGGACGATCTAGAGCCCTCCGAGCTTGATCCAACGGTTGATTGAGCTCTGATTGGGATGAAACCTTCAGATCTTGATCAGAGTGCTTGATCAACCCTAACCCTAGCTTGGATTGCTTCAGATGGTCCCGGATGGCTCAGATCTAGCCGCTTTTGAATCGGACGACCCAGATTAATCCGAAACTTGATAACTCGATCCGGGTCCACTTCCGACTCAAGTTTGACCCAGTATGCCCTTGGTCCAGGATCCTTTCATGCCTACAAAAATATATCAAAAAATTAGTGGCCAAATAATCCAAAAATGTGTAAATTTACAATTAAGTCCAAAATAAGAGGAAATCCTAAAACCTAGAGTAAAATCATAATTAAGCAAGTAAAACATGGGTCAAACATGGATTTTAACAATTAAAATAATCAACAAAATGGTACTTATCACAGAGCTGGGCCGCCAGCCTGCGAGAGCACCCACGAGCCGACCGAACTGGCCAGCTTGGCCAGCTCATCCGCCTTGAAGTTCTCTTCCCGTGGGATCTTCATCACCTGCACCTCCTTGAATTCGGCTTTGAGCTTCTCATAGACTTCTATGAAAGCCTGCAGCCGATCACTGTTGACCTCAAATTTTCCGGCCACTTGCTGTGTGACTAGTTGAGAATCTGAGTAGAGTATTACTCGGGCCGCCCCTACATGCTTAACAGCTTGCAACCCAGCTATGAGGGCTTCGTACTCGGCCTCATTGTTGGTGGCTTGATACTCCAACCGCACAGACAAATGCATCTTTTCTCCGCTAGGGGAGACCATCAGAACACAAATCCCGCTCCCCGACCGGGCGGACGAGCCATCCACGTATATTTGCCACGCTTCTTCAATCTTGTCTGAATACAGCTCACTTAAGAAATCCGCTAAAGCCTGAGCCTTGATAGCCGGTCAGGGTTGATATTGGATATCATACTCGCTCAGCTCAGTTGTCCACTTGATCAGTCGCCCCGATGCTTCAGGATTGGAGGCTACTCGACCCAGATTGCTGTTCGTCAATACCACGATAGGGTGCGCCAAGAAATAGGGACGAAGCCTTCGGGCACCCAACAACAGCACATACATCAACCTTTCGAGTGTCGTATAACGGCACTCGGCTCCTTTCAATAAATGGGCGAAGAAGTACATTGGCTGCTGCTCAGCCACTTCCTGCTTAACCAAAACTAGGCTGACCGAGTCAGCCGATGCAGCCAGATACACATAGAGAGTGTCTCCCACTTCCGGTTTTGCCAGCACGGGCAATTCAGCGAGGTAAATCTTCAGCTCTTCAAATGCCTTGTCGCAGTCGGCATCCCACTGGAACTTGGTAGCTTTGCGGAGGGTTTTGAAGAAAGGCAACCCTCTCTCTGCCGATCGGGAAATGAACCGAGATAGGGCCATGATTCGTCCCGCGAGCCGCTGAGCTTCTCGTAGATTCCTGGGCGGAGGCATATCCAGCAGGGCCTTGACCTTCCCCGGGTTAGCTTCTATGCCCCGCTCAGTCACAATGTAGCCCAGGAACTTCCCCCTCCGAGCACCAAAGAGGCACTTAGCCGGGTTCAACTTGAGCCCATACCCCCGCAATGTCCGGCAAGTCTCCTCAACGTTCGACACCAAGTCTTCAGCACGGGCAGATTTGATGAGAATGTCATCAACATATACTTCCACGTTCCTCCCGATCTAAGACCGGAAGACCTTATTCATCATACGCTGGTAGGTGGCTCCAGCGTTCTTCAATCCGAACGGCATAACAATATAGCAATAAGTACCATCTGCCGTTATGAAGCTAACCTTTTTTTGATCTTCCACTGCCAGGGGTACTTGATGATACCCCTGGTAGGCGTCCAACATTGAAATGAACTCGCTGCCTGCCGTCGAGTCCACCATCTGATCAATCCGGGGCAGAGGATAGCAATCTTTTGGGCAAGCCTTGTTGAGATCTCGGAAGTCAATGCAGATCCGTCATCTGTTGTCTGGCTTAGGCACCAGCACCACGTTGGCTAGCCAGGAAGGAAACTGCACCTGTCTGATGTGCCCTGCCTCCGTTAACCTCTCGATCTCCGCCCTGATCGCCTTATTCTGCTCGGTGCTAAAGTCCCGCTTTCTCTGCTTCACGGGCCGAGCGTGGGGGTAGACATGGAGGCGGTGCTCTGCAACCTCCGGTCGGACACCTCTCAACTCCTTGACGGTCCAGGCGAAGACATCTTGATTGCGAGCCAAGCACTCCCTCAGGGGCTCTTTCAGCTCTTCTGGCAATCCTGCCGCAATTTTGACTCGGGACTCCTCCCGGTCGGGGAGGAGCTGCACTTCTTCCTTGTCCTCTTGCAACTCGGACCAAGGGGAGGCTTGGACCATGTTGCATTCAGGGAAAGGACGGGAGGCTTTACGACTATCCACGCGAACATCGTCTGCGTAGCACCTACGGGCTATCTTCTGGTCCCCCCTGACCTCGCCCACCTGGTCCCCGACTGGGAATTTGACCTTCAGGTAGAAGGTAGAGGTGACAGCCCGGAACTCGTTGAGTGCCGGTCGGCCCAGTATGGCGTTGTAGGACGAAGGAGCGTCCACCACCAGAAAAGTGGACCACCGAGTCCTCTTCAACGGCTCCTCTCCCAAGGAGACGGCCAACCGAATCTGGCCGATGGGGTGCACTGTATTCCCCGTGAAGCCAAACAACGGGGTTGCCACCAGCTCCAGCTGGGACTTCTCGATCTGAAGCTGGTCAAATGCTCTTTTGTAGAGTATGTTGACCGAGCTGCCTGTGTCCACAATGGTGCGGTGGACCTGGTAATTAGCGATGACGGCGGTGATGACCAGCGCATCATCGTGAGGGACTTCTAGCCCCTGAAGATCTTGGGGCCCAAAGCTAATTTGCGGCCCCTCGGCTTGTGCCAGACTGGTGCCGACCTGATGGATCTCCAGTCGGCGCACCTAGGCTTTCCGGGCCCGGTGGGAATCTCCTCCTGTCGGGCCGCCCGAGATGACGTGCACGCCGCCGCGAACGACGTTTTGCTGGTTGGCCCATTCTTCGTCCGTCTCCCCTTCCACCGCTCGGTTCCCTTGAGGGAATAGATTCCGAGCAGCAAGGGTGTTTTCCCGCAGTTCCTCGACCATCGGGTCGGCATTCGGGCCGCCTCGGCCTGCTCCCCTTCCAGGAGGTGTTTGTCGTCCCCGTCCTCTGGGGGCCTGAGCCCGACCCCGACCAGCTTGTCGGCACTCCTCAGTGGCGTGCCCATGACTCCGGTGGTAGCTGCAGTATGGCCTCCATCGGGCGGGAAGGCATCACTGGGCCACCTGCTGTACGTGGCGCCTCTCCATGCCCGCAGGCTCGGCGGGGCCCAGCGGACTACGAATGGGCCCTCCCGAGGGTCTGGCCCCCTGAACAGGAGGGGCAGGTGCTGGAGCCACGGATTCCCGGCGCCGAGCTGCTTGCGCTTCTTCGACATTAATGTACTTGTCGGCTTTACCCAGAAGACTGTCAAAGTCCTTCGGGGGTTTCCGAATCAGAGCGCGAAAAAACTCTCCCTCTTGCAGACCCTGGGAGAAGGCGCTGACCATCACTTCCTGAGTGGCAGTTGGCACATCCATTGCCAAATCGTTAAACCTCCGGATGTAAGACCTGAGTGTTTCTTTTGGCCCTTGCTTCAGGGCAAACAGGTTGAGACTTGTTTTGTGGTGTCTTCGACTGCTAGCGAAGTGCTGCAGGAACACCTTCTTGAACTTCTCGAAGCTTGTGATCGACCCGTCAGGGAGTCGGTCGAACCACCTCTGGGCTGCGCCAGAGAGTATGGTCAGGAAGGCTCGGCACTTAACACCTTCCGGGCATTGCTGCAGCATAGCAGCACTCTCAAACTTCATCAAATGCTCCTCGGGATCCGAGGTCCCCACGTATTCAGGAACGGTGAAGAAGCGCAGATGGTGAGGGACGGGGTCCTCCAAGATCCAAGGAGCGAAAGGGCTGCGTACCGTCAGGGCTGAAGTAGGATCAGCCGGAGCTTTTCCCCTATCCATCCGCCTTCCGCGTACCGGATTGGAAACGGAGGCCCCGGCGGACATCGAGTGAGCCTCGCCGACTTGCTCCCAATGGCCAACCACCAGGGGGTGCGGGACCACCCTCAGGCACAACAGGCCTACCTTGCCCTCCTGAGATGCGACGTGCCACTGGCTCTGGGCCCCGAGGCCCTTGGCTAGCATCTTGGGAGAGCCTTTGCGAAGCCCTCTGCTAAGCTCGCGTAGCCATGAGTATCTCGTACTCCCCTCGAGAGATATCCACGTTTACATCGTAAGGCTCCTCCATCTTCACTTCCGATCAGGCTGCTGGTGTCCCTCCTTCTAGCGCCAAATTTGATCCTGTCGCGAAGTGAGTCGGACGCCCTTACAACTGGATGAGTATCCGAGGAGGGGGAGGTCGCTGAAATGGCGCGACGAGCTGGGTCGCTTCCAACCTGCAAGACAGGGACCGTTAGAACCCGCCGGGAAAAGTCCCTGGCCAGGCACTCCGACGGTCAAGTCAGTTTCCGACGGTAGCGATGGAAAGCAATAGAACAGTAGTGAAATTGCACTATCGTGCGTACCTGGTAAATGCGGAGTGAGAAGCATATGTAGCCGGGGAAGCTGACAGGTTTTGCCTCGCCTGCCACCTGCTGTCGCGTAATGAGGCAAGGTAATGCGCGTCCAGGGGTGGCAGGGCAAAGCGGCACATGCTGTATTAAGGAAAGAGGCCCTGTCAACTTAAGAGTTGGCGCCGTTGGACACCGCTCGGTCTGACATCAGGGCATGTGGTCGAGGTACGGGGGACAAGATGTGTCAGGCATATCAATGTCTCAGCGAGATATCCGCCGTTGGCGGCCAGGACGACCAGGGTCTTGCGCCGACCCCGTACAACTTCTGGTAACCCGATGTCAGGGAGTGGTTGTGCCGACTGGGGGCACAGAAGTAAGGAGGCCGGCTGAGGGCCTAGGAGGGTGCCGACTGGGGGCACAGAGGTAAGGAGGCCGGCTGAGGGCCTAGGAGGGTGCCGACTGGGGGCACAGAGGGGATAACTCCTTCGGATCGATCTTATCTGACTCAATAGGAAGCTATTATAGGTCTATATGGGCCTTGACACGGAAACACAAGGGGCCTAAGCCTGCATGCCCCTTGTCCAGCGGGATCGTCCAGATTACTAGCCACTTTCTCTGACTGGGCGCCAGGCTGCCGGGCCAGGCTACACGCAAGCTGGCTCGGGATCAATGAATATATGTATCAACTACACACACATATATATATATATATATATATATATATATATATATATATATATATATATATATATATATATATATATATATATATATATAGGTTGAGGTTTATATCCAATTGATTGAATCAATTTTGACTTCTCCCAGGCTTGGTTGATAATTACATCGGATTGATTTTTTAACTAATCTAATTGACCGAATTTTCATAAAATATAAATTGAATTGATAAAATATCGATTAATTCAGTTTTAATCGAGTTTTTTTTATAAATAGGATTTAAAAATTCAATTTTGTTTAAAAATTCGATTTTGGTCTTTAAAAAATATGATCTAAAATTTTGGGTTTTACCAAAAATTCGATAAGTTCAATTTAACCGAATAAAAAAAATCTAAAACCAAACCCGATCCAAATTAAATAAATTAACCTTTTTTAAAAAATAAAAATCTCGATCCGATTTAATCGAAATTTTATTCACCCCTAGACATCACCCATTTAAATATGATCCATCACAATTAAAACTAACATCAGACCATAATTTCAAGGCATCAACAACACCGTAGTGGGGAGTCAATGCTTCCTAGTTGGGTTCGATCACATGATTTTAATTTGTAGCTTAGTGACTCTATAAGACCGAGTTTTGGAATTGACAATCATGGAGATCATGTGCTTGACAACTTGATCACCTTAAATAATATGTGATGGAGCTTTGGAGGAGCTGACTACTAAATCATAGAGATTAGATTGAGTGCAGCTTGGATTTAATGGTGGTACAGGACGATTTATTCATCCTCAGCATCCTCGTCAACTTGTACAGGTTGGATTTAATGGCATCGAGTATTGGTTGAGTGGTATGAATAAGCTAATGATATGTATGTTTTCTATATATAAAAAAATAAAAAATAAAAAAATGATTAACGAAGATTTTTTCGATTTATTTATAAAAAATAAATCGGGAAATACTCGCGACGGACAGTCCAGAAGTCCGGCGTCTCAAAATTTGCGTCCCATTTAGAAGAAAAATTCTTGCAAAATATACTGTAGCTGGGAATCGAACCGTTAATATCTAGGTTGATAATTAGTCGTCCTTCCACTACACCATAATCCTAAGTGCATTTGTTTTCTATATATAGAGATTACTTACTATTGATTGTGAAGTATTTGTTAGGATTGAAAGGGATTTAGATATCTCCATAATGGAATGATATTGTCCACTTTGGACCTAAGCCCTCATGGTTTTGCTCTTGGGCTTTCCCAAAAGGTTTTATGTCAATGGAGGTATCTTTTTTTTCCTTATAAGCCTATGATCTTTCTCATGTGTTTTCGATGTGAGACTATGTTTGCAACCTTACAACCCCAACAATCCCCCCTCGAACAAAGGACCACAAGCCCCCCAAGCGGAAACCCTTTCCGTTTGATGTTCGATCTTCAACCCATTAGAACTTTCTGCCCCTCAGTCCACCCGACCTACTAAGACTTCACCGCCTAGTCGTAACTAGGACTTTTCTGCCTGGTATTTGGTCCTCTTAATCAAGACACGGGAATTCATACATCCTTTATTCAAGGCTTAACCCACATGGTTAGATCTGGATCATGACTCTAGCTTGTGCTTCTTCTGGCGATTAGTCCGACGAAGAGCGACCTGACTCTGATACCAATTGTTATAACTGAAAGGAATTTAGATATCTCCACAATGGTATGATATTGTCCATTTTGGACCTAAACCCTCATGGTTTTACTATTGGATTCTCCCAAAAGGCCTCATACTAATGGAGATATTTTTTTTCTTTATAAACCTATGATTTTTCTCATATATTTTTAATGTGCGACTATATTTATAATCTTGCAACCCAACAGTATTGAATTAGGGAATTGATATCCTAAGTCATATTTTATTGATTAAATCATTCCTAGATTTTTACATACGCTCACAGTCGGGTGTTAGCCAAGTGAAGTGGGATTGTTAAGTTTGTAAATCGATTAGGTAGAGGATTAATTAGGATATAGAGATCAATTTCAGTTGAGTAATAGTTGCTTTCAGGTTGATTGGAGACTATGCAAGTTGATTGATCTTAGTCATTGGCTTCCACTTCTAAAGGTTATATTTTTCTACTACGGACGCTTCCCGATTTATTCTAACGGTCAATGGAAAACTTTCATGAGACCGGGCTAATTGCTTGAAGTTGAAAAAACTTCGTTAATTATTTTTTTATATTTGTCCCCCACGGGATGGACTGATGGTTAATGCGTGAGTGTTGTCAATATGAGGTCTGGGGGTCAAAACCTAGCAAAGCCAGTGTGCCCACCCTCCCCACGCACTAGCCACAGCATCCGGGCTAGTAGCCCCCGTGATTTACTTCCTCTGTGTTATCCCTGGGATGGGTTGGCAAGGGCGCTGGGAGCGAGCGAATCGCTTTTTGCCAACAATATATTTGATCATCTAGCCCTCGGGGTTATGGTACAGTGATAGGGTGACTAGTCGCTATCCCAGACATTCGCGGTTCGATCCCCAGTTATGTCATATTTACAGGAATTTTTTCTCTAAATGGGGCGCGAACCCTGAGACGCTGGGCTTCTAGACCGTCCACCACGAGTCCTTCCTGATTTACCTTAGTGACCGGTGGGAAACTTCCGTGGGGTCGGGCCAGTCACCTAGGTTCGTCTGCTACCTGGTCCAACATTTATATTTGATCATCTAATTCCATGTTGGCCCGGAGACGGATTGACAAGGACACCGAAAATGAACGAATCACTTTTTATCATCCTATATTTGATCATCTAATCTATTGGAGAGAATGGATAGAGTTGATACATATTATATAAGTTTTTGCCCCGTCCACATATGATGCGAACCTTGGGATATGCTGGGTTTCTAAACCGCCCATCAAGAATACTTTTCGATTTATCTTAGCGATCGATGAAAAATTTTTGTAGGATCAGATCGATTATTCGAAATTAAAAAAAATCTCGTTAATCATTCTGGAAAGGTTTTGGCCAGAAAAGTAATATGAAAATATTCTCTAGATATTATACTCGAGTCCTAAAAAGACTTGAGTCAGGGATTACGACGCCATGATAATCAGAAAGGAATCACGCTGCTTTGAAAAAACTTCATTTTCAGCAAGTCTTTGGATTTCGTTGACCATGTCTCTCTTTCATTACGTTGGGACCACCTCTTTGGTACTTAATTTATTTGAAGTTGATCTCTAACGTCTAACGAAATCCGAGAGTGGGCAGAAGCTGGCCAGCCGGTTCTGCACTTCTGCCTGTGGAAAGGTAGATTTGTTATTTTAACTATGTTTTAGAATGGATCTTACATATACAGAGAAAGTTTAATTTAAATACATAGGTATTAGATATATGATAGGGTAAACTATACATATCGTTAATTTTTAAAAATGGACTCTTGACTGTTAAGTTAGAGATATCATACGTCCATCAGATAGGTATTAGATATATGCATGATAGGGTAAACTATACATATCGTTAATTTTTATGAATGGACTCTTGACTGTTAAGTTAGAGATATCGTACGTTCATCGTTTATGATACATCGTGAAGACACTTCTATCTATGGAAAGGCTCGGTGAAGTTTGTGTGGATTTTTTTTTTTTTTGGTGAATGAGGGAAGAAAGAATTCCAAGGTGGAAAAAAGATTGCTATCGAAAAGGAAGGGTATAGATAAAAGAAAAGAAAATAATTAGAAGGGGAGGAAGAGAAATACATACATATATGGAAGGGAAGGAATATAAATATATATATATCTATATATATATATATATATATAGATATATATATTCGAGATAATTAAAAAATTTAAAGCCGATGCTGCGCGATCCGCGCAAGGACTAGGGGCAGATCTTCTTAAGGGTTATCGACCTAGCATAGCTATCACAGGAAAAAAAGAAAGGGCTGAGGAGCCGGGCTCGTTAGCCTAGATAAGCACTTGCTCGACCACCTCTCCAGGTTTTTTGATCGCCCGTTAGGGATAGGTCAACTACAGGCCAAATCAATCTAAATGACTCAATTGAGTGCATGTCTTCGTGAGACATGGTGAATGTCACCTCAGCGGGTAGGCCAACATGGCCCGAGCGTGGGAATTGTTTTCAGAAATACTAAAAAATATTCCTCGAGGTTAAAACTAAAAGGATACTGAGCCTTAAAGATGTCGCCAAGATATGAAAAGATAACATTAATGAAAGAAATTGGAAACATATACAAATAAATGACCGGAATAATGAAGGAGATATCATTAATCTTGAATAATTGCAATAATGATGTCATTAATATCATTAATGACGAGAAATGAAGAGACACGATCGAGGAGTATAAAAGAAGTCTAGAAACCTCCGGGAAGAGATCTAAAATCTTCTAAGATTTATCTTTCCTCTTTCCTCACCAACTTTTTTGGACCTTACTTTTGACTTAAGTGTATGAGTGGCATCGTCGAGACTCTCTCTCGGTGTCATTCTAACGTTCCCTTTTCCTTCTCAGGTCACAGCCTCCACGTAGCCGCAAGTCGCCTCACCGAGGTTCCACCGTCCACATTGTCGGCTTCCGAAACATTTTAGCGCTGTCTGTGAGAAGAGTATTTTTTTTTACCAAAAGTCGCAGGATCGATGGCGGACACTGGCAACTCGGCGAATGTGGTTTTGACACGTGAGGACCTGGACCAAATTATAGCAGCGACAGTCCGAGGGGCGCTGGAGCAACATCAAATTCAGTAGGCAGCCTCCAATTGGTAGTACCTACCCCTTGACACTATATTGATAAAGGTGGTACGAGAGTCGACGCAGGTCGACTCCGGCTTGACATCACTCGTGTCCGAATCAAGGATATCCCGCTTACACAATACTTGCCTGGCAAATTCTGGTAACCCGTACCACGGCGCCCCCTGCCCATGTCAGAATGGGCAGCGTCGGTCAGTGAGCTGACAGTGGCTCCTGATCTTGTCCCCACATGATACAAAATGTGGTAGAAGTGAGGCAGAGGCTGTCGCCTCCCTCGGCTATATAAGACTCTCCTCCCTTCGCCCGCAAGTACGTGCGCGAGACCCTTTTGCTACCGTTCTTTTTCAGTTTTCATTTTCTCCATCGGATATTAACTTGATCGTCGGAGGGTCTTGTTGGGGAATTCTCTAGGTGGGTTGCTGACAGTCATCTTTCTTACAGTTCTCAGAGCCAGCAAGAGTAGTTCTCGAGTCCACTCCGCTCTTGAGAGCCCACCTCGCTCTTTGATAGAATCAAAATATTATACAATATTTTCAAGATTGTATGACTTTACGGTGAGTAGTCAAATGTTCAACTTATGCTCGATTAAATCATAGTTTCTATATTTCCTGATTAAATGCTTGATTTTGTTAGCATACATGCATAATTTAATTGTTTATCTCTAAGTGTCTTCCTTTTAAGTATTTTATTGCTTGTTTACTTAAATGTCAAAATTCTTCTTCATTTCAAAATTGTTAGAAAGGTGTTAAAAATATTTCTACAAATATTTTGCAAAATGTTTTTCAAAAGAGTATTTTTTAAAAAGTTCTTTAATTTTTTTAAAAATTTATTTTCCAAGATATTTATAAAAAATGAAAATTATTTTGAAAGATAGACATTTTGAAAATTATTTTTCAAAGGGTATTTCCAGAAGACTATATTCTGAAAATGATTTGGAAATTACTTTGAAAAATTCATGTTTGAAAATGTTTTGAATCTTAACACATTTTGAAATGGTTTTCAAAGAAAACTTGTTAAATACTTTGAAAGTTTTGAAAACTAAGAATATTTTTTCAAAACTTAAGGTTTTTGAAACATATTTTTCTCATTTTGATGTGTGCCAATGTTAAATATGGCAAAATGAGGATTGAAATTTTAAAACTTTGGAGAGGTAGATTGATTAAAACCTATAGATTTGGGGTGGAATAGAGACCACTCAAATTTTGGAAAGGTAAATTGAGTAAAAACCTTAATTTCAAGGGGTGTGGGTGATAAAAGCTTGAAGATGGAGGGGTTAAATTGCTTAAACTCTTAACATAAGGGTGTGCGGTGAATAATGGGAGTTGTTTTTTTTTAAGTTTCGCATCACTTAAATCCTCTTCTCTCTTCCTTTTCTTCGCATCCTTCGCCCGAGTGCCCGAGCCCACCTTTCTTCTCCACGCGATCGAGCCGACGTCGAGGCATCGACTCCCTCTCCTTCTTCTCCTTCTTCTTCTTCTTCTTCTCCTCTCAACTGAGTGTCGATCGTCCTCCTCGGAGAAGCTCGTCGAGGGGTCAACGGAGCGGGCCTTCGATCTCTTCCTTCCTGAAACGAAATTACGACGGAAAAACGGCAACTCTCATATAATAAAGTAAAGAGAAGTAGAGAGAGAAGAGAGGTAGAGAGAAAGAAAGAAGAGGTAACCAAATAACTTTCTTCATTGATTGATCCAATTTGTCTATGAGATACACAATTTATAGGGACATTAGAATACTTAGTCAAATAAAAAATTAATAACGAAACTGTTAATTAATAGATTTATAAAGAATCTGTTAATTAACATATTAATAAGAAAACATCTAATAAATATTAACAGATTAAATAGAATTTGGGTCACCAAACTTTAACAATCTCCACCTTGACGCGAATTCCATAAATCTTCAAAAGAACATGCTCCACTTTTTCCACAAAACCCCCACAGGTAAATCTCAGCATCTAGCACCAACCAAGTCCAAGCAATGTTTAAACTTGTCTATAGGGAGTCCCTTAGTCATCATATCAGCAGGATTATCATGAGTACTGACTTTCCTAGCAACAATATCACTACGAGCAATAACATCACGTATAAAATGATACCTCACATCAATGTGTTTTGTCCTCTCATGAAACATCTGATCCTTCGTGAGGAAAATGACACTCTGACTATCACAAAAGACGGTAGTAATCTGCAAGTCTTCGCTAAGCTCACTGAAGAGTCCTTTCAACCAAATATCTTCCTTACAAGCTTCCGTAATAGCCATATACTCAGCCTCTGTAGTGGACAATGCAACTGTATTCTGCAAAGTAGCTTTCCAACTGATAGCACAACCACCAACAGTGAACATGTACCCCGTAAGTGATCTTTTTTTATCAAGGTCACTGATAAGTACCATTTTGTTGATTATTTTAATTGCTAAAATCCATGTTTGACCTATGTTTTTATTGCTTAATTGTGAAATTACCCTAGGTTTTAGAACTTCCTCTTATTTTGGACTTAATTGCAAATTTACATAAAATTGAATTATTTGGCTACTAAATTTTTGATCTATTCTTGTAGGCATGAAAGGTTCATGGACCTAGGACATACCGGGTCAAACTTGAGTCGGAAGTGGACCCGGATCGAGTTATCAAGTTTCGGATTAATCCGGGCCGTCCGATTCAAAAGCGGCTAGATCTGAGCCATCCGGGACCATCTGAAGCAATCCGAGCTAGGGTTAGGGTTGATCAAGCATTTTGATCAAGATCTGAAGGTTTCGTCCCAATCAGAGCTCAATCAACCGTTGGATCAAGCTCGGAGGGCTCTAGATCGTCCATTCAAAGATCAGGTTGATCTGGACCATTCGTTGCACATCTGGAGGATCCGAGCTACCACGAGGCAGATCCTGACCCCAGATCATCATCATCAAAGTTTGGATCAAATCAGAGCAAGATCAGCCATTGGATCTCCTCCAATCAATCTGAGCCGTCCAATGTTAATTACTTAAGGAAATTTTGCGCAGCTTCCTCCTCGTCGCGTCTTCACCGCAAACATCGTCTTCTTCGATAGTCTTAGTTTTTCTTCAAGTTTTCCTTCAATCCGTGGGCGCGACCCCTCAATTTCAACCCTAGATCATCATCTGGATCATTGGAGATAGCCTTGGTGGAGAATTCAGCTCAAGTTTCATCCGGACAGAGTTTGTTTGAGGGTTTCGGCATCTCTGCTACCCAATCGCTTGTTTCTCGTCCACAAGCCACATCCGATTGTTTGAGCTGCTTGTAGGGGTTCTCAGGTGAGCTCAGATGATCCTCAAATCATCATCGCAGTCCATCCATTGAGATAGAAGAGATTGGACTGGAAAATTTCAGCCGCGTGTAGCTTGACGACCAAGGAGATTTTGAGCTCGGGAAGGGTTGAGGAGTAGTTTAGCTAGTTAAATTTCAGTTTGTAGCTGTAATTTTATTTCTGAATGCAATTTCATTACTGAATTTTCTGTTTCAGCTGCTGTAATTTCGTTTTCTGATTGTTTTCTGCTTAATTAGGTTTCATTCAGCAAGTAGTTAGCTAGTGAGTGTGTTTAGTGACAATAGTCTTAATTTCAGCTTATTTTGTGAGTTAGTTTCTTGTGTACCAGCTGTAGTTGCGTATCAGCCCTGTTTTTCCATTTTCAGCTTAGTTTCTGGATTTTTGTAGCTTCTTTCGAATTCAGTTGTGTTTAGTTTATTCCCTGCAATTGAAGATAACCTTTAGTGTGTTAATTCATTAGATTCGAGTTGTTTCTCATTCAGCTTCATTTCTGAATTTTTAGCCCTGTTTTTCTGCTACGTTTCAGCCCCTTCATTTTGCGTATCAGCTCTGGGGGGTTGCTGCGTATCAGTCCTTTTATTTGCATCAAACTAGTTTAGTTTTAATCTTTTGAATTCACCTTTAAGTTCGTTTCATTTACATGGTTATTGAAGTCAATTGTTGCATTTAGTTTCAGCTCAGTTAGTGTAATTCAGTTTTTCATTTCTGCAAAAGTTAGTTGCAAATTCTGCAAGTTTCTGATTTTCATACCACAATCAGTATCAAGTGATGCCTATTTCTTGTGAATCTTATTTGAATCTTGGATTGAAGCATTCTAGATCAGTTTTTCTGTTTGATTTTGTATCTAATTTGTGGCTGCATACCTGTCTTTAAGTTGCTGCAATTCTGCCGCAGATTTCTGCAATTGCTGTTTTGGCTCTCGGCATTCAGTTCTAAAATCTGCAAGTTGTTTCTGCATTCCTTTGTTCTGAAGTTTGTTTTGCATTCGATTAGTGCCTCACATTCACTCACTCCACATCAGTTGTAGTTTTGTTTTCTTTATCAATTATCAACTTCAAACTGCAGTTTGATATTTCTGAAACCTTGTATCAACTCTTCCTTGCGTGCCACTCACAGTTTTGCTATTGTATCAATTGTGAATTTCTGCATTCAGATCCTGAAGTTCTGCATTTCTTCTTGCCTGTAGTTTGTTTCTAAATTGATTCTGCATTGTGGTTTTCTTCTGAACATTACAATTGCAGTTTGTTCAATCATATTGTATTTAGTTTGTTGTCAAATTTTTGCATTGGAGATATGGTTGAATTTCTGCAATAGCTTCGGCATCAGTTTGTTCCTGCCTTGGTCAGTCTCGGGTTTGAGATTGTTTCATTCATCCTTGCAGTAAACTTCGTTGACAGCCTAGCTCCTTCAAGCTGATTTGATCAGCAATCATTCCTGCATTTGGTTTCAAATTTTTGGCACATAGAATTCTGCACACGAAGAGTAATGGCTTCACATGTTGCTGACTTTCTTAATGTTCTGTTAAGATTTAATCTCTGCACTGATTGGTATTAGAAGTAGGTTGTGCTTGAAATCGGTTTCATTTGCATGTGATTTGTTGAAGATTTGGCACATAAGTTGTCTTGATTTACTTGCCACAACTTGTTTCAAGTAGGGATTTGGCATAGGTTTTGTATTGGATTGTTTTTAGATAGTTTTGCTGCATTTGATTTGGATGTGCTATCAGATTTGTTTTATAACTTCAGATTTATTTTACAACTTCGGCTAAGTTACATTGATTCATTAAGTTTCATTAGTTGAGTTCCTTAGGGGGCATTTACTTTGTTTAGCTCATTTAGTGGAGTTCATTTATTTTCATTACGATTTTATTTCCGATTGCAACCCAAAACCCGAATATCTATTTGAAACCCGAAAACACAAACGACACATAAACACGAGCTCGAATCAAACAAACTCTCAACTAGTCCCCAGGAAAAATACGACCTGTGGCCCCTTTACTACGTTTTCATTCTTTGATTGAAAAAGGGTTTCCAGCATTTCATACACATTTAAATTTGAGACCCACATTCGTAATAGTCTATTTTGGGTCCGTCAGTCACCTGCAAAGTCAGAATCAACATATCCAATAACTACATCTCTATTACTCCCAAAATGCAAACAAATATCAGAAGTCCCTCGTAAGTATCTGAAAATCCACTGAACTGTCTTCCAATGCTCTTTACCAGGATTTACCATGTATCTACTAACTGTACTCACTGCGTGTGATAAATCTGGGCGTGTACAAACCATAGCATACATGAGAGATCCCACTGCATTAGAATATGGAACCCGTGACATATAATCAACCTCATCATCTGACTGTTGACATAAATCGGCTGAAAGTTTAAAGTGTGCAGCTAACGGAGTACTAACAGACTTAGCAGAATGCATGTTAAACCGATGAAGTACTTTCTCAATATACCCTTTTTGACTTAGGTATAATTTACCTGCCTTTCTGTCTCTCAGAATCTCCATCCCAAGTATTTTCTTTGCAGCTCCCAAATCTTTCATCTCGAATTCTTTACTTAGTTGGGCTTTGACCTTTCTTATCTCTTCCTTATTATTGGCCGCAATCAACATATCATCAACATATAAGAGCAGATAAATAAATGATCCATCATAAGTTTTCTTAAAGTAGGCACAACTGTCATAGTTGCTTCTTCTAAAATCATGAGTGATCATAAACGAATCAAACCTTTTATACCATTGCCTAGGTGACTGCTTCAAACCATAAAGAGACTTTTTCAGCAAGCATACATAATCCTCTTTTCCTGAGACTTTAAAACCTTCTGGTTGTTGCATATAGATTTTTTCCTCAAGTACCCCATGTAAGAATGCCGTCTTCACATCCAGCTGTTGTAACTCTAAGTCATGCATGACCACAATACCAAGGAAAGCTTGAATCGTACTATGCTTTACAACTGGGGAAAATACATCAGTGAAGTCTACTCCTGGAATCTGACTGAAACCTTTAGCAACTAGTCTGGCTTTGTACTTGACTTCTTCAACTTCCGGAATTCCCTCCTTTCTTTTAAATATCTACTTGCAGCGAACATCTTTCTTACCCTTAGGTAATTTCACCAAGTCCCATGTGTCGTTCTTACCAAGTGACTCCATCTCCTCTTGCATAGCAATTATCCACTTACCAGAATTATTGCAGCTAATTGCTTCTGAATACGTCTCAGGTTCTTCACCGGAATCAATCTCCTCAGCCACGTTTAAAGCATAAGCGACCAAATCAGCCTCTGCATATCTCTGAGGGCGTCTAATTTCTCTCCAAGGCCTATCTTTTGCAATGGAATATTGTGAAGGTGTTTGTGATGAGCTCGTTCCATCCACAACATCTAGAATAGGCTCTGGAGTAGTCTCTGTAGATATCGGCTCAATCTCAATCTCCACCTGTGTGCTTGTCTTCTGCTTATCTTCCTCAGAAAGTGTTTTAGATGGAGACCCCTGAAGCATGCTAGTCTCGTCAAAAATAATATCTCTACTGATGATGACTTTCCCGGTCTCTGGACACCAAAGTTTGTATCCCTTCACTCCTTGTCTAAAGCCTATAAATATGCACTTCACCGAACGAGACTCCAACTTTTCATTATCAACATGAGCATACGCAGGACATCCAAAAATTCTCAAATTAGAATAACTAGCAGGAGTACCAGACCATACCTCTTGTGCAGTTTTCCTTTCAATAACAATTGATGGAGAGTGATTTACAAGATAACAGGCATACACAGTGGCTTCTGCCCAGAAAAACTTCAGTAGCCCAGCATTAAGAAGCATACAACGCACCTTCTCCATTAAAGTCCTATTCATCCTCTCTGCTACACCATTTTGTTGAGGAGTATACCGAACTGTATGATGCCTCACAATACCTTCAGCTCTGCATAAGGCATTAAACTCACCAGAACAAAACTCCAATCCGTTATCAGTTCAAAGATGTTTTAATTTCCTCCCTGTCTGCTTCTCAATCATGACCTTCCACTCCTAAAGGTAGTAAAAACATTACTCTTATGTCTTAAAAAGAATGCTCAAACTTTTCTTGAGAAATCATCAATAATAGTTAACATATATAGAGCACCACCTTTAGATGGTACTTTAGAAGGTCCCCACAAATCAGAATGAATGTAGTCTAATATACCCTTTGTGTTATGAATGTCAACTGAGAACTTGACTCTTTTTTGTTTGCCAAAAACACAGTGCTCACAGAACTTTAGGTTTGTAATACTTTGACCATTAAGAAGTCCTCTCTTGCTCAATTCAACCATGTCATTCTCACTCATATGACCCAAACGCATATGCCAAAGTCTTGTAACATCAGAATAGGGGTGTCAAAAATCAACACGACTCGACGACGCAACCCGAATCGACCCGAAAAAAATGGGTTCGGGTTGAAATTTTTCGGGTTCGGGTTGGAGGGTTTCGGGTTGAAAATTTTCAGGTCGAGTTCGGATTGGGTTCAGGTCGGGTTCGGGTTGACCCGAATTTAATGTTGGGTAGATTTTTTTGGAGTTAAATCAAATTTTATTTTGAAAATTAAGATATTTTTATGTATATTAATATCAATATCAGTATGATCATGATGGAGTATTGAGATAAAAGTGAAGAATTATAGGAAAAATAGCGAAAAAAGACGTTTTGAATCGATTTTTCGGGTTATTCGGGTTGGTCGGGTTGGGGTTTAGGCATTTCGGGTTGAAATCGGGTTCGGGTCGGGTTCGGGATGGGAGTTTAAAAAAAAAATTTTCCAACCCGACCCGAACCCGACCCGACCTACCCGAATTGACACCCCTACATCAAAATCAGACATAGACGACCTTGCGACGGCAACATCACCTTTTACTGTGGATCCCTGCAGAACATGTAAACCGGCGGTTCTTCTTTGTCCCTTCATCACAACAAGAGACCCTTTACTGATCTTCACAGCACCACCTTCACCAGTGTACTTGTACCATTTAAAATCAAGAATACTCAAAGAGATCAGATTTCTCTTCAAATCAGGGACGCACCTCACATCACCAAGTGTCCGAATGACACCATCAAACATCTTAATTCTGACTGTACCAATACAAGCAATTCTGCATGATGCATTATTGCCCATCAAAATGTCACCACTCGAAACTGTTTCATATGTTGAAAACCAATCCCGATTGGGACACATATGAAATGTACAGTCAGAATCAAGAACACATTCCTCACTCTGCTTCAAATCAGCATCAGAGGCAACGAGAAGTTCACCATTACTGTGATTTTCGGCAACATCAACCTCACCAGACTTCTCTGTCATGCACAACTGCTCCAATTTTAACCATAGTACAACAGCGGATTTTTCCTTCATACTTACCGTTGTCATTAATCCCGGTTGACATCCAACCTGGCTCTGATACCACTTGAAACGAAATTACGACGAAAAAACGACAACTCTCATATAATAAAGTAAAGAGAAGTAGAGAGAGAAGAGAGGTAGAGAGAAAGAAAGAAGAGGTAACCAAATAACTTTCTTCATTGATTGATCCAACTTGTCTATGAAATACACAATTTATAGGGACCTTAAGAATACTTAGTCAAATAAAAAATTAATAACGAAACTGTTAATTAATAGATTTATAAAAAATCTGTTAATTAACATATTAATAAGAAAACATCTAATAAATATTAACAGATTAAACAGAATTTGGGTCACCAAACTCTAACACTTCCCCACATAGTTGGGCCATCGAGCGGTGCTTTCGCCGGAGATTATTCGGCATAGCTCTGATTCTCAGTCACGGTAGAGGTAAGCGTTTATTGTCCTGGAGTCGTAGTGGATCTCCTCGGAATCTCTCTGATTTGTCTTCATTTTCTTTGGTTGCTCATTGTCGTCGACAATGATCTAGCTGGGATCCGTGCTGGCCAAGTTTTTCCCTGTACCGAGGGAGCAGGGATCGAGGAAGGTGATCTAGGGGTCTATTCTGCTGGTGGTAGTCGGATTCAGCGATCGGAGCAGAGTTTTTCTTGCATCAGCGCCAACGTAAGAGCTTGTTTGTTGTTGATTAATCTTGGAAGTAGTTATTGATGGAGTTGTTTTAGATCTGTTTCGAATTTAGGTTTTCTGTAGTAACTTAGTTAAGTAGCTCCCAATCTTGAATTGCTTCAGATCTGTAGCCTGCTACTTTGGTTTTGTTTTGGGTAATCGATTACAGCTTGTGTAGCTCTCGATTTTGATGGACGATGCTGCAGGATTTGGGATCTTGCAGTATGACATTAGATTGAGTTAAGGTTTTGATTTGCTTTCAGGTTCTAGGTTTTCTAAATAGAGATCATGCATTGGATTAAAATGTATCTTGGAACTCAAATCGCATTCCTGTTTTGATTTCCTTGCTATGTTGTTCTTGTGATAGATTAGTGTGGTGTAATTTGTGTAGCTTCTATTGTGAATTTGTTGCGATGAGATTTGATTCAGCTATGGAGTGCTAAGAGTTGCACTTGAGGAATAGGTTGTTTGGTTGTCGTGAGGTTTATTGTGGGAAATTTGTGTTTTGTTTTGGAATCTAATCTTTGGCTAGGATTTGTGTTGTGTGATGATGTCGTGAGCTCTTGGATGGGATTGGGTTTTTGGTTACCAATCTAATCTGCTATGTCTCCTCAATTTGTTCTGAATCAAGTGTAATGGAGTAAGATGGTGAATCTAGTTATTGACGAGATTGTGGTTGGTATTCCCTTGATCTTGTTGTGAGTCATGATTTGGGGTTGGATCTTGTGTAAATCAGGATAGAATGATCTTGTTTGCCACGGGTTGTAAATTTTGGGGTGATAATTAGGTTTGTATCATGTTTAGCTAGTTATCAAATGTTTTGGTAAATAATAAACTATATCCTTTGATACAAGGTGATTTGATTGATTCATTGCTGATACTTGGATAGGGGGGTTCTCTATTGATACGGGCTCCGTCTCTGGAGACGGTTACCTTCAATTTGTTTTCGTAAATATTATTTTTCTATGCATGACTTGTTATGTGTAACAGTAGGTTCATTTATCTTATATCTGCTTTTAAATATCCCTGTTTGATACTTAGCTACTTGGACTTGAGATAATCATGTTTATGTCAATACCGTCTCACTTTGATACTCTCACTCTGTAGAGTACACACGTGTGAACATGTGCGAAGGAGAGTTACCTATCATATTATACTTGGCATTAAATTGATCACTAGTTATACTTACTTATATATCTAGCTAGTTGCATATTTGATTGGTATAGATACATGATTATGACTTATACATGTCATATTGAGTTATGGATTATACTACAGTGGGCGATGGTTTGCTTAGTATCATCATACATCATCTTTGCACGATTGTATAACTGTCAAGTCTTGGCTCCTTGTGGTTGAGACAGATCGTCAGTCATACTAGATCTGCCCACTCAGCCACTCATGGGTTAGTGATTATCGGTGTGTGTGCAGTTTTTTGCTTTGTCGTGTCTCGCTCGATCACTCATGGGTTAGTGGTTATCGGAGCAGTATGTAGGCAGGGATCCGTCCTCTCTTCGATGATACAAGGGGATGAGAGTGAAGCTCCCCTATTTGTTTGGGGTAGGAGTTTGTGTCACGCCCCGAGACCCAGGAGCCGCTGATCCAATAGAAAATCGGACAGCACCTCCCCTGTCCGGCGGACAATTTACACATACATACAACATAATAGACAACACACGCAATATATATTTGGCCTCAGGCCTCAAAACTAAAACATAAACTGACCATAACACCAAATAAATCATACCTGACTGCGGACCGGTCCGACTTAGGATAGAACAACCAATACAACAACCCCTTAGGGCACACGACACACTCGTAATACATATACAAATCGCTAAGGACATATGAAACAAATACACTGCCCAGTACAAACACATAACCATGTCGTCACGATGGGTAGGGACTGGCTGCTGGGCTCTTCTGGCGACTCCAAGTATCTCAACCTGAAATAAACATGTATGGCAACGGGGTGAGTCCATAACTCAGCGAATACCCAACAGATATGCATAGAAAGTTATACTAACAACAAGAGTTCCGCTAATACAGTCTCATATCAACAATGGGGAAAGACTGGAACTGAAAATACTAGGTAGGTACATACCTGAGTCCATCTAACCTGAAAAGAGGGTAATAAGTACCAAGGGAATATCAATAGACATATAATCTCAGATAACAGGTCTCCAGAATATGCATGTCAAACAAGTGCAGAAATCAAGTGCAGCAAATAATGCACAATGCAAAATATGCACATGGTGCAATGCCATGGTCACCCCCTAACTCCAGTCAAGTCACCGAGACAGGCAATACTGTGTCAGCCGAGTGGGTAGAGCTGTGACACTGTCCACACTCTGCCATCACTGCTCCTGAGTGACCGAGAGGACAGGATGCTGGTGGAGCTATCGCTCCGCCCCATGTATATATGGGGGAGATATCTCTCTCATCTTCTCTGGTCTATGGGTAGAGAAGGGATCCCTGCTTGCTACCACGCTCCGAAACCACTACCCCTGAGCGGACGAGCGGAGCAATACAGAGCAAATGCACTCACCCAGCGGTATCCACTAACCCATGAGTGGTCGTGTGTGCATATCATGTGCCGGAAGATGATTAAGCTCAACTACAAGGGAGTCGCTGATCGCCGGCATGCAACAATGCAAGGATGGTGTATGATGGATACACATACCTCCCTCCCCAAGTCCTCAGTATACTAAGTCTCAGTCTGAAATCCTATAACAGGAAATACAGGAATCTACAAGGTATACTAGCCGAAATCTACAGATCTCTCAATGTCAAACGCAAGAGATACCTCATGATATCTAAGCATACATATAGATATGACAATACTTGAGACTGTATAGAACTAACTGCATAATAACTCAGGGATAACCAACAAATATCCAGAACAAACATAATAACTCAGAGATAACTAACCAGTATCCAGGACAGGCATGATAACTCAGGGATAACTGACAAGTATCCAGAACATGCATAATAACTCCGGGATAACTAACAAGTATCCAGAACAGGCATAATAACTCAAGGATAACTAACAAGTATCCAGGACAGACATAAAAACTCAGGGATAATTAACAAGTATCCAGAACATGCATAATAACTCAGGGATAACTAACAAGTATCCAGAGCAGGCATAATAACTCAGGGATAACTAACAAGTATCCAGGACAGGCATAATAACTCAGGGATAACTAACAAGTATCCAGGACAGGCAAACTAAACAAGGATAGCGTATAAACTTACTGCTATCTATAACAGTCTATGCATAACAATATGACAATATCAACAAGATAAGTCAAGGGGTACCCGCCTCCAAGAGTAGAAGTCCGTATCAAAAAGAACCTCCCGTCCGCTAATCAGCAACGATAAATCCAATCAATGCCCTGTATCAAAGGCATAAGATTTAACTACAATAATATGTAATTTATAGCTAACGAGCTATTTTAATTAATTAGGATCGTCCTAATTATCCTATTTCATTTAATTAACCATAATTAAATGATTAGACCTTAATTATCCCATGTTACCCCGATTAGATTCCAATTAGGTTTTCGAAACCCGAATCGATCAAGTTTAGGTTATTAGGTTTAATCCCCCAATTAACCCTAATCATGCCACAACCTAACTAGTTTAGGATTTTAACAACTGAATGGATTAATTCCAACTCCACAAACAGAACACACAACCCACACGCAACACCATCAATGTCTTGTCTGAAAGAACATAAGTTTAGTTATTTACAAATGATACCAACCAAACAAAATACCACATCGTATTAGAATTAATCCAACTATCGAAATTAGGTTAAATCATATGGAGCTAAATCCAAACTTAATCCATTTCCATTTCCCTTTGGAAGTAGATTCTAACACTCCAAAAAAACAACACCAGTACACAAGTCTAGCCAAAATCCAAGCTTAGCAAAACAGGTAGCTCCAAGACACATCAACAACCAGAACCCTAACAAGGCTTCACGGCCATCAACCGAATCCTAGTAGCAATCGGCGATCCCAGCTTGGACCCTTTATAGATCATGAACAAAACTCATGCAAGATCAACATCCAATAATCCCAAATGAATGCTACCTGGCTATCCATTCAAATAGCATCAGGTTCCTACCCAATCATGTTCCAAATGGTGTTAATCCAAAAACTCAAAATATGAGAAGGATCATTCGAGGTCAAATGTTCATAGAACTAAGCTAACTCTTCAATCCAAAAACACAGATCAAATCCCAAACACAAAGCTCACAACAACACAAGATAAACCTACCAGAAATAGAGCACAATTACACCAACTACAACAAATCAAAAATGAAGTTCTACAAAGCGTTTCCATTGCTCATGGCATGGAGAACTACTGCTAATTCACCCAATTCGTAACAAAACTCTGTTCCAATTCAATGGTATCCACAGATCAATCACAACACAAATCTAATGCATCCTTACCTGCACTTGGCACAGCTCTCCACGGCAGCCAACTCTAATCGGCACTGTGAGGTGAAACAGAGAGGAAGAAATGGAGCACGAATTCAACTTCGAGTTAGCCCTGCCATCACACACGAGAATCAATTCGTATTCATCTCCTCAGATTCAATCCTTCAGTCCCACAACAAGAAACAGAACAATGAAGCATGCTTATATCGAAAGCTAGCTACTCTAGTTAATCTAGAGATCTTCTTACCTCTGCCATTGTTGATGAGTACCAACTCTAAGCCACCTATCTGATACACTGCCAGCCATTTCTCTGGATCGTCCTCAAGTAGAGAACCGGAACTCGGGTCAGTGAGGAAAACAAATCCAACTACATCGGCTCGAAAGATCCAGACGGAAGGAACCCTAACTCACCTCCAGTGGGGCTCCTGCAGCGCGATGACGCTGTCGACTTGTTGACAGATAGCATCGGCCCCTAAATCGCCTGTAGAGAAATTCTTAGCCCGTTGCTCACGAGATGGTTTGGGGATCGGGGAATGGGAGCTTCGTTGTCGGCTAGCTCCGAGGGGCGATGTTCGCCGGAGGGGAGGAAGAAGAAGAGGGGATCGGGTCGACCTGGCTTCTCTCGATGGTGGCTGCGAATGGAAAAGAGGATGGCGGCTGGGAAACCCATGGCGTCGCATGGTATTCGGGCGGAGAGGTGAACTCTAGGGCTTTAATATGTCCATTTTGCATTTTGGTCCCTCACATCCCCTAATTTAAATTTCCTTTCCATATTAGCCTCCAAACTATTTTAGTTTAACACCATTTAATTCCGAAATTTCTTGTAAGAGCCCAGGAACCCTAGGTCTTATAAAAAAAATTTCTGAATCGCGCCCAAAAATGTCGGATTTAACAGTTTGTACTCTGATAGTATCCTGTCTATTCGGCCAGTCCAAAATAGTGGTAGTAGAGTACATATAGTTGTCATAATCCTACTCACTCGACCTCACATATGAGATATGATGGTGGCTGACTAGCGTCGGGAATGACACATGTCATTGCATCATATACATACGATGCATGGTTGCATTTGCATATGCTTACTGCATTTGATTGAGCTATGGTTGTGATGTGTGAAACTCATGTATAGTTTGGTGGCATGAAATATATATGCATTTCATCTTGTTTTTATCTTATTAGAGGCATATTTGATAGTTTTTACTTGGTTTAACATATTTTGGGCGAGGATACTGCTGTGTGTTGGATTTTGATGACAGGATGCACAAAACCAGTCGAACCACTCAGCACGTGAAGACACGCCCGTGTCTTGGCTAAGCACGGCCGTGGTGATCATTTCGTGCAGAGTCAAGCGACCAACACGCTCAAGGCGTGTTGGTTAAGCACGGCCGTGGAAAATGAAGAGCACGCCCATGCCAGTTAAGCACGGCCGTGGAAAATGAAGAGCACGCCCATGCCAGTTAAGCACGGGCAAGGCATGCTATTGAAGAACGAGCAGCCGCAGAGGACACGTCCTGGACGTGTCAATCAGCACGGGCGTGCCGCTGGGATTCTATAAAAAGGGAAAAGACCTAACACCAGAGGGGGGCGGCGGAAATCAGGGAAAAGCTGGCTTTTGTCGAGACTTGGAGGGGGAAACACCATCAAGGAGGATTTGTAATGTCTATTTCCTATCTATTTGTCAAATTCTCCGGATTTATGGAGTAGTCGTGTAAATCTTAGGAGGAGGGAGTAGTCCTAACTATTCTCATGATTTGTTATTAACTCTGTTAGTTCGATTACGCATATCCTTGTTGGTTGAATCGATTGTTGAATGATGCTTTGATTTGTTGCTACGAAAAATGGTAATTGTTTAGATAGGCTTTGCAGGATTCATGTGACAGGATCCAAAGCAACTAAGAGTCATCTACGTACGTATGCCATAGGACTAGAGATGAATTAAAGTAGATACATTGACGTGATCTTCAAAAGAGGTCGTCGATAAATTAGGAATCAGCTTACGAATCTGGTAGACGTTTAGATAGGTCTGCGGGAAGGTGACAGGATTCCAAAGCATGAAAAGATCGTCTATTTCGGAAACCTTGATAAGTAAGGCTGAATTCGAATAAAAGAAATCAACTTGGGTATAGGTAGTCGTCAACGGAGAACTATCATGATAATAGTTAGAATGGTGAAACCGTAATCCTAAGATTGACTTTTATCCCTCAATACCTTAGCTGATTTTCGATCGTTTGAATTGCTTGATTTAGAGCAAATTTATCATTAAAACATTCATCTGGATAATTAAAACTCGTAAAATTCTAGTACTTGCCCCAATCCCTGTGGGATCGATATTTTATTACTTGACGACAAACCGTGCACTTGCGGAAACAAGCAACCAAGTTTTTGGCGCCGTTGCCGGGGATTGCGTCAATATTGGAATATTGCAGTTTGATTAATCCAGATTTCTGCGTAGTTGTCCTGTTTCCTTTTTTTTGCAATTTTGCTCTCTAACTTGCATTGGAAGTATACCTTTCTCGTTGAATGCTT
The DNA here is from genome assembly GCA_024364735.1 of Boesenbergia rotunda. Lineage (NCBI taxonomy): Eukaryota > Viridiplantae > Streptophyta > Magnoliopsida > Zingiberales > Zingiberaceae > Boesenbergia > Boesenbergia rotunda. Next base: position 170,341 of record JAGFNQ010006856.1, on the reverse strand, counting down.
AGGTCAGATCGAGAGGGAGTCCTTCTTGAAGCTGATCCTGAAATAGAACGAACCTTTCACACTCTGAGACGACTTCAACAACAACGAGAAATGGCTGATCAAGAAGAAAACAATCAGGTAGAGAACAAGCCGTTGAGAGACTATGCTGCGCCAAGTGCTAGAGGTCTGAGATCTAGCATTAGAAGGCCTCCAATTGAAGCAAACAACTTTGAACTGAAGCCTGCTTTATTGTCTATGATCCAACAACATCAGTTCGGAGGAGCACCTACGGAGGATCCAAATCTTCATCTGGAAGTGTTCCTGGAATTCTGTGAAACTCTCAAATTTAATGGAGCCTCTGCAGATGCGATAAGATTGCGACTCTTTCCTTTTTCCTTAAGGGACAGAGCAAGAGCTTGGTTACATTCGCTTCCATCGAATTGTATCACAACATGGGAGCAACTCGAGCAGAGATTTTTAGACAAGTACTTTCCACCAAGCAAGACCGCTTCACTCCGTAGCCAAATCACAAATTTTGTGCAAAAGGATGGAGAATCTCTTTTTGAAGCTTGGGATCGATTTAAGGGACTACTGCAGCAATGCCCACATCACGGACTGGAGAAATGGCTCGTAATCCATACCTTCTATAATGGAATTTCCTACTCTGCTAAAGTTTCTTTAGACTCTGCTGCAGGTGGTGCGCTCATGAACAAAACCTTAGAGGAGGCATTCGATATTATAGAAAGCGTGGCGTTGAATTATCACCAATGGGCGCGAGAGAGAGAGAATCCCGTTCGATCGGCAGGTAAGTATGAGGTGAGCGCTTTAGACAGCCTTGCGGCAAGGTCGATGCATTAACCTATAAATTTGAAAATTTTAATGTTAACGCTGTTTCTAATATCATCTGTGAGATTTGTGGAGTGACAGGACATTCGGCCATGAATTGCCAAGTAGGAGTCACGCAACCTACTGGAGCGCAGGTGGAACAAGTTGAAGCGATCAATAATTTTGCGCAAAGGCCAAACAACAACCCGTATTCAAACACCTACAATCCAGGATGGAGGAACCACCCAAATTTTTCTTACAGGAACAATCAAAATCAATCCGGGCAGAATAATTATGGAGCTTCTGGAGGAATTCAGCAAGAAAAGAAGTCTAACCTGGAAATTATGATGGAAAATTTCATTGCTAGCCAATCGAAGCAAAATGATGACTTTCGACAACACATGGTGGAATCTAATCGGAAGCATTCAGAGACAGCCGAAGGAATCTCCCTTTTATCAGGTAAGATAGATAATTTGGCAAATCATACTAAAATGTTGGAAAATCAACTTGCGCAGGTCGCCGATTCGTCTTCAAGAACACCGGGGAGATTTTCAGGGAGACCAGAAACAAATCCAGTGGAGCATTGTAACGCGATTACCTTGAGAAGTGGGAGGAAAGTAAGTGAGTCTAAGGAGGACCCAAAGCTATTTCCTGCCAGCGAACAACACGCCCAGGACGTGCTTCTTGACACGCCCGTGTCGATGTCCGAGAGAGCTGCCAGTGAACAACACGCCCATGACGTGCTTCTTGACACGCCCGTGCCCGAGTCATCTTCTGCTTCTGAAGGGAAAAAGATGCCTGAAAGCCAAAGAAACCGTGCACGCGTGGAAAAATACGAACCCCCGATTCCATTTCCCCAGAGGATAATTAAGGCCAAACTTGATGAACAATTTGGTAAGTTTCTTGATGTCCTAAGGAAGTTGTATATTAACATTCCATTCACGGAAGCCTTGCAGCAAATGCCCACGTACTCAAAATTTCTGAAAGACATATTGACAAACAAAAGAAAAATTGAGGAGTGTGTAACGGTGGCATTGACGGAGGAATGTAGTGCTCTAATTCAAAACAGGTTACCACCTAAACTCAAAGATCCAGGTAGTTTTTCAGTCCCATGCATGATTATGAATCATAACTTGATAAAGCTTTTTGTGATCTGGGAGCTAGTGTAAATCTTATGCCATTTTCATTGTGTAAGAAATTAAACTTGGGTGAGTTAAAAATTACCACACTAGCTTTGCAACTTGCTGATCGCTCTGTGAAGTATCCTTTAGGTGTATTGGAAAATGTACCCGTCACGGTTGGGAAGTTTGTTGTCCCTGCTGATTTTGTTGTACTAGAAATGGATGAAGACCCATACATTCCTATTATACTGGAAGACCTTTCTTGGCCACTGCAGGAGCAGTTATTGATGTTAAAAATCATAAGTTGTCGTTAGCCGTGGGTGGCGAAAAAAATTGAGTTTGATTTGTCTAAGGCTATTAAACAACCCTTCCTGGAGAATGTGTGTTGCAGGATTGATGAGGTGCAGATGGTTGAGGAAGAAGAAGAACCGTTTTCTCAGATTCAGTGATACATTGGACACATACTCGGATGAAGAAAACGTTGAAAAGAGCAGGGATGATGGTGGACACGTAAACCTTGCGCGACATCTGACCGAAAGAAGCGGTGTTAGAACAAAAATCACTGGAAAGTGAATTACAGCAGGTAGAACTTAAGCCTCTTCCATCGACCCTCAGGTATGAATTTCTTGGTGATAATTCTACATTCCCTGTGATTGTAAATGCAAGTTTAAATGAAGTGGATACTGAAAAGCTGCTCCGTGTGCTTAAAATGCATATTAAAACTATAGGGTACACCATTGAAGATCTCAAAGGAATTAGCCCTTCATTGTGCATGCATAGAATTTTACTCGAGAAAGATTTTAAACCTTCAGTTGAGAGACAAAGGAGGCTTAATCCTAATATGAAGGAGGTGGTCAAGAAGGAGGTTTTGAAATTACTGGATGCAGGAATAATTTATCCAATTTCTGATAGTGAATGGGTCAGTCCGGTTCATGTTGTGCCAAAGAAAGGTGGGATGACTGTAGTTAGAAATTCAAATAATGAGTTGATTCCCACTAGGACGGTTACTGGGTGGAGAATGTGTATTGACTACAGGAAATTGAACAAAGAAACTAGGAAAGATCATTTCCCACTCCCATTCATTGATCAAATGTTAGAAAGGTTGGCAAAACACTCTTATTTTTGTTATCTAGATGGATATTCTGGGTTTTTATCAAATCCCCATACATCCAAATGACCAGGAAAAAACCACGTTTACATGTCCTTATGGTACTTTTGCCTATAGGAGAATGCCTTTTGGTCTTTGCAATGCACCGGTTACTTTTCAACGATGTATGATGGCTATTTTTTCTGATATGATTGAGAAACATTATGGAAGTTTTTATGGATGATTTTTCAGTTTATGGTACTAACTTTGATAATTGCTTGTCCAACTTGGTTAATGTTTTGCAGAGATGCGAAGAGACAAATTTGGTTTTAAACTGGGAGAAATGCCATTTTATGGTGAGAGAGGGCATCGTGTTAGGACATTGGTTTCAGAGCGAGGAATAGAAGTAGACACGGCAAAGGTGGAAGTGATTGAAAATCTTCCTCCACCGACAAATGTTAAGGGAGTGCGAAGCTTTTTAGGACATGCTGGATTCTACCGGCGTTTTATCAAAGACTTTTCAAAAATTTCTAAACCTTTGACAAATTTGTTAGTTAAGGATGTTGAATTTGTTTTTGATGAAAATTGTTTGGACGCTTTTTCCAGGTTGAAGGAAGCTTTGATCTCGGCCCGATAATACAAGCTCCCGATTGGACCTTACCCTTCGAAATTATGTGTGATGCAAGTGACTATGCAGTAGGAGCAGTTTTGGGACAAAGAACGGACCGGAAGGTACATGCCTCTATTATGCTAGCCGAACTTTGGATGATGCTCAGATGAACTACGCAACTACGGAGAAGGAACTCTTGGCGATTGTATTTGCTTTGGAAAAATTCAGATCATATCTTGTTGGCTCTAAGGTTATTGTTTACACAGATCATGCAGCTATAAGGTATTTATTGAGAAAAAAAGATGCTAAACCAAGACTCATCAGATGGATTCTTCTTCTACAAGAATTTGATTTAGAAATAAAGATAAGCAGGGGACTGAGAATGTGGTAGCAGATCACTTATCAAGACTATATCAGGGACAGAATTGGATCAAGGAGGGAGACCTACCAATTGATGACTCTTTTATTGATGAACATCTCCTTGCTATAAAAAGAATTGACCCTCCTGGTACGCAGACTACGCAAATTTTCTTGGCTTGTGGGATTTTACCTCATCAGATGAGTTACCAACAGAGAAAGAAGTTTTTCGCCGATATCAAGAGCTATGTATGGGATGATCCACTGCTTTTCAAGAAGTGTGCGGATACTATTTATAGGAGATGTGTACCGGAGGATGAAATAAAAGAATATACTCTATCATTGCCATTCTCATCTTATGGCGGTCATGCTAGTACTTCAAAACAGCTGCTAAAGTTTTGCAGGCAGGATTTTATTGGCCACATATTTCAGAGATGCTCGTGATTATGTATTGACTTGTGATAGATGCCAAAGGACGGGAAACATCACGAAGAGACATGAGATGCCACTGAATTCAATTCTGGAAGTTGAACTTTTTGATGTTTGGGGGATTGATTACATGGGACCATTTCCCCCGTCTCATAACAATGTCTACATTCTGGTGGCAGTGGACTACG
>JAGFNQ010006856.1:143909-161865 GCA_024364735.1 Boesenbergia rotunda | reverse complement strand
TGTATAGTTTTGTGGCATGAAATATATATGCATTTCATCTTGTTTTTATCTTATTAGAGGCATATTTGATAGTTTTTACTTGGTTTAACATATTTTGGGCGAGGATACTGCTGTGTGTTGGATTTTGATGACAGGATGCACAAAACCAGTCGAACCACTCAGCACGTGAAGACACGCCCGTGTCTTGGCTAAGCACGGCCGTGGTGATCATTTCGTGCAGAGTCAAGCGACCAACACGCTCAAGGCGTGTTGGTTAAGCACGGCCGTGGAAAATGAAGAGCACGCCCATGCCGGTTAAGCACGGCCGTGGAAAATGAAGAGCACGCCCATGCCAGTTAAGCACGGGCAAGGCATGCTATTGAAGAACGAGCAGCCGCAGAGGACACGTCCTGGCCGTGTCAATCAGCACGGGCGTGCCGCTGGGATTCTATAAAAGGGAAAAGACCTAACACCAAAGGGGAGGCGGCGGAAATCAGGGAAAAGCTTGCTTTTGTCGAGACTTGGAGGGGGAAACACCATCAAGGAGGATTTGTAATGTCTATTTCCTATCTATTTGTCAAATTCTCCGGATTTATGGAGTAGTCGTGTAAATCTTAGGAGGAGGGAGTAGCCCTAACTATTCTCATGATTTGTTATTAACTCTGTTAGTTCGATTACGCATATCCTTGTTGGTTGAATCGATTGTTGAATGATGCTTTGATTTGTTTCTACGAAAAATGGTAATTGTTTAGATAGGCTTTGCAGGATTCATGTGACAGGATCCAAAGCAACTAAGAGTCGTCTACGTACGTATGCCATAGGACTAGAGATGAATTAAAGTAGATACATTGACGTGATCTTCAAAAGAGGTCGTCGATAAATTAGGAATCAGCTTACGAATCTGGTAGACGTTTAGATAGGTCTGCGGGAAGGTGACAGGATTCCAAAGCATGAAAAGATCGTCTATTTCGGAAACCTTGATAAGTAAGGCTGCATTCGAATAAAAGAAATCAACTTGGGTATAGGTAGTCGTCAACGGAGAACTATCATGATAATAGTTAGAATGGTGAAACCGTAATCCTAAGATTGACTTTTATCCCTCAATACTTTCGCTGATTTTCGATCGTTTGAATTGCTTGATTTAGAGCAAATTTATCATTAAAACATTCATCTGGATAATTAAAACTCGTAAAATTCTAGTACTTGCCCCAATCCCTGTGGGATCGATATTTTATTACTTGACGACAAACCGTGCACTTGCGGAAACAAGCAATCAAACAATGAACCTTGTTTTGCTTATTCTTTTCTTGTTTTGTTTTTGCCTCTTGTTGACTCGAAAATGCAATAGTACTTCATTCAGAATCATCCAAGAACTGGCCACAAAAACCCTAGACGAACTCCCCTTTATATGGATGTCGTTCGAGCTACTTTTCGCCTCATAATCGATTAGGCTTTTTCTCTAATCGATTATCACATAGGATTTGCCCGTTACACCCGCGCAATGACTATTTTTCAAAAGCCTAATCAATTGGTGAGTCATACCTGTAGGGGATCGGATGACCTATTAGGATCTTACCATTGAGCTAGAGGGGGGGGGTTGAATATCTTTTTCTCAATTTCGTCTTCCTACAATGTTAGCATGCACAAGTGGAAATACTAAGTGTAAAACAAACAATCGCTAACACGTTATCGTTTACGTGGTTCGAAGATGACGCTCCTACTCCACGGCTGTTCGTAAGGTGGACGATCCCGATCCGTCGGTGGATGACTCCCCGGAAGACCTTCGGCTAGCTCGTGTAGCTCCTTGTGGGTGGAGAAACCTCGCCACAACCCGGACAACACTTCTGAGCACAAAGACTACTAATGAGCTCTAACTAAGCTCATTTCGTCAAGAAGAAACAGCCTTGAACGAGCTCCCTTAAATAGAGCTCGAGGCTGAGAAAACCACTACTAGTCGACTGATCCATTACCAGTCGACTGGTCCCACCTAAATTCAACCGTTGCAAGCCCAACGTTCGAATTTCCAGCCACACCAGTCGACTGATCCATTATCAGTCGACTGATCTTTCTGTGGTATTCACCAGTTGACTGCCCTGACACCAGTCGACTGACCCACTTCTACACCTAAGGTTTCCCTTCCTTGAGTACATTTCTCTCAGCACTCAAACCCTAGGATTTCCCGAGTACATGCCCCTCAGCACTTGACCCCTCACGACCTGGTTGACTCTTCATCCAGCAGCCTCGATCTGTTGCCTTCGCGCCCTCTCCGTCTTCGGCTCCCATCCCTCAAATACGTACACAAGCCCTCAGCTTACCTCCATGTCATCCTTCACGCATGCCTCGAAGTCCGCGTCCCTTGGCTCATCATTCCTGCTCTAGCAGCCTCGATCTGTTGCCTTCAAGCCCTCTTCGACTTTGGCCCTCGTCCCTCAGATGCGTACACAAGCCCTCGGCTTGCATCCATGCCATCCTTCACGTACGCCTCGAAGTCTGCTTCCCTCGGCTCATCGTCCCTGCCTTATTCATGGTTCCTCGGATGCGCATACAAGCCCACGGCTTGCCTCCATGCCACCCTTCACCGTACCCGAAGTCGATCAACCAAGTCCATGTGTATCCTGCAAACCTGCACACACAAATACATATCAAATACAAGAGTGAACCTAACTTAAACCCTTTGCCCAAATATCAAAACACATGGTCACTCCGGACCATAGATTGCCCCAACATGGCCATCTAGAGGGGTAAATAGACGTTGCCTCTCAATTCTTCGGATTCTCTTCCTATAGTGTTAGTGCCCAAGCAGAATAATATAAAACAAACTAAACACAAAGGAACACAAACCGTTTAACGTGGTTCGGAGATAAAGCTCATTCTCCATGACTGTCCGTAAGGTGGACAATCCCTATCCGTCGGTCGATTAGTCCCGGAAAACCTCCGACTATGCTCAACCTCCTTGCGGGTAGAGAAACCTCACCACAAACTCTTTCAAGACCTCTTGGAATCATACAAGAGCACATGAGTACTAGTAGACTACCAATAAGCTTTAACCAAACTTATTTCGTTAACCTTCCTAAGCAAACCGAGTTCTCTTAAAAAAACTCGTTAGCTGATCCAACCATTACCAGTAGACTGGTGCCAACACCAGTCGACTAATAGTTGTCGAATTCGAACATTACAGCCCAACGTTCGAATTCAGCCGACATCAGTCGACTGCATATAAAGATCAATCGACTGATCTTTCTGTGCCCTCAACTAGTCGACTAATCCCATACCAGTTCGACTAGTAAAATCTTAAACCTAGGGTTTTAACCACGAGTACATTCACTCAGCACTCGTCCTCGCCCGACTAACCTAGACCTAGCCTTCTAGCCTCCTACATCAGTCTCGCATCCCTCGGATGCCTCTCCATCCTTTACGTCTTGCCTTCTAAAGCTTCCTTCGACCTCGGTCCTTGTTGTCGGGTCCACGGTCCCTCCTGACTCACTTGACTCTTCATTGCACCCTTGACCTATTGCATTCAAGCCTTCTTCACTTTGGCTCTCGTCCCTCGGATGCATACAAGCCCGTGGCTTGTCCTCATGTCATCCTTCGCGTATGCCTCGAAGTGCGCTTCCCTTGGCTCATCATTGTTGCTTTGTCCACGGTCCCTCAGATGCACCATCATTCACCAGATCCGAAACCATCAAGCTAAGTCATATGTGTATCCTACAAACCTACACACTCAAATACACATATCAAATACAAGGGTGAACCTAACTTAAACTCTTTGCCCAAAACATCAAAACACATAGTCCCACGGACCATAGATTTCCTCAACGATCTCCTCTTTTTTGATGTTTGGCAATACGTTTAAGTTAGAAAAAATATATAGCAAATACAAATACTAATAAATTAGACTTATCAAGGTTACACCTTGGACTTACACCGCCAATGCAAATGCAAACATGCATGGGACCTATCACAAGGCTCCCCCTACATCTACACTCCCCATTGAGTTAGAATTTTCATCAAGGGATTTTTAAAACCTATCCAAAGTTGGAGCAATCTATGGTCCGGAGTGACCATGTGTTTTGAGGTTTCGGAAAAGGGTTTAAGTTAGGTTCACCCTTGTATTTGATATGTGTATGTGAGTGTGTAGGTTTGCAGGATACACCGACTTAGCTGGACGGCTTCGAGTCCGGTGAAGGATGGCATGAGGAGATGAGCCGTGGGCTTGTATGCATCCGAGAGACCGTAGACAAAGCAGGAACGATGAGCCGAGGGAAACACACTTCAAGGCATACGCGAAGGATGACATGAGGACGAGTCGCGGGTTCGTATGCATCCGAGGGACGAGAGCCGAAGTCAAAGAAGGCTTAAAAGAAATAGATCAAGGCTGCTGGATGAAGAGTCAGCTGAGTCGTGAGGGTCCTAGTGCTGAGAGAATCGTACTCGGGAAGGGAACCCCTAGGTTTAGGGTGTGGGCAGTCGACTGATGCTTGGATCAGTTGACTGATGAAGTGCACAGAAAGATCAGTCGACTAATCTTAGGTGCAGTCGACTGGTGTCGCTGGAATTCGAACGTTGAGCTATAACGTTCGAATCCGAGGTGGACCAGTCGACTAGTGTTGGCACCAGTCGATTGGTAACAGGTGTTTCAGGCTTGAGCTCTATTTAAGAGAGCTCGGTTTGGCTAGGCAAAGGTTGACGAAATAAGATTGGATAGAGCTTATTAGTAGTCTCCAAGTGCTCAGGGATTGTCAAGAGTTTGTGGTGAGGTTTCTCCACCCACAAGGAGCGACAAGAGCTAGCCGAAGGTCGTCTGGGGGCTCATCCACCAATGGATCGTGATCGTCCACCTTACAGATAGTCGTGGAGTAGAAGCTTTATCTTCAAACCACGTAAATCGGTTTGTCTCTTCTAGTTGTTAGTTTTAGTTATTTGTTATTCCGCTTGGCACTAACAACGTATAGGAAGATAACAACGTATTTGTTATTCACCCCCCTCTAGCCGTACGCCAAGGTCCCATCAAGTGGTTTCAGAGCCAGGGTCGCTCGTCTACGGACTCACCGCCGGGAGAGAAAAAAGCTAGAGGAAATGACGATCGAAGAAAGATTAGGAGACGATATCAATGTTCCACCTCCCTACGACCGCGAGAGTTTCTACTATTGGAGGATGCAGACAAAGACTAGGTTCGGCATGGATTAGGATCTCATGATCGCACTAGAAGAACCATTTAAAGTTTCGAAAGATAAACATGGGAAAAAGCTCCGACCGCGATATTGGAATAAGGAGCAACAAACACAATCAAAGACAAATGATAAGGTAATTTCAATTTTACTTAATATTTTGCCTAACGATGTGATTAGTTGTGTAGGTGAATAAAAAAATGTGCATGAACTATGGAGCAAGATGATAGCACTTCATGAAAATCCTACACAAGCTCAAGTAGTAGAAGAGCCCAAGGAAATGAGCATAATAGTCCAAGAAGAGGAGAAGGACCAATCGGATGAGGAAAGAAGCTCAACATCCGAAGAGGAGGAGAAAGAAGAAAAAGATTTATCCATCTCCTCAAGTGAAGTGACACAAGAAATTGAAGAATCATCCACTTCATCAAAAGGGAAAGAAGAAGTCTTCACTTCAAGGATTGAGGGGGAGGAGAGATCATCCTCAATACCGGAGCAAGAAGAAGGTTCCACCTCCACCAAGGCAAAGTCAAAGAACCACATTATTTGCTTTGGGTGTAATGAAAAGGGGCATTATAAAGATAAGTGTCCAAAGAGTAAAAAAAAGGAGGTAAACCCTAAACCCAAGTCAATTTCTTTAAATTCTAACATGGGTTGTAGGGAAAAGAAGGAGAAGAAGCATATAAGGTGTTTTACGTGTAGTGAGTTAGCTAGGACACTACCACACCAAATGCTCAAGGAAAGGAGAATTCAAGAAATTAGAGCATTTGAGAAAATGTGAGAGGAAGGAGAAGAAGAAAAGCTCACATCAAGGGGGAGCTACAAGGGTAAGGGAGGTAATCCCTAACTTTAAGAATAATTCAAATTCCTCTATGCATGTTAGAAATAATGGAAATTATTTACCCATGCATAATTTTGGATTTAAATCATGATAGGAGTAGGGTTAATATTGTAGATCAAAATCCTAAGAAAATTATGCATCATGATAAATCCAAGACTATTAGACCTATGGACCAAGACATTGATCCCAAGAAGGGGAGACACATGCCTAGAATGGGTAGGTCTAGGAATGTCCAAAGTGGACATGTTGACTCTAGGTTTAAGAACCTAGAAAGGAAAAATCAAGCTTTAAGGGCAAAGCTTGATAAATTAGAGAAAACCCTAGATAGATTCACTATTGGATCTAAGGGTTTAGGTATGGTGTTGGGTGGTCAAAAATCCAACAATGATAGATTGGGTTTAGGATACTGATCTAAGTTCTCCAATGCCAATGAAAAGGCATATGCTAGGGTAGCATATAACTATGCCAAGAAGGAGAAGTCCAAGAATGGCAAGGGAAAGTCATTTAACGGGAAGAAGAAGAACTTAACCAAGGACAAGGTGTCCAAAGTTAAGAAGGTTGGGGTTGTAGGCCAAAGGTCACCGGAGGGTCACCAGTGTGGTCTTGTAACTATAGATGAGTCACCTAAGGAGGTGACTAAGGCTAAGAGATCAAGGGGGAGCTCTAGGAGCCAAGTTGGAACCCATGGTTAATGGATCTCAGGAGGATTTCTTCCGGAAGTCTAGATGGACCATGGAGTGTGCCAAAGGATGTGGAGACGGATTTGAAGTCTAAATCCTAGGGATTTGGTACATTGGATTTGAGGATCATGCATAAAATATGACATTGGGGTCATATTGCATGGAAGTTAGTTTTTGATGTATAGATGTCATGTAAAGCAATGCTGGGGATGCATTGTAGTTTGGTATGGGCAGATACATCAAGAGGAGATTAAAACTAGGACTTTAGATCAAGGTTAAATTGGACAATTTAGATAATTTTGAGTTTTGTGTCAATCTTGGGATTGGTGATAGATACATTTTTGAATATATTTTTTCCAAGAAGATACAAGTACCACAAACCTTTCCACAAAATTTGGGAATTTTTGAAGATTTATGGAATTTCTGGTGCATTTCTGAAATTGGGTCAGAAATGATGAAAATAAAGTCTTCAGGGTACCAGTCGACTGGTAATAGTGCTTTTGGAGAGAGACTAGCTACTGTATGATTTTTCGATGGGGATCAGTCGACTGGTAACTGTCTCAGTAGACTGATATAAGCTGAAACTATTTTTTAGTGATTGAAAAGTGTCATAATGATGAAAAATAAGTGTATAATCTTATGGGGAGTTAATACATTTTGTTTATGATCATTAGAGGTTAAAGGATCTAATAAGAGGGCGGTTGTTGGAGTCCTTTTGATGTGTGGCAAAGGGGGAGAAGTGTCAGGTTTAAGTGGGAAACCAAACACGCCTTTACAAGAAATCTTAGGTAAATGGGGAGTATTGTTGCTCATTGGTTGGCAAAGGGGGAACCTTGAAGAGGTTCTTAAAAAGCCTTTGTAAGTCCAATATAGGGGAAGCCTTAGAAAGGTTTTAAAAAGCCCGGTTTGGTAAAAATCCTAACTCTTGAGGAGGTTAGGAGGGGATGCCTTGTGATAGGATCCATGCATGTTTGCATTGCATATGCATTGGCGGTATAAGTCCAAGGTGAAGCATTGGCAATGTAAGTTCAAATGGTATTAGCATTGTATTTGCTATTTGTTTTCCCTAACTTAAACGTATTGGCAAACATCAAAAAGGGGGAGATTGTTGGAGCAATCTATGGTCCGGAGTGACCATGTGTTTTGAGGTTTCGACAAAGGGTTTAAGTTAGGTTCACCCTTGTATTTGATATGTGTATGTGAGTGTGTAGGTTTGTAAGATACACAGACTTAGCTGGACGACTTCAGGTCCGTGAAGATGGCATGAGGAGATGAGCCGTGGGCTTGTATGCATCCGAGGGACCGTAGACAAAGCAGGAACGATGAGCCGAGGGAATGCACTTCAAGGCATACGCAAAGGATGACATGAGAACGAGTCGCGGGTTCGTATGCATCCGAGGGACGAGAGCCGAAGTCAAAGAAGGCTTGAAGGTAACAGGTCGAGGCTGCTGGATGAAGAGTCAACTGAGTCATGAGGGTCCTAGTGCTGAGAGAATTGTACTCGGGAAGGGAAACCCTAGGTTTAGGGTGTGGGCAGTTGACTGATGTTTGGATCAATCGACTGATGAAGTGCACAGAAAGATCAGTCGACTGATCTTAGATGAAATCGACTGGTGTCGGCTGGATTTTAAACGTTGAGCTGTAATGTTCGAATCCGAGGTGGACCAGTCGACTGGTGTTGGCACCAGTCGACTAGTAACGGGTGTTTCAGGCTTGAACTCTATTTAAGAGAGATCGGTTTGGCTGGGCAAAGGTTGACGAAATAAGCTTGGATAGAGCTTATTAGTAGTCTCCAAGTGCTCAGGGATTGTCAAGAGTTTGTGATGAGATTTCTCCACCCACAAGGAGCGACAAGAGCTAGCCGGACGTCTTCCAGGGACTCATCCAGCGACGGATCGGGATCGTCCACCTTACGGACAACCATGAAGTAGGAATTTTATCTCCGAACCACGTAAATCGGTTTGTCTCTCATAGTTGTTAGTTTTAGTTATTTATTATTCCGCTTGCGCACTAACAACGTATAGGAAGAGAACCGCGATCGAAGTGGGTGATCGGCTATTCATCCCCTCTAGCCGTACGCCAAGTTCCCATCATCCAAGGCTCTCCCTACACTTGGACTTACCAAGGGTATTTTAAGAACTTATCACAAGGCTCCCTCTTTGCCAATAAATGAGCAACAAAGCTCCCTCTTCACCTAAGTTCCCACTTGAGCTAGGATTTCTTACAAAGGTACATAAAGTTTTCCCAATTAAATCTTAATTCTCCCCCTTTGTCATACATAAAAAAACTCCAAAAATATCCCAATATTGGACTCTTTAACATTTAGTAACAATAAACATTGTGTATTAACCCCCCATAAGATTATATACATGTCTTCCATCATTAGGACTCATTTAGAATTATTAAAAATATTTTCATCATGTATCAGTCGACTGAGACAATTACCAGTCGACTAATCCCTATCGAAAAACCTTACAGTAGCTTTCTCACTCTAGAAAGCACTGTTAACAGTCGACTGGTTCTCTGCATCAGTCAACTGATACTCTGATATCATCCTTTCAGCATTTTTGAATTCAATTTCAGAAATGCATAAGAAATTTCATAAATCTCCAAAAATTCTCATTGTGGAGAGGTTTGTGATACCTGTGTCTACTTGAGAAAATATATTTAAAATTGACATATCTCGGATCCCAAGATTGACACAAAATCCATGACTATCTAAATGGTTAAAATGAATATTGACATAAAGTCCTAGTTTTGGTATCCTTTTGATGTATCTTCCGATATCAAACCACAATGCATCCCTAGTGATAGGGATGAGCATCCCAGGGTGGGCACGTGGCACGGGGAAAATATGTGGCAGGGCCCACCGAACCAGTGCCCCAAGGTCAGACCAGGAATCGGACCCTCGAGACTATCTCGGGAGAACGGAAGAAGACCCCGAGGTCAAACCAGGAATCGTGCCCCCAAGACTATCTCGAGAGAACGGAAGAAGGCCCCGATGTCATATCAGGAATTGGGCCCCTGAGGCTATCTCAAGAGAACGGAATAAGGCCCCGAGGTCAGCTCGGGAGATAAGACTCCGAGACTAATTCGAGAGAGTGGAGCCCAAAGAACAACGTAGGCATAAGAAAGTCAGATTTCAAGCACCCGCTTCTCCTTCCAGAACAGGAAAGTCATTAGGTAATTATTGCTCGCAACACACGATAATTAAGGCCTTAATAATCACAGTGATCATTACCAAAAGAGAATAACTATCAAGTAACTGATGATTAAGGACCGTGGAGGACAACGTGGGGACACGTGCCAGGAAGACATCAGGTATATAAGACGCCTCATCACTCAGGTAAAGGGGGTAAGCTTTCCAGAATTATAGCACTTTGATTCCTCATTGTCCTCCAAAAAAGAGAGAATTCTGACTTGAGCGTTGGAGAGGGCTCCACCGAAAAACCTTTCGGTGCATCCCCTTTAACGCTCATGTTAATCTCGCAGGCATGAACATCCTCTCCTCGACATTGTCCTCGTGGGATGCGCTTTGGTGATTCGCCATCCTTATCGTTCGCTTCCGGAATAAGTTTGGCGCCGCCTATGAGAACTATCAAAGCACCAGAAGGAACACCGTGATGGCAGATCCAGAGGGACAACCCATCATTCTGATGAGGGAGGAGTTGGATCATTTAGTCGCCAACGCCGTCAGAGGAGCATTGGAGCAGCATCAGATCGAACAAGCTGCCTCGCAACGAGTGGCTCCAGTGCAGGTCGAAATCCCAAGAATGTCGGCCTCGAACCACCAAAATCGAAGATCCGTCACGCCACCGGCGTGACCGGCAATGACAGCCCCAGTGCCTAGGCGAGATTCCATGGGAGAAATGGAGAGGGTACATTTCGCCGCCTCCAACATTTTACGGCAGGAGGAGGGATCGGGAAAGATCGAGGGCGCCAATGTTCTCCTAAAAGCCCCATCTACTCCTTTTTCTCCGGACATCATAACGAATCTCATGCCAAAGCAATTTCATGGTCCAGAAATTGCTGATTACGATGAAGATATATCCGGAGGACCACATTTGCATGTTCGAGAACGCATCTTTGTTATACCAATACACAAATGGTGTGAAGTGCTTGTTGATGCAGTCTGACCCTGATTGTTGTTTTGGTGTTGACACTGATTTTAGTTTAGGTTAATAAGATGAGTCTGGTTTAAGTCCTGGTCGAGATCTGGGCACAACTCCCGATGAGTGAAGCCGGGTTACGAAAACCCTGGTGAGTGAAGCCGGGTCCCGGTGAGTGAAGCCGGGTGATTGGAAACCCCGGTGAGTGAAGCCGGGTCTCGGTGAGTGAAGCCGGGTGATTGGAAACCCTGGTGAGTGAAGCCAGGTCCCGGTGAGTGAAGCTGGGTGATGGAAACCCCGGTGAGTGAAGTCGGGTCCTGGTGAGTGAAGCCAGGTGACTGAAATCCCGGTGAGTGAAGCCGGGTCCTAGTGAGTGAAGCTGGGTGACCAAAACCCTGGTGAGTGAAGCCAGGTCCTAGCGAGTGAAGCTAGGTTGAATGAAGTCCCGGTGAGTGAAGCTGGGCACGGAGTCTTGGTCCGAGGGACCAGGATGAGTCCGAGAAGGCTAGGGAGGTCGTTCTCTTGACTTAGAGTTGAATTGGAAGTCGCTGGAGTGGTCTGGTGACCGATTAGGGAGTTGGCACGAACTCCTTGTTGTGGATCGGTTTGGTGACCGAACCAAGGATGTCTGATCGGTCTGATGACCGATTAGTGAGAGAACAGAAAGGATTCTATTCGGCTCCTGATCGTTCTGGTGAACGATCAGGGAGAGGTCAGTAGGTTTCGTGAGAAACCTTGATCGGTCTAGCTGACCGATCAAATATCGCGAGTTCCTCACTCGGACTGATCAGGATGGATCCTGATCAGTTAGGGAGTGGCCTAATCGGTCACCAAACCGATCAGAGCACAACCTGATCGGTCAGGTGACCGATCAGGGGCGTTGGTTGGAAAAGGCTGAAGGTTCTGCTTCAGGTGTTGGATCGGTCCGGTGACCGATCCACGATCTGTGATCGGTCTGGGTGACCGATCACAAGAAGCTCGCGATTCCAGTTTCACACCGTGGACCGATCAGGCTGAAGCTTGATCGGTCAGGACTTACCCTGATCGGTCTGGTGACCGATCAGGGTCCTCTCTGATCGGTCCGGTGACCGATCAGTAGCTGACAACTTTAATTCAAATACGCTGTCAGATTTTTGATCGCGTTCTGATTTCTTTCTGATCACTACTAATATATGCTCTGATCGTCTGATAATTGATTTTCTGTAGATTTGTTGTGCTAAACAACTGCTAAGTGTGCAGGTAACTCAGGATTACTCAAGGAGGGTCAACTGGGTTCTTTTGCTACATCAGGTTTGGCAGTTTTCCTTCGCAGGATACAATGTCTACTGACGCAAGCTGGCAACGGCTGAGGAGCTGACCTGGGGCTCGACTGGAGGGAGTCCAGAAGAGGTCAGCTAGTTGGGCTAGTGCAGATGAGCAGCTGGTGAGCTACAGAGGAGCGTCTGTGACCTGGCGATGGGCAGCAGGTTAAGTGGTGGTTGGGAAGAAGAGAAGTTATCTCCTCTGTTCTTGCGACACCTCTTGATCCTTTAGCAATCACTCTGAGTCTTGAAGCTCTTGCATACACTCTGATACGTTGAATCTTGAGAGCTTGGAGCCAGTGGAGAAGTTTGCGATTAGCAGCAGACACTGCGAGAAGGAAGAGCTGAGTGAAGGCTCTTGCCAGGATCTTGCCGTGTTGTGAGTTGTGCTTTGTAAACTGTCTCCTTGTGATCTGTAAGTTTTTTTTTGTCTCTGTGCTTTCATTCCATATATTCTGTTGAGACTTGTTGTGGAGAGGTTTCTCCACCGAGAAGGAGGATTTGATATCCGAATTTTTCGGGGCTTGATCTGCCAATGATCAAGAGATCGCCCACCTTACGGGCGCGCCAAGGAGTAGAGGCAAGTTATCCCCGAATCTTGTATATCCTCGTGTTAGGGGTTTTGGTGTTCTTTGATTTCTGCATTTCTGTTTCCTACTTGCTTGCTTCCACTGCTACTAACCTGACTGTAGAAATCTCAAAGAGAAAGCAATTTTAGTGTCTGACTACATTCACCCCCCCCCCCTCTCTAGCCATCCAAGCACCAACAAGTGGTATCAGAGCTTAGGGCTCTGCTCAAACGGACTAACACCCGAGAGTCAACAAGAATGGCAATGAGAGAAGGATTTAGCACCACCCGACCTCCCTTCTTCGACGGATCTGATTTTCAGTATTGGAGATCTCGCATGGAGTACTACCTCAAGACCGATATTGGAATGTGGTTCTCCGTGAAGGAAGGATTCATTCCTCTAAGAGACGTGGAGGGAAAAGAGTTGGAGTCCTTGCGGTGGTCGACTGAGCAAACGCGCAAAGGAGAAGCCGATGCGAAGGCGGTGGTTACCTTGCAATGTAGGATGAACAAGGACCAACTAATCAAAGTTGATCCCTTCACAAGCGCAAAGGATTTATGGAACAAGCTCATCGAGCTTCATGAAGGCACCCGGGACTCAAGGATAGCCAAGAGGGACTTGTTCCTCAATCAACTACAAAATCTCATCATGAAGGAGAGTGAAACGGTAAGTGAACTTCATGGTAGATTCATGGAGATACTCAATGGTCTCCACTCCATTGATGAAAAGGTCGAGAACCGTGACCTTTTGAGGTACGTTCTAAAAGCTTTTTCAAGGAATGCCTTGTGGTCATCCATGGTGGATGCCTACAAGATTTCTAAGGACTTGTCAATTGTCAAATTGGTTGATTTATTTTGTGAAATGGAGCTACACAAAATGGCTAACAAAGGCCCCAAGGAGAAGGGGATTGCTCTTGTGGCAGGGGACAAGACCAAGAAGAAGAAGGAAAAGAAGAAGGAGAAGAAGAAGGAGAAGGAGGTTTCTTCGTCTTCATCTGAGTCCGAGTCCGAGGAGGATGGTAGCGAGTCTTCTTCATCCGAGATGGCCAACTTCATAAGGAGGATGATGAGGAAGAGCCGGCGATACAAGGGCAAAGGTAACCCTAGTAAAGTTAAAATTGATAAAATTAATGTTACTTGCATTGAGTGTAGCAAGAAAGGGCACTACAAGAATGAATGCCTAAAGCTAAAGAAGAAGGAGGAGAAATCGAAGAAGAAGAACAAGGCTTTGAAGACCACGTGGGATGAATCCTCTTCTAGTTCATCCGAAGAAGAGAAGGAGGAAAAGAGCACTCGCCATGTAGCACTCATGGCTATTGAATATGAGGAGAGCAGTGATGAATCCATGGACTCCTCAAATGCGACTTCATCATCTTCGGATGATGAAGAGGCAATTTCTCCCGAATTAGACAAATGCTATAGAACTATTGCATGTTTAACTAGTTTGTTAAAGAAGTCAAAAGAAAAGGTTAAATCATTAAAAGTAGAAGTAGAACAATTGAAATCCTCTAAGAATGAGGATCTTGATGATTTGCATGTAGAAATGTTAGAAAATGAAAACAAAGCCTTGAAGGGTGAGGTTGAGAAACTCAAGAATATTCTTGAGAAATTCTCAACTAGCTCCAAGACATTGAATATGATCTTAAATGCTCAAAGGGTGGTTTACAATAAGGCCGGTATAGGTTACCGACCTCAAGAACCAACTTTTGTTTCTTTGATGTCTAGGACTCATGTGAGATCACCTAAGACTTCTAGGGCTCAAAAGAAAGTGGTCAAGGCATGGGTGCCTAAGTCATGCATTGTAGATGCTTTAGGTCCCAAGATTTGGGTACCTAAATCTTCCATTTTTCGTATTGTGTAGACTTTGATTGAGGGAGAGCATCTATCAACTTGGTTCGTTGATAGTGGGTGCTCCAAACATATGACCGATGATAGATCTTTATTCACTACCCTTTAAAGCAAAAATAGAGGTAATGTATCTTTTGGAAACAATGGTAGCCTTAAGGTTGTAGGGATAGAAGACATTCAAATATCCGAATGTCTTAGAATTAAAAATGTCCTTCTAGTCAAGGGGATGACATTTAATCTCCTAAGTATCAGTCAATTGTGTGATGTGGGTTACACAATTGATTTTCATTCAAGTCAATGTCTAGTTAGACAAAATGACACACTTGACACGGTACTAGTAGGCACAAGGATAGATAATATTTATCAAGTTTCTTTTAAAAGTGTTATTAATGCTTCTGTTAAGTGTTTCATGTCAAGAGAAGATGAGTCTGCCCTTTAGCACCGGAGATTGGCACATGTGAACATGAAGAACATCCGGAAATTGACCAACAAGGGACTAGTTCGTGGCTTACCAAGTATCAAGTACGAAAAGGATAAACTTTGTGATGTATGTCAAATGGGTAAGTAAACGAAATCTTCACACAAAGGTAAAAGCGCTGTAAGTACTTCTACCGCTTTGGATTTACTACACATGGACTTATTTGATTGTAGCATTATAATATCCTTGAATGGTAGTAGATATTGTTTTGTGATCATTGATGATTTTACTAGATACACTTGGACAAATTTTTTAAAATATAAGGATCAAACCCTAGATGTTTTTATTTCATTTTGTAGAAGAATTGAAAATGAAAAATCAACAACAATTAAAACAATTAGGAGTGATCATGGAGGAGAATTTCAAAACCAAAGATTTTTAGAATTTTGTCAAGAGAGAGGATATAGACATGAGTTCTCCACTCCTAGGACACCACAGCAAAATAGTGTCGTAGAGAGGAAGAACCGAGTCTTACAAGAGGCTGCACGAAGCATGCTCAATGAGTATTCTTTACCGAGTTACTTATGGGCTGAAGCTGTGAACACAGCTTGCTATGTGCAAAACCGAGTCCTCATACATAGATTTCTAGGGAAGACTCCTCACGAACTTTGGTTTGGAAAATCACTTACAGTTAAACATCTTCGGGTGTTTAGGTGTAAGGTGTTTATTCTAAACACCAAGGACCATCTTGGAAAGTTCACAGCGAAAGCTGATGAAGGGATACTGGTCGGGTACTCCCTTGTCAGCAAAGCTTACCGAGTCTATAACAAGAAGTCTAGATTGGTCGAAGAATCTTCTGATGTTGTTTTTGTGGAAATTTCAAAAGTGATTGATCAATCAGAAGATATAGAAGGAGTTCAATTCGAACTTAGGAAACTAGGTTTGAATGAGAGTCCGAGTGTTGGAGACGGTGCTGATGAATCTGATAACGGTGAGCCTAGACAACATGAAGTTTAGCCTGACCTTGAGGTTGAGCCTGTGTCTAGTGACACCATCCAAGAAGCACCTCCAACACCAAGGCAAACTAGGTTAGCCTCTAGTCATCCTCAAAACTAAATTTTGGAGACATCCATCAAGGGGTTAGAACTAGATCATTCTTTAGGAATGAGGCTAATGAAGTTGCCTTAATTTCAGAAATTGAACCTAGGAAAATTGACGAGGCATTGCATGATCCCGATTGGATCATTGCCATGCAAGACGAATTAGGTCAATTCGAGAGAAGCCAAGTTTGGGACTTAGTCCCTAGACCTAAGAAGACCACCATTATTGGAACCAAATGGGTCTTCAAAAATAAATTGAACCATAAGGGAGAAATCGTAAGAAACAAGGCACGCTTAGTAGCCAAGGGCTATAGTCAAGTTGAAGGCCTTGATTACGATGAAACCTATGCTCCCGTGGCACGATTAAAATCCATCCGATTGATGCTTGCATTTGCAGCACATAGAGGTTTTAAACTCTATCAGATGGATGTCAAATCATCTTTCCTAAATAGTTTCATAAGAGAAGAGGTCTATGTCGAACAACCTCCAGGGTTTGAAAATTCCGAATTTCCAAACCACGTGTTTAAGCTCAAGAAGGCGCTTTACGGTCTTAAACAAGCACCTCATGCTTGGTATGAGCGGTTGTCGACATTTCTTATTGAAAAAGGCTTTGTGAGAGGACAAATAGACCCTACACTATTTCTACGAAGAGATTGTGACAATATATTTCTAGCCCAAGTATATATCGATGACATAATTTGTGGCTCCAACCATAAGGGCTATTTGAATGAATTTATTGGACACATGGAGAGGGAATTCGAGATGAGTCTAGTGGGAGAATTGACCTTCTTCCTTGGACTCAAAATCAAACAAACTCGAGATGGAATCCATGTGCACCAATCGAAATACACTCAAGAGATACTCCGAAAATTTAATATGAGTGATTCTAAAGTGGTAACCACTCCCATGACGATGAACACATGATTAGATAATGATGAGAGTGGGAAGCCTGTTGACCTAACCCAATATCGGAGCATGATAAGTAGTTTGTTTTCCTCACAGCTAGTCGACCTGATATTCTTTTTGCTGTGGGTATATGTGCTAGGTACCAAGTCTGTGCCAAGGAATCTCATTTGATTGCTGCTAAAAGAATTCTGAGATACCTTAAGGGAACAATTGGAGTTGGTCTTTAGTACCCCCGTACCAGGTCATTTGACTTGATTGGCTACACCAATTCTGACTATTCTAGGTGCAAGTTGGATCGGAAGAGCATGAGTGGGGGTTGTCAATTCTTAGGATCATCATTAGTAAGTTGGTCAAGTCGGAAGCAACATTGTGTTGCTCTCTCCACGACCGAGGCAGAATATATCGCCATGGGAGAGAGTGTATCGCAATTGTTGTGGATGATACACACACTAGAGGACTATGGATTAATCTACAAGGGTGTGCAAGTGTTGTGTGACAACATAAGCACGATTAACCTTACAAAGAATCCAATCCATCATTCTAGGACCAAGCACATTGAAGTGCGTCACCACGTCATTAGGGATCATGTTGCTAGAAGAGATATTGTACTCTCACATGTAGAGTCAAAATCAAACCTAGCAGACATTTTCACTAAACCACTCCCCGAAAATGAATTTAGTTTCTTGAGAAGGGAGTTGGGAATGTGCCGCACTTCATAGGATTGAAAAAGAAGAAAAACCCTTCATGATCATTTCCAATGGTTGGGGAACAATTATTGGGCAACTTGGGGACATCTCACACAAACTATAAGGTTTAACAAAATGTTTTTGTTTGCTAGATATGGGGTGAGATGCTAGGATCAACCTAATTACTCAAAATGTGAATGCATCCCTTGAGAAATTAGGTTGACGAGACAAAAATCATTAAGTTGACCAAGTATGGGGAAAACCAATGCATAATACATGTGTATTTTGCTCCATGATCATACTTGGACATTCAATCAAAGGAAACTTGATTGGAGACTTATTTTGATACAAACTT
>JAGFNQ010006856.1:33727-143136 GCA_024364735.1 Boesenbergia rotunda | reverse complement strand
AGTAAAGAAGAGGAGAAATCAAAGAAGAAGAAGAAGGCTTTGAAGGCCACGTGGGATGAATCTTCCTCTAGCTCATCCGAAGAGGAAAAGGAGAAGAAGAGCACTCGCCATGTAGCACTCATGGCTATTGAAGATGAGGAGAGCTGTTATGAATCCATGGACTCCTCAAACGCGGCTTCATCATCTTCGGATGATGAAGAGGTAATTTCTCTCGAATTAGACAAATGTTATAGAACTATTGCATGTTTAACCGAATTGTTAAAGAAGTCAAAAGAAAAGGTTAAATCTTTAAAAGTAGATGTAGAACAATTGAAATCCTCTAAGGATGAGGATCTTGATGATTTGCATGTAGAAGTCTTAGAAGATGAAAACAAAGTCTTGAAGGGTGAGGTTGAGAGACACAAGAGTCTTCTTGAGAAATTCTCAACTAGCTCTAAGACTTTAGATATGATCTTAAATGCACATAGGGCGGTTTACAACAAGGCCGGTATAGGTTACCGACTTAAAGAACCAACTTTTGTTTCCTTAATGTCTAGGACTAATGTTAGATCACCTAAGACTTCTAGGGTTCAAAAGAATGTGGTCAAGGCATGGGTGCCTAAGTCATGCATTGTAGATGCTTTAGGTCCCAAGATTTGGATACCTAAATCTTCCATTTTTCGTATTGTGTAGTCTTTGATTGAGGGGGAGCATTTATCAACTTGGTTCGTTGATAGTGGGCGCTCCAAACATATGACTGGTGATAGATCTTTATTCACTACCCTTCAAAGCAAAAATAGAGGTAATGTATCTTTTGGTAACAATGGTAGTCTTAAGGTTGTAGGGATAGGAGACATTCAAATATCCGAATGTCTTAGAATTAAAAATGTCTTTCTAGTCAAGGGGATGACTTTTAATCTCCTAAGTGTCAGTCAATTGTGTGATGCGGGTTACACAATTGATTTTCATTCAAGTCAATGTCTAGTTAGACAAAATGACACACTTGACACGGTACTAGTAGGCACAAGGATAGATAACATTTATCAAGTTTCTTTTAAAAGTGCTATTAATGCTTCTGTTAAGTGTTTCATGTCAAGAGAAGATGAGTCCACCCTTTGGCACCGGAGATTGGCACATGTGAACATGAAGAACATCCGAAAATTGGCCAACAAGGGACTAGTTCGTGGCTTACCAAGCATCAAGTACGAAAAGGAAAAGATTTGTGATGCATGTCAAATGGGTAAGCAAACGAAATCTTCACACAAAGGTAAAAGTGCTGTAAGTACTTCTACTGCTTTAGATTTACTTCACATGGATCTATTTGATTGTAGCACTATAATATCTTTGAATGGTAGTAGATATTGTTTTGTGATCATTGATGATTTTACTAGATATACTTGGACCTATTTTCTAAAATATAAGGATCAAACCCTAGATGTTTTTATTTCATTTTGTCGAAGAATTGAAAATGAAAAATCAACAACAATTAAAACAATTAGGAGTGATCATGGAGGAGAATTTCAAAATCACAGATTTTTAGAATTCTGTCAAGAGAGAGGATATAGACACGAGTCTCCACTCTATAACACCACAGCAAAATGGTGTTATAGAGAGAAAGAACCGAGTCTTACAAGAGGCTGCACGAAGCATGCTCAATGAGTACTCTTTACCGAGTTACTTATGGGCTGAAGCTGTGAACACAGCTTGCTACGTGCAAAACCGAGTCCTCATACATAGATTTCTAGGGAAGACTCCTCACGAACTTTGGTTTGGAAAACCACCTACAGTTAAACATCTTCGGGTGTTAGGGTGTAAGGTGTTTATTCTAAACACCAAGGACCATCTTGGAAAGTTCACAGCGAAAGCTGATGAAGGGATATTGGTCGGGTACTCCCTCGTCAGCAAAGCTTACCGAGTCTATAACAAGAAGTCTAGACTAGTTGAAGAGTCTTCTGATTTTTTTTTTTGAGGAGATCCCAAAAGTGATTGATCAATCAGAAGATGTAGAAGGAGTTCAATTCGAACTTAGGAGACTAGGTTTGAATGAGAGTCCGAGTGTTGGAGACGGTGCTGATGAGTCTAATGACGGTGAGCCTAGACAACATGAAGTTCAGCCGGACCCCTGAGGCTGAGCCTGTGTCTAGTGACACCATCCAATAAGCACCTCCAACACCAAGACAAACTAGGTTAGCCTCTAGTCATCCCCAAGACCAAATTATTGGAGACATCCATCAAGGGGTTAGAACTAGATTATTCTTTAGGAATGAGGCTAATG
The DNA here is from genome assembly GCA_024364735.1 of Boesenbergia rotunda. Taxonomy (NCBI): domain Eukaryota; kingdom Viridiplantae; phylum Streptophyta; class Magnoliopsida; order Zingiberales; family Zingiberaceae; genus Boesenbergia; species Boesenbergia rotunda. Next base: position 140,882 of record JAGFNQ010006856.1, on the reverse strand, counting down.
AAGTTGCCTTAATTTCAGAAATTGAACCTAGGAAAATTGACGAGGCATTAAATGATCCCGATTGGATCATTGCCATGCAAGATGAACTAGGTCAATTCGAGAGAAGCCAAGTTTGGGACTTAGTCCCAAGACCTAAGAAGACCACCATTATTGGAACCAAATGGGGTTTCAAAAATAAATTGAACCATAAGGGAGAAATCGTAAGAAACAAGACACGCTTAGTAGCCAAGGGCTACAGTCAAGTTGAAGGCCTTGATTACGATGAGACCTATGCTCCCGTGGCACGATTAGAATCCATTCGATTGATGCTTGCATTTGCAGCACATAGAGGTTTCAAACTCTATCAAATGGATATCAAATCGGCCTTCCTAAATGGTTTCATAAGAGAAGAGGTCTATGTCGAACAACCTCCGGGGTTTGAAAATTCTGAATTTCCAAACCACGTGTTCAAGCTCAAGAAGGTGCTTTACGGCCTTAATCAAGTACCTCATGCTTGGTATGAGCGGTTGTCGACATTTCTTATCGAAAAAGGCTTCGTGAGAGGATAAATAGACCCTACACTATTTCTACGAAGAGATGATGACAATATATTCATAGCCCAAGTATATGTCGATGACATAATTTGTGGCTCCAACAATAAGGGCCATTTGAATGAATTTATTAGACACATTGAGAGTGAATTTGAGATGAGTCTAGTAGGAGAATTGACTTTCTTCCTTGGACTTGAGATCAAATAAACTCGAGATGGAATCCATGTGCACCAATAAAAATACACTCAAGAGATGCTCCGAAAATTTAACATGAGTGATTCTAAAGAGGTAACTACTCCCATGGCGACAAACACACGATTAGACAATGATGAGAGTGGTAAGCCTGTTGACCTAACTCAATATCGGAGCATGATAGGTAGTTTGCTTTACCTCACAGCTAGTCGACCTGATATTCTTTTTGCTATGGGTATGTGCGCTAGGTGTTAGTATTGTGAGAGAAGTGTCCTAAGGCAATTGCCTTATGAATGTAATCATTTATTTTAAATAAATCAATATTCACTATTTGAGTATACATGTTTGTGTATTTAATTGAGATCTTAAACTCATTTACTGAATATCCGCAAAACAATTCACAGCATGAGAGAATTTGTGATGAATTCACAACTAGTGATTATCTCTACATGTGCAATTGTGAAGTATTGAAATTGTCCCTAGTCGATGAATTGATAAATACGGACACTATCAATTCTGTTGAGACTAGCATGAGTTATTCTCTAATCAGCTGATTCTCACTGGCTGGTGACATTGGGATGTCCGGAGATAAACATGAATGCTAGTTAAGGGAACTAGTTCATTGGAGTGACTAGCTGTAAGACTTCATATGGTAATCTACATATAGATATGTCAATGAAGTTCTTATTGCAGCTTATGTGCGATGTTCCTTTGACTTGCGGTGTTCAAGTCATCTTGGTCATGAAGACTTATACTTTGACATCTTAAGCAAGCATCTCCAAGGAGGTGTGGACCCAGGATGGTTGGGTATAAGCCGAAGTGCCCGAAGATGTTTGAACAACCTACAAAGGATTCACCACTCCTTGCGAGGGGATGTATACCCAAGGCCTATCGTCGGATTGTTACTCGAAGACTCTGGCCAGAGCATGACATGTTCAGAGTATGAATCTCTTAAATACATGAGAGTAATTAGAATCTGTAGGACGAGAGAACGTTACTTGAGCTAGGTGTGACGTAGTCAGCCTAGTGGGGACTGACACACATAGACCATGTCCTGAACTAAGTGGGTATAAGATGGTGAAGGGAATGAGGCACGATTCATTAAAGCTGCTGAAGGGTTTCAGAATAGTTTCTGAGGTCAACCGTTGATCATTCGATTAATTGGGGATCATGATGTACTACTAGGTGCCACTCATGATCGTTCTATAATTGGTTAATTATAGGCGGCCAACATAAATCGAAAGCCTATTTAGTCACACGCACTACGAGTGATCCGAGGGATTTAAAACGAGTTGAAAATTGGATTTTCCGATCAAGAGAGATAAGTCGAATCTGAATTTTTCAGAGACGCATCGGAAGCATAAAATGGCTAAGTCTTTTGAAGACTTATTGAACGAATTAAATGAGTTTAATTCGTGAGATCGTGGCTTGGGTTTGGCCGGCCAAAGAGGGTCCCCACCCTCTTTGTTTGGCCGGCCACAATAAGAGGGAAGAACCAAATTGTTTGGTTCAAATTTATAAAATAAACCGCGCGTGGTTTGTCTTATAAAATTATGGATAAAGAATTTTGTATAAAGAAATTTATATAAAGAAATTTATATAAAGAGATTTATTTATCATGGAAATTAAAATAAACCTTGGAATGGTTTATTTTATTTTATAAAATCAATAATGGATTGATTTACCATGATAAAGAAATTTATATAAAGAAATTTATATAAAGAAATTTCTTTCCATAATAAAAGGGGAGACATGGTTGTTTTTATTATAAATTAAGTTATAATAAAAACTTGGCATAACGGAATAATTCATAGAAAAATTTATAAGATAAATTTCTTATGCAAAATTTATTCCGTTAAGAGGAGACTTGGCGATTAAGAGACTACTATATAAAATTATTTATTTGCATGAATAAGATTCCTTATGCATCCGCGATAGGATCTATCATGTATGCTATGTTATGTACTAGGCCCGATGTATCGTATGCTCTGAGCGTCACAATCAGATACCTGTCTGATCCAGGAATGGATCATTGGGCGGCTGTCAAGACAATCCTTAAGTACTTAAGAAGAACTAAGGATGTGTTCCTAATATATGGAGAAGGTGATATGGTAATACGTGGGTATACAGATGCCAGTTTCCAGACAGATAAGGATGACTCCAAATCTCAGTCCGTATACGTATTTATTTTGAATGGAGGCGCAATAAGTTGGAAGAGTTCCAAGCAAGACACCGTAGCAGATTCTACCACGGAAGCGGAATATATTACAGCTTCGGAAGCAGCAAAGGAAGCAGTCTGGATCAAGAAGTTTGTCTCAGAACTTGGTGTGGTTCCAACCATTGATGAAGCAGTGCCGGTTTACTGCGACAACAATGGAGCTATTGCACAAGCAAAGGAACCAAGGTCTCATCTGCGATCCAAACATGTTCTTCACCGCTATCATCTGATCAGAGAGATTATAAGTAGGAATGATATACAAATTGAGAAAATTCCCACTGAAAGGAATTTAGCGGATCCTTTAACTAAGGCCTTGCCTCAAAGCAAGTTTGAGGGTCATGTTAGAGCCTGTGGTATTGGATACCGTAGCGATTGGGATTAGGTCAAGTGGGAGTTTGTTAGTATTGTGAGAGAAGTGTCCTAAGGCAATCGCCTTATAAATGTAATCATTTATTTTAAATAAATGAATATTCACTATTTGAGTATACATGTTTGTGTATTTGATTGAGATCTTAAACTCATTTACTGAATGTCCGCAATACAATTCACAGCATGAGAGAATTGGTGATGAATTCACAACTAGTGATTATCTCTACATGTGCAATTGTGAAGTATTGAAATTGTCCCTAGTCGATGAATTGATAAATATGGACACTATCAATTCTGTTGAGACTAGCATGAGTTATTCTCTAATCAGCTGATTCTCACTGGCTGGTAACATTGGGGTGTCCGGAGATAAACATGAATGCTAGTTAAGGGAACTAGTTCATTGGAGTGACTAGCTGTATGACTTCATATGGTAATCTACATATAGATATGTCAATGAAGTTCTTACTGCAGCTTAAGTGCGATGTTCCTTTGACTTGCGGTGTTTAAGTCATCTTGGTCATGAAGACTTATACTTTGACATCTTAAGCAAGCATTTCCAAGGAGGTGTGGACCCAGGATGGTTGGGTATAAGCCGAAGTGCCCGAAGATGTTTGAACAGCCTACAAAGGATTCACCACTCCTTGCGAGGGGATGTATACCCAAGGCCTATCGTCGGATTGTTACTCGAAGCCTCTTGCCAGAGCATGACATGTTCAGAGTATGAATCTCTTAAATACATGAGAGTAATTAGAATCCGTAGGACGAGAGAACGTTACTTGGGCTAGGTGTGACGTAGTCAGCCTAGTGGGGACAGACACACATAGACCATGTCCTGAACCAAGTGGGTATAAGATGGTGAAGGGAATGAGGCACGATTCATTAAAGCTGCTGAAGGGTTTCAGAATAGTTTCTGAGGTCAACCGTTGATCTTTCGATTAATTGGGGATCATGATGTACTACTAGGTGCCACTCATGATCGTTCTATAATTGGTTAATTATAGGCGGCCAACATAAATCGAAAGTCTATTTAGTCACACGCACTACGAGTGATCCGAGGGATTTAAAACGAGTTCAAAATTGGATTTTCTGATCAAGAGAGATAAGTCGAATCTGAATTTTTCAGAGACGCATCGGAAGCATAAAATGGTTAAGTCTTTTGAAGACTTATTGAACGAATTAAATGAGTTTAATTCTTGAGATCGTGGCTTGGGTTTGGCCGGCCAAAGAGGGTCCCCACCCTCTTTGTTTGGCCGACCACAATAAGAGGGAAGAACCAAATTGTTTGGTTCAAATTTATAAAATAAACCGCGCGTGGTTTGTCTTATAAAATTATGGATAAAGAAATTTGCATAAAGAAATTTGTATAAAGAAATTTATATAAAGAGATTTATTTATCATGGGAATTAAAATAAATCTTGGAATGGTTTATTTTATTTTATAGAATCAATAATGGATTGATTTACCATGATAAAGAAATTTATATAAAGAAATTTATATAAAGAAATTTCTTTCCATAATAAAAGGGGAGACATGGTTGTTTTTATTATAAATTAAGTAATAATAAAAACTTGGCATAACGGAATAATTCATAGAAAAATTTATAAGATAAATTTCTTATGAAAAATTTATTCCGTTAAGAGGAGACTTGGCGATTAAGAGGCTACTATATAAAGGTACCAAGGCAAGGCTTGGAAATTAATCCAAGAGATCAAGGATTCTTGCCTAGCCTCTCTCCCTCTCCTTCTCTCCCTCTCCCTCCTCTAGTGGCGCCGGCCCTAGAGGCCCTCCCTTTGGTTGCCGTGAGCTTCCTCCACCAAGAAGCTGTCGAAGAAGAAGAAGAAGCGGGCGCAACTCCTTCCTTCCTCCCGGAATCTTGATTCCGTTCTTCGTTTGGTGGTTAGTTTTCCATCTCTCTATTGGTATTCTTGTCGTGCCTTTGGAGAATCTAGTAGTTCTTGTCGGCATGAAACTTGTGGCTTTGCGAAGTCATCCCGAAGAAAATTCGGCGTGGACGCGAATAGAGGCGGAGCTTCCAAGGGACGCTACGGTTGGATCTCGTCCCTTTCTACGAGTTACGCGAGGTATTAAGTAAATTAGTTTACTTTCTGTAAAATTTTAAATGTATGATCATGTCTCCACAACATAAGGTTGCATGCTAGATACGTGGTTAAAATAATTTGAGAAATTATTTATGCTAAACCTTCCGCTGCACGTAATTAAATTTTAAAATTACGAACCGTATCCATGTCAACATGCACCCGGTCCCAACACTAGGTACCAAGTCTGTGCTAAGGAATCTCATTTGATTGCCGTTAAAAGAATTTTGAGATACCTTAAGGGCACGATTGGAGTTGGTCTTTGGTACCCCGTACCGAGTCATTTGACTTAATTGGCTACACCAATTCCGACTATGCTGGGTGCAAGTTGGATCGGAAGAGCACAAGTGGGGGTTGCCAATTGTTAGGATCATCATTAGTGAGTTGGTCAAGTCGGAAGCAACATTGTGTTGCTCTCTCCAGGACCGAGGCAGAATATATCGTCATGGGAGAGAGTGTATCACAATTATTGTGGATGATACACACACTAGATGACTATGGATTAACCTACAAGGGTGTGCAAGTGTTGTGTGACAACATAAGCATAATAAACCTAACAAAAAATCCAGTCCATCATTCAAGGACCAAGCACACTGAAGTGCGTCACCACTTCATTAGGGATCATATTGCTAGAGGAGATATTGTACTCTCACATGTAGAGTCAAAATCGAACCTAGCCGACATTTTCACTAAGCCACTCCCCGAAAATGAATTTAGTTTCTTACGAAGGGAGTTGGGAATGTGCCGAGCTTCATAGGATTGAAAAAGCATACAAAATCCTTCATGATCGTTTCAAATTATTGGGGAACAATTATTGGGTAACTTGGGGAACATCTCACACAAACTATAAGGTTTAACAAAATATTTTTGTTTGCTAGAAATGAGGTGAGATGCTATGATCAACCTAATTACTCAAAATGTTAATGCATCCCTTGAGAAATTAGGTTGATGAGACAAAAATCATTAAGTTGACCAAGTATGGGGAAAACCAATGCATAATACATGTGTATTTGGCTCCATGATCATACTTGGACATTCCAATCAAGGAAACTTGATTGGAGTTTTGTTTTTGTTACAAACTTGATCTCATGTGTTTTGATTTTTCTAAGTGAAGTAGATTTCAAGTTGGTTGGAACATTTGTTTTGTTAAACCCATAAGGACTCTTGATTCTTGTTAACGGATCAATTCTAGTCGAGGGAACACCTTCAAGATCGATAAACTTCCATCTGATCTTATCAGAAATCGAAGGAAAGTCTGAAACTGAAGTTTCTATCACGTATCAGACAGTCTCTGATTTCTGATCGGTCCAACGACCGATCCAGAGTTGTGCTGATCGATCCACAGACCGATCAGTGAGCTTACAGAACCACGACTAAGTGATTCTGTTCGGTTCCTGATCGATCCACAGACCGATCAGGGACATCCCTGATCGGTCACCGGACCGATCAGGAGTTGGCCTGATCGGTCACGGTGATCGATCAAGCAATTCTACGAAAACCACGAAAATCTTCTGTCTTGGATTTGTTCGGTCCACTGACTGATCTGGCCACGCTTTTGATCGGTCCACTGACTGATCAGAAGGTTCTCAAAAATTCGTGTAAACCCTCTGTTCGCTCTCTGATCGATTGGCAGACCGATCAGGGGCTTCCCTGATCGGTCATGTAACGACCCGGCCCATTTGGAGGCCCATTCGGCGACCCCTTATTTTTCTATGGGTCGTCGACCGTCGACCGTCGACCGTTGACCGTGCCGTTATCTTACTTAGGTCTTCCCACCCCTGGCAAGTGGATTTTTGCCTTCCCAGGATTCGAACTCTAGACCTCCAAGCTAAAGTACTATAATTTATGAATCCTGGTAACCAATTGAGCTAGGATTCATAAAGAACTAGACTTAAGCCTGGGTCTAGGGTTCGAATCTTGGGAAGGCAAAAATCCACCGACCAGGCGGTGGGAAGACCTAGTATAGTAACGACACAGTCGACGGTCGATGACCCACAGAAAAATAAGGGGTCACCGAATGGGCCGCCAAATGGGCCGGGTCGTTACAATAAAAAGGTGCCTTTTTATTGTAACGACCCGACCCATTTGGCGGCCTATTCGGCGACCCCTTATTTTTCTGTGGGTCGTCGACCGTCGACCGTGTCGTTACCATACTAGGTCTTCCCACCCCTGGACAGTGGATTTTTGCCTTCCTCAGGATTCGAACCCTAGACCCAGGCTTAAGTACTAGTTCTTTATGAATCCTGGTAACTTTAGCTCAATTGGTTACCAGGATTCATAAAGAACTAGTACTTAAGCCTGGGTCTAGGGTTCGAATCCTGGGGAAGGCAAAAATCCACTGTCCAAGCTGTAATGCTTGCCCCTTACCGTTAAGGCGGCGCGTTACCTTTTTCCTACATAACTTACGCATATTATTGCATATGAATCTAAAGCATTGCAGCGGAAATAAAACATAACTATAACACATGCAACAAGAAGGGGGTATAAAGATCATATAGTATCTAGTAGCATCCATGCCTTAAATAAACTCCAAAAGAGCTAACGAGTATCAAGTATAAGGTAGTAAAGGATGTTTTCTTATAAAGATAAGTGCTAAATCTATAATGGCACTAAAATGGATTGATCAGCCAAGTCACCACCACACACACGATCCCTTCCTGCAGCTTCCCTTCCTTTAGAAATTTCTAGGTTGATCTGCAACATAAGCAATCAACTATAAGTACGAAACTTAGTAAGCTCTTTCCTACTCACTAAATCCACATGTCACGTATATTTGAAAGACATATAACATCTCATGTATAGCATAAAACTCATAAGACACATAAGGTACATGAATGCATACAAATATAAAACATATGCATTGCAAAAACATTTAGGATGCTCTTTAGAAAACATAATAAGTAATACTTTAACATAAGCATACATCATCTTTATTGGGGTCCCCGGCTTGTACCCATTCTTTCTTTGCGCGTATCCCTAAATAGATGCGAGGTAGCTAGTCTCGACCTACTAGGGTTACTAGGCCTACTCTCTTTCAACCTAGGGACAGCTTCGGTAGTCCAGAACCGTGGATCTTTTTCAAGATCCGGTACAAGCCATACTTTAAAGTAAAATACATACATGCATTCTTTCCTTTTTCTTTCTTTCATAATGAATGTACTATAGACATTTAATCATTCATGAGTATAGACATACTTTCATGGCACAATCATTCACATAAATAGCATGACAATGTAGGATCTTTCTTTAAAAACATGCAAGTGAAGAAAACATCATGCTAGTCTTATCAACACATCATTCATGTAACATATTTGTCTTAACCAAGGTAACACATTGGTTTTAGCTTTCTTTTCCTATCTTAATACATGCTGGCCGAAACATCATAGGTAGGGTTTCATAGCATAAAATTCATATAACATTGAAATATGTGCACACTTCACACAAGAGATCATTTACAAGTACAAGGGTAGTCTAAACTTCACTAAACATTAGTTTAGGCACACGATTGTAGTTTGGACCTATTTTAGCCCTCAATCTAGTTGCTGGCCGAAACTCACAACTAGGGTATTATAGCATAAAAATTCATGTAACATGGGAACAAATGCATAAGAGATCATTTATAAGTACAAGGGTAGACTAGACTTCACTAATCATTAGTTTAGGTACATGATTTGTAGTTTGGACCTATTTTAGCCCTTAATCTAGTTGCTGGCCGAATGTTATAGGGTTAATAAAGCATAGATTCCACAATTTTCTTGACCTAAAACATTTCATAAGCAAGGGAAATTCACGTAAGATCAAGCCCTAGTCCATACACATGCATCTACCCATCTCCACCACTTGGCCGAGAGGTTCTAGGTCCTTTACATCATGAAAGGCACTCAAACATCATGTATTCATCATTCATCTGCTATAAGAAGGTAGCAATAAGCATGTAGAATCATCATCTAAACTTAAACATAACAAAAGAGGAGAAAACCTCCCTTGACCGAAATACACAACATGACCTTTCTTCCATTCTTTCCACACAACATCACAAGCAAACATAAGGGATCATAAATACACATTCAAGGCTATTATGTTGCAGGTGAGGGAGTCTTACCTCTTTCGCTAAAAATTCAAAAGGTGTTCTAGACTTTGGAGAAGAAAGGGGGCTCTTAGGCTTGGTACTCCTCTTGTTCTTCTCCTTTTCTTCTTCCGGTTTGTGATGCTCGGTTTTGGGGCAGCAAGGAGACCCTAGGTCTCGGTGAGGGAGAGGAGGAAGAGGGAAGGCTTGGTGAGAAGAGAGTGGAGGGTTTGTGCTATGCGAAAATGCCTTGGGCATTTTTTTCCCCATGCTCTTTTATAGGGAGTGAAAAGGCAAGCACCCCTTTCAATGGTGCCTCTTCATTTTCATGTGTCTCTTCACTTATTTTCTATTCATCTATAATTTCCCATCTCCTCCTAATATCACTCCCTTGCTAGGTGAATTGATTACATGAACATTCTTAAGGCTTTGCTTTTCTTTGAGGTCCAAGGTTCAATCCTTGGCACCTCCTCTTCTTTTTGCTTTCTCTTCCTTTTATTATTTTTTCCAAGCCCGCATAACCAAAGCCCACCTAGAGAATGCTACTTATTTAATTCATACACATGCATATGCATATCATTATTCATTCATACATGTGCAGGATATTAAGCATAACATTAAATATAATACATAAGTATAATTATCACACATCCACTACGTGTCAAGATAATGTCTAACATTTCTTTATTCACAATTTTTCCCACTAAATTCATAATATTATTCTTGGCCACATGTTCCATTATTACAACGCTAGAGAGGGAAATTTGGGGTGTTACAATCCACCCTCCCTTCTGAAAAGTTCATCCTCGAACTTAAAATAACTCGGGATATTTTCGTTTCATATCATCCTCACGTTCCCAGGTAACTTCTTCAGATTGCTGACTTTGCCACAAGACTTTGACTAAGGGCACTTCCTTGTTCCTTAGTCTCTTGACGTCTCGATCTAGGATCCGTATGGGTTTGCTTTCACAACTCAGGTCCTCCTGGATCCGTACGACGTGCGGCTCAATCACTCTGTCCGTACTGGGAATGCACTTCTTGAGCATCGACACATGGAACACGTTGTGGATAGCAGACATCTCCTGAGGTAGCTCGAGCTCGTAAGCCACTTTGCCCACTCTGTTCAGGATCTTGTACGGTCCCACATATCGCAGACTAAGCTTTCCTTTCTTTCCGAATCGCATTACTCCTTTCGTAGGAACTACTCGGAGGAATACCAAATCTCCGACGTCGAACTCCAAGGGTCTACGTCTCTGATCCGCATAGCTCTTCTGCCGGCTCTGAGCAGTCTCTATTCTTTGGCAGATATTCTGTATAGCTCGGGTGGTGTCGTCGATGAAATCCATTTGAAGTCCCATCTCCTTCTTTTCGCCACCCTCGTACCAACAGATTGCAGACCTACATCTCCTTCCATATAATGCTTCATAAGGTGCCATTCCGATAGTAGCTTGGTAGCTATTATTGTAAGCGAACTTCGCTAGACATAAGTATCGGCACCAGCTCCCTTTGAAATCCAGGGCACAAGCTCGTAGCATGTCTTCCAGTACTTGGTTTACTCTTTCCGTTTGCCCATCAGTCTGAGGATGAAAGGCGGTACTGAAACGCAGCTTCGTGCCGAGAGCTTTATGAACACATTCCCAAAATTGTGATGTGAAGCGACCATCCCTATCTAAAATGATGGTCTTGGGAATGCCATGCAGTCTGATGATTTCCTTAGCATACAATTGGGCTAGTTGCTCAATCGAATATGTCATCTTGATTGCTAGGAAATGGGCTGACTTCGTCAATCTGTCGACGATAACCCATATATCGTGGTATCCATTCGTAGTCCTGGGAAGACCTGAGATGAAATCCATAGAAATGTCTTCCCACTTCCATTTTGGAATTTGGATTGGTTTGCAGAACTCCTCCAGACCTCTGGTGTTCTGCTTTGACTTGCTGGCAGGTTAGGCAGGTACTGACGTGCTGAGCTACATCCCTCTTCATACCGGACCACCAAAATCTCATCTTCAAATCTTGGTACATCTTGGTGGATCCCGGATGCATAGAATAGGGGGTTCCATGAGCCTCTTCCAAAATCTTCTTTTGCAGTTCCTGATCATTAGGGATACAGAGTCGATCCCTATGGTATAATACCCCATTATCGGCGATACGAAAACCTCGCCCTTGACTTCAAGAACTTCCTGATTAATCTTCTGAAGACTTGGATCACCATTTTGCTTTTCCAGTATGTCGTTGAATAGTGTCGGCATAATTGCCAGGGCCGAAAGTCGTCCGGAAATGACCTCGATCCCGTAGCTCATAATTTCCTTTTCCAGCGGTCGGGACAATACTGATAAGGACATTAAGGTGGCCCATTCGAATCCTGGGAAGGCAAAAATCCACCGACCAGGCAGTGGGAAGACCTAATATGGTAACGACACGGTCGACAGTCGACGACCCATAGAAAAATAAGGGGTCGCCGAATGGGCCGCCAAATGGGCCGGGTCGTTACAATAAAAAGGCGCCTTTTTATTGTAACGACCCGGCCCATTTGGCGGCCCATTCGGCGACCCCTTATTTTTCTGTGGTCGTCGATCGTCGACCGTGTCGTTACCATACTAGGTCTTCCCACCGCCTGGTCAGTGGATTTTTGTCTTCCCAGGATTCGAACCCTAGACCCAGGCTTATGTCTAGTTCTTTATGAATCCTGGTAACCAATTGAGCTTAATTGGTTACCAGGATTCATAAACTATAGTACTTTAGCTTGGAGGTCTAGAGTTCGAATCCCGGGGAAGGCAAAAATCCACTGGCCAGGGGTGGGAAGACCTAAGTAAGGTAATGGCACGGTCGACGGTCAACGACCCATTAAAAATAAGGGGTCGCCGAATGGGCCGCCAAATGGGCCGGGTCGTTACAATAAAAAGGCGCCTTTTTATTGTAACGACCCGACCCATTTGGCGGCCCATTCGACGACCCCTTATTTTTTTGTGGGTCGTCGACCGTCGACCGTGTCGTTACCATACTAGGTTTCCCACCGCCTGGTCGGTGGATTTTTGCCTTCCTAGGATTTGAACCCTAGACCTAGGCTTAAGTCTAGTTCTTTATGAATCCTGGTAACCAATTGAGCTAGACTTAAGCCTGGGTCTAGGGTTCGAATCCTGGGAAGGCAAAAATCCACCGACCAGGCGGTGGGAAGACCTAGTATGGTAACGACACGGTCGATGGTCGACGACCCACAGAAAAATAAGGGGTCGCCGAATGGGCCGCCAAATGGGTCGGGTCGTTACATTAGCTCAATTGGTGTGCCGTTAGCTTACTTAGGTCTTCCCACCCCTGGGTGTGGATTTTTGCCTTTCCCAGGATTCGAACCCCTAGACCCAGGCTTAAGTACTAGTTCTTTATGAATCCTGGTAACCAAGCTTACCAGGATTCATAAAGAACTTGTACTTAAGCCTGGGTCTAGGGTTCGAATCCTAGGAATGTAAAAATCCACCGACCAGGCGGTGGGAAGACCTAGTATGGTAACGACATGGTCGACGACTCACAGAAAAATAAGGGGCCGCCGAATGGGCCGCCAAATGGGCCGGGTCGTTACAACCGGTGTCGTCGATAGAGGGGGGGGGGTGAATATCGACCGTAAAAACCTTCGGAAATTTCTTAAAACTATTCAGTTCGTTCTGGACACAAAGTTAGTAGCACAGCGGACAACAAAAAGAACGAATAAGCAACACAGCGCACGCAGGATTTTATACTTGGTTCCCAACCCCCCAGGGTCAGTACATCTAAGGCCTATGCACGGGAATGCCCGTCCACTAATGGTCTCCTTTCCGAACTTTCCGGAGGCGGAGAAACCTTCTTACAGTGCAGAAATTACAATCAAAATATATGAAAAATAAGTGTGGAATTGTAAAATTCAAACCCAGCAAAAGTTGAAGACTCGGCCGATCTAGAACTCCGAAGTGCCGCGCACTTTCTCCCGGAGCTTCCTTGGTCGTAGAACTTCACTGTTAGCGCATTGTCGTCAGTCAGAAGGCTCAGAATGATCTTCGAAGTTGTGTATTGAGTTGAGGGGTCGAAGCCCCTATTATAGTCTTCATTTGGGTGCCTGTGATGAATGGGGTGCCTCAAAGAGCTTGGTCAAAGTTTATCTCCGCGCCGAACTCGCAGAAGTAGATAACCCTCTTGATCTGGGTGCCCTGGACTAGGGGTGTCAATTCAGGTGGGTCGGGTCGGGTTGGAATTTTTTTTTTTAACTCCCAACCCGAACCCGACCGAACCCGAACTCAACCCGAAACACCCAAACCCGAACCCGACCAACCCGATCAACCCGAACCCAACCCGAATAACCCGAAAAAACCGATTCAAAACGTCTTTTTTTGCTATTTTTCCTATAATTCTTCACTTTTATCTCAATACTCCATCATGATCATACTAATATTGATATTAATATACATAAAAATATCTTAATTTTCAAATAAAATTTGATTTAACCCTAAAATATCACTAAACATTAAATTCGGGTAAACCCGAACCCGACCCGACCCGAACCCGAACCCGACCCAGAAATTTTCAACTTGAAATCCTCCAACCCGAACCCGACCCGAACTCGAAAATTTTCAACCCGAACCCGATTTTTTTCGGGTCGATTCGGGTTGGGTCGTCGGGTCATGTTGATTTTTGACACCCCTACCGTGGACCTTCCAAGCGCCTCATTGAACTTGGTCAACTCTTATCTCTGCTTCGAACTCACAACCGCAGATACAGCTTTCAACCAGGGCACTTGTAACATAGGGGGCGCCTGAATGAAGAGCCTGGTTTGCCTCCTTTCATTGAGGCACCCTAGATGATGGGGGCGCCTAGCAGACCGGCTTCCAACCGCGTGGTGTGTTGTTTGCCTGCTTTGTCTTCCCTTCTAGGTACCTGCAAGATACATAAATACAAAGCAAACACAAAACAACCTTAGCCTTAGCGAAATGGTTCTGACTTCGGATTTCCGCGAAACCCTAGGTCGAGCCGACGCAAGTTCCCACCCCCGAGAACGCGCATTTCACCTACTCTCTCAGGAGACGGTTGCCACCCAGTCCATTCGGGTGGACTTTAGCTTAGACTTCGATACTCTCGGATCTTAAGACGTCTGACTCTCAATCCGTCTCTAGTCCTTAGTCATCGCTCAGCTAAGTTGCTCAATCCCTCAGACCAAGACTTCGTGCCCAAACCCTAGGTCCAGGACTTAGTGCCTAACTTCTCTCATCAGGACTTTTGCCCAATTCCTCGAACCAGGTCTTCGTGCCCAACCCTTAGCCAGGACTTAGTGCCCAATTCTATGAACCAAGACTTAGTGCCCAGCTTCACTCACCAAGTCTTAGCGCCCAGTTTCAATCACCAGGTCTTAGTGCCCAATTTCTTAGAACCAGGACTTAGTGCCTAGGTTAACTAGGACTTTTCTTCACTTTGTTACACCTTTCTTGACTAACCCTTCCCTTGTTCAATATATCACTGACTTAAGCATATTGTCAAACATTAAAACATTTAGAGGAGGACATCACTGATGCAACTTACACCAACAATCTCCCCCTTTTTGATGTTTGAGAATATCTTAAATTAGATTGGTTGAAAGGGCTAAATTATAATCCTCTAACAAAAATCTAAGTTTTGAAAATAAATTTTGATTCTTTGGGAAAGCTTTCTATCCTATGAAAATAAATTTTCAGTCTTAAGCTGGAGCCTTTTTAAAAAGACTTTTGATTTCATTTGATCCTTTGAAAAAAAATTTCTCTAACTTAAGCTTACTCTCCCCCTTTGTCATACATAAAAAAAATTCCCAAGAACACTTGCACCAACACTGAAAACATTTTGTTCTTTTGAAAATACTTAGTATAAATTTTTGAAGGCATAGTATTAAACTAAGTACTTAACTTGCACCCAAAAATAATTTTACTTGGAAAGGTATTGTGCACTTTGGAAAAATATTGTGTATTTGTAGGAACATATTTTGAACTTTGAAAATTGCACTTATAAAATATGGGCATAAAAAAAATTTTATTTAGTGCATTTCGACGAATACTTAATAAAAATGTTAGTATTTTGAAAAATATTTGCACTCTTAAAAATATTTGTACTTTGTGAACATTGGTGCCTTTTCGAAACCATTTTGGAAAAAAAAACATTTTTGGACTTTTGAAAAGTGCAATTACTTTTTGAAACATTATTATGTATTATTTTTGAAAAATATTAGTACTTTTAAGAGATGTTATGTATTTATGAAACACTATAAGTATTTTTGAAAAATATTATGAACTTGAAAACGTATTTGAAAAATATTATGAGTTTGAAACACATAAGTATTTTAGAAAAACATAAGTTCTTTGAAAAAGTATAAGTTCCTTTTTGAAAAAATTACTTGACTTATATTTTGAAAGTACTTAGAAAAATATTGTTTTTAAAACATAATATTTTACTTGACTTGGTTTCTTTTCCAGTCTGACTCAATCCTAGGAAACCTTGTTAACTATAAGGACATTTCCCTATGTGTCCTGGAAATTCTCCAAACTCAAGTAAATATTATTTCAAAAAGTATTTCAAATGGATTTTATAAGCAAAATTTTTTTGACAACATCCTAATAGTATTTTGAAAGCCAAATTACTTGTATTTTCAAAAGAATTTTGAAACTAGTGTATTAAACCATATTATTTTGAAATGTTCAATAATTCTTTTTAATTTAACCTCCCCCGAAACTTGACACAGTCCTTGGAAGATTGTTGACCACAAGTACTCTTCCTCTGAGTCTTTAGGGTTCAATTCAGATCAAAAAGAATTATTTAATAATTTCAAAAATAATTGCCAAAAAGGAATAAAAAAATATTTGTTAGAATGTTTTCTTTTGACTTAGACTCCCCCTAAATTTGACACATCCTAGGAGTCCTTTGTAGATCATGAAGAAGCTCTCCTCTGTGTCTTTAGGATTTATCAGAATCAAAAGAATAGTTTTGACTAACATTTTGAGTATGGTAATTTTCTATAAGATAATTTTTAAAGCATAAGCTTTTTCGAAAAAAATAAGTGATAGTAATTAAAGCACCATTTTCGAAAAACATTTTGAAGTGATAATAATATTTAAGGCATGATTTTCGAAAAACACTTTGAAATGCTGATAATTTTAAAGCACCATTTTCGAAAGATTCAAAAGAAAACAAAAAAAATCCCTTTGACACCAACACCGTTTGACTATATCTAAGTGTCTTAAGGGACTTTAGTGTTGACCTAAGAGACTTGTGTCTAATTGTGTAGGTGAAACAATTTTTTAAAGGAATGTAATTTTTGAAAATCTATCATATATAATTAATCAGACAAGCATGAATTCCATAAAAATATTATTATGTTGAAGCACTATTTTAAAAATATATTTTTAGAAAAATATTTTAGCAATTTTGAAAAATATTTTTCAATTGATTAGTCCTTAACATCTCACCCATTCTAGATGTCTCAATACAGCAAGCATGGTTGTCTTATGGCTGCATTGTGAGATGCTTGAATCATTTTTCCTAATTCATTGTTAAATCTAAGATTTAATTGACACTTGTGTTAGATTTAAATTTATCAAATAGTAAAGTGAATTTGATTTTCGGTAATCGGCTTCCAGGTCTTGGCGAGGCACAGAGGCCTTCTTTGGCCGTAGCCTTATTGGAGCAACAACCCTTTCCTTGACAAAGCCTTTTATCGAAAATTCATTTTCAAATTACTTCTTGAAAAATTTTGGTCTAACTAGCTTAGGTTTTGGATCGGTAGCTTCGGCTAGTTCCACCAGACGACTTCCCTAACGTACTATCATCTCACCTCCACCTAATACTAGGTTGATCAAGTTTCAATTATTCTTTCTCCTATAATCGTTCTAAATTATGCATAAAATTAAACATGAATGATATGACATAAATGTTAAAGAAATAGCAGATGCATGCCCATGACATTAATGCATGATTTAAACAAGTCAAAATATTTAATTAAGTTTCTAATGATGTATCAAATTCTCGATTTGATACATGTCGTGTGAACCCGTGAATATGTCAACCCACTTTGACATATTAATTTTATTAAATTAATTGTTGCGGTTTGGGTAAGATTTTATTTAGTTCAAGTTTAAATTATTAGGATTTAATTAGAGATTAAAATTAAGAATTAATTTAATTAAGAATTAATTGATATTGAAATAATTAAGATTTAAATAAAGTTAAATTGATTAATGATTAATTGATATTGAAATAATTAAGGATTAATTAATGTTAAAATAATTAAAGATTGATTAATGTTGACATAATTAAAGATTAATTAAGGTTGAAATAATTAAAGATTAATTACGGTTGAAATAATTAAAGATTAATTATGGTTGAAAAATTAAGGATTAATTAATGTAGGAATAATTAAGGATTAATTATGGTTGAAATAGTTAAAGATTAATTACAGTTGAAATAATTAAAGATTAATTAAGGTTGGAATAATTAAGGATTAATTAAGGTTGAAATAATTAAAGATTAATTACCGTTGAAATAATTAAAGAATAATTACGGTTGAAATAATTAAAGATTAATTAAAGATTAATTAAGGTTAGAATAATTAGGATTAATTAAGGTTGGAATAATTAAAGATTAATTACGGTTAGAATAATAAGGTTGAAATGATTAATTACTAGTTGTGGGTTTAATTTCATCATTTTCATTATTTCGAAAGCTTTTAACTCATCTACTATTTCTGCTTTATTCAATTTTTCTAACAATTTTGATTTGTTTGACTTTTTGTAAACTTTATTAACTATAGCCTTGATCTCAGAAAGTTCATTTTCCTCCTCATCCTCAAAATCACATTCTTCAAAATCCTCAAGGTAGGTGAAGTAATTTGGGCCACTAGTTAATGTTTCGTAATAATCTTCAATATTATCTAATTATTTGATAATTAAATTATTATCTAAAAGAATTTTATTTTCAATATCCTCAATGTTATCCTCAGCATTATCATTAATAGCCTCAAGAAAATCCTCAGAAATATCTTTAATATTTTCAGGATTAATCTCACAATTTTCAGAGTCATCAGTAATATTTTCAAATTTGAATTCCGAATTATCAGTAAGATTTCAAATTTGAATTCAGAGTTATCAGTAAAATTTTTAAATTTGAATTCAGAATTATTAGTAAGATTTTCAAATTTAAATTCAGAATTATCAGTATGATTTCAAATTTGAATTCAGAGTTATCAGTAAGATTTTCAAATTTGAATTCAAATTATCAGTAAGATTTTCAAATTTGAATTTAGAATTATCAGTAAGATTTTCAAATTATCTTCAGAATTATCAGATTTAATTTCAATATTATCTTCAGGATTATCAGATTTAATTTCAATATTATATTCAGGATTATTAGATTTAATTTCAAAATTTACAGAATTAATATTATTAGAATTTGCAGATTTAATTTCAGAATTTACTTTAGAAATTATCGAATTGACATTAAGGATTACAAAGTTAATTTATGATATTTTAGCATTATCTAAATTTTCTAACTGGTCATGCAAAATATTAATTTGATAATGCAGTAAATTTAACTTTTCAGAAAAATTATCAAACTTATCATACGATTGTGCAGGAAGTTGAAAATTTCTAGGAATGTAAATTTTATGTAGCTTTGCTGGACACTTATTTTTGTAGTGTCCGTACCTTTCACATTTAAAGCATTGTACGTGACTTTTATCCCTCCGGACTCTGGGCGCTGGCGCCTCCTTTACATCCGTTGGTGTAGACCGAATCATACGAGTAGGGCACTGATTTTTATAGTGCCCTCTCTCCTTGCACTTAAAGCATGTAATATGAGATTTAAAAACTGACATTAAAAAATTGTACCTGATTCACCCCTGAGCTCCCCCTCAACTCCTGACGTCTTTGCTCGTGGCGATTAGTCCGGTGAAGAGCGGTCTGGCTCTGATACCAATTGTAGGACCGGTGCCATCGATAGAGGGGGGGGGTGAATATTGACTGTAAAAACCTTCAGAAATTTCTTAAAACTTCTCGGTTTGTTTTGGACACAAAGTTAGTAGCACAGCGGAAAACAAAAAGAATGAATAAGCAACACAGTGCACGCGGGATTTTTTACTTGGTTCCCAACCCCCCAGGGTCAGTACATCCAAGGTCTAAGCACGGGAACGCCCGTCCACTAATGGTCTCCTTTTCGGACTTTCCGGAGGCAAAGAAACCCGTCTTACAGTGCAGAAATTACAATCAAAATATATGAAAAATAAGTGTGGAATTGTAAAATTCAAACCAAACAAAAGTTGAAGACTCGGCCGATCTGGAACTCTGAAGTGCCGCGCACTTCCTCCGGAGCTTCCTTGGTCACAGTGCTTCGCCGTTAGCGCTTTGTGGTCAGTCAGAAGGCTCAGAATGATCTCGAAGTTGTGTACTGAGTTGAGGGGTCGAAGCCCCTTTTATAGTCTTTATTAGGGCGCCTGTGATGAATGGGGCGTCTCAAAGGGCTTGGTCAAAGTTTATCTCCGCGTCGAACTCGCAGCAGCAGATAACCCTCTTGACCTGGGCACCCTGGACGTTCCAGGTGCCTCATTGAACTTGGTCAAATGTTATCTCTGCTTCAAACTCGCAGCAGCAGATACAATTATCAACCAGGGCGCCTGTAACATAGGGGGCGCCTGAATGAAGAGCCTGGTTTGCCTCCTTTCATTGAGGCACCCTAGATGATGGGGGCGCCTTGCAGACTGGCTTCCAGCCGTGTGGTGTGTTGTTTGTCTGCTTTGTCTTCCATTCTAGGTACCTGCAAGATACATAAATACAAACCAAACACATATACAACCTTAGCCTTAGCGAAATGGTTCTGACTTCGGATTTATGTGAAACCATAGGTCGAACCGACGTAAGTTCCCACCCCGGGAACACGCCTTTCACCTACTCCTCTCAGGAGACGGTTGCCACCCAATCCATTCGGGTGGACTTTAGCTTAGCCTTCGATACTCTCAGAACTCAAGACGTCCGACCCTCGACCCGTCTCTAGTCCTTAGTCATCACTTAGCTAAGTTGCTCAACCCCTCAGACCAAGACTTCGTGCCCAAACCCTAAGTCCAGGACTTAGTGCCTAACTTCACTCATCAGAACTTTTGCCCAATTCCTCGAACCAGGTCTTCGTGCCCAACCCTTGGCCAGGACTTAATGCCCAATTCCATGAACCAGGACTTAGTGCCCAGCTTCACTCACCACGTCTTAGTACCCAGCTTCACTCACCAAGTCTTAGTGCCCAATTCTTAGAACCAGGACTTAGTGCCTAGGTTAACTAGGACTTTTCTTCACTTTGTTACACCTTTCTTGACTAACCCTTCCCTTGTTTAATATATCACTGACTTAAGCATATTGTCAAACATTGAAACATTTAGAGGAGGACATCACTGATGCAACATGCACCAACATGCATGAGGCTTCGCCGGCGGCAGGGAGGGTCTTCTTGCGGCGTCGGCGGTGGAGGAGGAGAAGCAAGTGTTAGCGGTGGTTTTTGGCAAGAAGAAAGAGTTTGTCTCTTTATTTCTTCTTTCTTCTTCAGTTCCTATTCCCCTCCACTTCAGCTCCCTTGTGGACGGAGCTCATTGGGATCTTGGTGGCTGCCGGCGGTGCAAGGGTGAAGGGTGGCCGGCCCGAAACCCTAAGCTAGGGTTTTTGAGTTGGCGTGAGAATAAGGGAAGAAGATGGTGGAATTGGTAGACGCCTTGGAGACTTTGCGACTTGGTAGATCATCGCCCACACGACGTCCAGGAGGGGAGGGTCATAAGGTAGAAGACTGTGAGGTAAACGACGAGGTATAATTCTCCCGAGCTCCAGTTTTATTTTGCTATGTTTTAATTGTGTCATATTGCTTTGCTTCGTCATTTCATGCATGTTAGTTAATTTTTTTGATTCGTTATCATAGACAATAATTAATTAACTAGACCCCGATGATAAACACAAAAATCGGCGATCCAAATCATCGTCTTTTCCGTGGTTAATTAATCCAGAAAGTTACAAGGCCTTAACCTCGGTTTTGGCTAAGTTGTAACTTGGATTAATTAACACGACGACGAGTCGGCCGTTAGAGGGACGGGTCTCTATTCGGATTAAATTTTTTAATTCATAGACATAGAGAGGTCTCTCAGATACGACCACGTGGTTGTCATGGAAACCGCCAAGCCATACCCAACAACTGGTATCAGAGCTGTGTTTCCGGTTTTGTGTGTTTATGATTCGGTTATTTTTTTCTACACATTATCTGGATAATATTTGGATGTGCATAGGCTAACTTTGTGTTGCAGGCACTAGATTCCAACTATTATGGTAATTATGTTGTTTGTATGTGATTGATTGTGTTTGATGTAAATTAATTAAATCCTCGGGTTTGATGAGGCTAGATAAGTTATTTAATTTTTGTAATTAAATATGACACTTGTTTAGCCAAGTTTTCTATTTACTTTTGATCTAGATGACATGTACACTCCTTCGTGGAGTATAAGATCAATGGATGTAAATAAGTAAGCTAGTCATCTCGGCTCGGGGAATCCTTCATGGTGGCTTGCGCATGGATAGGATGGAGTGGACGAGGTGACGACACGACTGGAGGCGCATTGGAGACCAAGGTCATAATAGTTGGAAAAATCTAGGATTTTTCATAGCTCTATTATTTTTTGGTTTATGTGCTTGTTATGTGTGTGCATGTGAAAAACCTCAAGTGCAAATAACTAAGTGGGAGAGGACCCTAAGGGTCCCACGACCTCCATTACAATCTGATAAGTGATGCGAACAAGTCTGCGCATCGACTCTGAGTGCCTTCCTCCCCATCGATGGGCTTGTTCTGCGGATCACTAGGTCAAAAAAGACTATAGAAATTATTGAAGAGTGTGTGTACTTTCCCATCAGAAGGCACATAATCAGAAATAATTTTTCTTATTGTCGAGTAATGGTAAACACTTAGATGCAAATAATAGTATCCTCCCCATCAGAGTCACTGCTATTATTTGTAGGGTCGAAGAGGACTAACTATTAATTTTACTTGTCAGAAAGTTAGGATGACAAGATAGTAAAATTAATGGGTAAAACCTCCTCTCACAAATGTAGAATTCGTATACGTCTACACCATTGTGGCATACAAAATTCTCGGTGTTTGAAGTGTTGGAAGATTTTGTAATAAATTGTTTTTGAGGTATCAATTTATTTTCAAAATCTAAAGTGTGTGATTGTTATGATTCTCAGGTGCTTTAAAATGGATCTAGACCCACTAGAACTAATTGATATAGAAAACCAACTTAATGCCCCTAACAATAAGGATTGGGAATTAAACATGGATTTTGTCTCTACTGCCGAGGAACCTAAAAGTGACCTTTCGAGTTCTGTACAGAAAAGCCTAGCGAGATTAACACTGAAGAGGAGTTTGAGTATTTTAGGAAATGGCTAGAAGCAGACGAGACGACTGAGAGTCATCAAAATCAGGCTTCTTCCATTACCAGTAAAATATCTGAACTCGATGAACTCTTCGGGGAAAGTAATTGAGCCACTAGGCATAAGGTCTTGAAGAACTTGATGACAACTGTCTTAGTTGAAGGCATGCCCGTAAGGGAACATGTCCTCAAAATGATGGCTTGGCTGAAGGAGATGGAAATCCTTGGAGCAAAAATTGATAGGGAAACCCAGATCAATTTTATCCTCCTATCTCTATCAAAGAGTTTTGAGGAGTTCCGCCTAAGATACATTATGGATGAAGATACATATTCATGGGCAGATCTTCTGACAGAACTCAAGGCGGCAGAGGGGTTTTCTCTTCAGAGTTCACAGACTTTCGTTGCTCAAGAGGTTTCTACTTCTAAACCAAAAGGAAAGAAGAAGAAACAAGCTGGAGCAAAGAAAGAGATATAGGGACCTCAGGGGCGCATAAAGTAGCCGAAGGGCAAGTGCTTTGTGTGCAAGCAGTCAGGACATTGGAAGATGGACTGTCCCCGTCACCAAAGTAGTACCACAGGTATATTTTCTTCTTTGTTGTTGTAACATGTTTAGCGGTGATATCTACCGGTACCTGGTGAGTAGATACGGATGCCACTAATCATGTCTGCATTTTTGTCCAGGGGTTCCAGGAAACCCGACGGCTAGCTGAGGAGGATATCACTGACTACATGGATGGGCTAAGGAGATGACTTTTTACAGTGGGAGTTTTATCTATTTCATTTATGCCTTTAGCATAGGTTGACATAGTTTTGGCTTTATAGAGATTGCCTTTATGTACTTAGTTTTTTGGAAAGAACTTTGTTCAGTTTCTAGAATAAGATATTTTCTATTGCTTTTATTTGTTAAAAGTAGAATAGAAGGAATATCTATTGAAGTACATAGATAGGCAATTAGTATATGAAACCAAAAACTCCCATGATGCAATTAGCTTATCATCTTAACTAATGTAAGAGAATGGTTCCTTCCAAGTAGAACCAATATTTTATCTCTAATGTTTGGTTTGTTAAACTCTAGTGGGATTCAATAGTGGTCAACCAATGAGCCTTAGGTTTCATTGGTTATGGAAGACTTGTCTTCCTTAAGATACTTTTGACTCTTACTAGGGAAGTAACAAAACCAAATAGGCTTGTTCTAAGCCTAGGGGCATAGAGCCAAAAATATGTAGGAATTGGTTTGACTTGATAAGTATAAGTCCTTAATCTATCTAGAATAGAGGTACCCTTGAATACTTTGTTTATTTGATAACAAATATTTAAAGGAAAACAGTACATTTACTTGATGTACTGCAAGACTGAATACTTTGATGAGATCAAAGAGTTCAAGTCTGATGCAGAAGAAACATCAAAGTAAAAGTTTTGTGACATTATGATTAGATCATGATGGCAAGTACCTCTAGGGATAGTTGTAGGACTTACTTATCAAAGAATTAAGATTTGATCTCAATTCACTGCACCTGGTGCGCCCCAACAGAATGGTGCAATCCATGGAAGGAAGAAGGTCTCTTAAGCTAATAGGTTAAAAAGATGATAAGCCTCTCCGAAATTAGCCAAATTTTTCAAAGGGGTATGTCCTGGATACGAAGGTGTATATGCTTGATTCTGTCTAGGTTAGTAGTCTCTTAAAACCATAGAGATGTGGACTAAGCGAAGGCTTAGTCTAAGGCATGTTTAGATTATGAGTAGTTCAGCACTTGTGCTGGAAAGAGACACCGACAAGTTGGAATCTAGTGCATATGTTCGTAGGATATCCTAAGGGAACAATAAGGTACCTTATAGTCCTAAGGATCAGAGTACATTCGTTGGGACGAATGTCTGATTCTTAGGAAAAGGACTATGTAATAAACCACAAGTCCAGGTGTAGAGTTACTCTGAGTAAATTAAATAAGGGGACATTCTGATCTTAGTAACAACTGTACAAGAGGTTATACCACAGGACACTGCACCTCGTGTCATAGAAAATACAAAAAGGGTACCTTATTGTAGTGGGAGGGTTGTTAGACAACCTGAAAGTCTCATGTTCTTGGAGAGTCTATGGACTGGGTCCTAGGTGAGCATGAACTGGATCCCTAGACCTATGACAAGGATCATCCGCTTTGAAAAGATAAATCCAACTATATGGATTCGTTTAAAGGACAGATGATGTTGTATGTGACAAAACGAAGTGGTATTCTTGTATAATACATAGATGGTATTTTGTTAGTTGGCAACAATAATGGAATATTGTCAGACGTAAGGGTATGGTTGTCCACATAATTATGAAGGATTTGAGAGAAGTAAGACACATTCTTTGGGATCAAAGATCTAAGGGATCTCCAGACAAGGATGATATGCTTATCTCAAACTTCATATAAGACATTGTCCTAGCTCATTCTAGCATGGATACCTCTAAAGGAAAGTTTTGGAGTTACTCTATCTAAGAGATATGTTTGGATTATCAAAGGTGATAGAGTAGGTAATGACGGTTCCTCTAGCATCGACTAGAGGAAGTCTCTTGTATACTAGAAACGAGCCCAGATATCTGTTGTGCCGTTGGCATGGGTAACAGATATCGGAGTAACCTAGGTCAAAGAAATTAGAATGCAGTAAAAGCATGTATTAGTGCCTGAGAAGGACTAAGGACTATATGCTAATTTACCGGGCAGACTAATTTCCTGTAGGTAGAACCATTGTATAGTAGAGTGTTGTGCAGCGGCTGTGTGATGGACCCTACTATGGAGGCTGGATATTCTGGCAGCCTGCGTGGCAGCCAATATAGCTACATGGTTCAGAAACCTCAAGATGGACTTCGATGTGATTCCTGGTTTGCTAGGAACTATCACATTTGATGTGATTTAAATGGTGCAGTTGCGAACTCAAAGAAATCACGAGTCCATAAGGCAAGTAAACACATAGAGCGCAAGTACCACCCAGAAAAGGAATAGCTGTCGTTGCCTAGATTGCATCAGAAGATGACCTAGGTGGATCATTTCACTAAGGCCTTGGTAGCGAGAGCTTTTAGGCATGTGATGGATCTAGAGGTCAGATGTATGGCATTTTGAAAACAGGAAATTCTTTAACACCCTGTTTGGAAAGGAAGGAATTGGAATTCCTTTGGGAATTGGAATTCAATTCCATCCTTTGGTAGCAATTTTCAGGAAGGAATTGCTAAGGAATTGAATTCCAATTCCTTTTAAACTCCTCAAAACAAATCACACCTAAACACATGTGATTTGTGAAAGGAATTCACTTGAACAAATTAAATTACCAAATTGCCCCCTCACAAAACAAATTAAAGTTGCTCCGGCTCCATCCTCGCAGGATAAAATCGGAAAAGTATAACAATTGAATTCAATTCAATTCTGTTTTTACAATTCATTCCAAACATGAGAATTGGAATTCAATTCCGGATGGAATTCAATTCCGACCGGAATTGAATTCCAATTCCTTACTTAAAAGGTTTCAAAACAGGGTGTAAGTATAAGTGGGAGATTGTTAGGATGTATACTAAAAGTCTTGCCTTTTGGTTAGGATACATATACATTTTAAAGAGAATCAGAAAATCACACAGTGCATGTTAATATTAGTATGTGCACAAAATGTCTGATACTTGGCACTGTAGATAACATGGTGCGTGGTGTCGCACAGAAGATTATGTTATCAGGTTCCTTGCTGAAGTATAAGAAAGAGGCTCACAACCAAGATGGAGTTGGGCAAACCATCGGGATGGTTGTATTGTAGTTAGGTGTGGTTTATCTTAACCATAGAATTACACTAGTGTACTTTGTGTACATTGAGTAGGACCAAAAGAGAGGTCATCCAATTTTTGTACTGACTTAGTAAATTGGATTAGACCTCGGATGATATTATGGAGTACGATCTCTTAATTCTGAAATAATGACGGGCATATATTATTAATTATTGTCTCTTTGATTTACCAATGGGCGAGATCTATTCTGTTAGATCGATAGGCCTGATAAGTTGGGAGATAATACTAATAATATGATGTGTCGTTGATTATTGATGGAATCCGTGTCCTGGTGAGTTGGGATGATGATGCCCCCTTGGTGAGCTCAAAAGCATGGTCATGTCAAATCTTGCAAGTGAACTATGGTCCGGCATGATGAAATGGTTGACTGATACTAATCAAGGATCAAGAAGATAATTAATTTAATTATTAGTAAATTAAATTAATTTTTGGGCATACGATATCTTAAACATGGGGAGATGGACGACTCGTAATTTGTGGAGCCCATATGAAAATATGGTGGTTGGTGAGGAAGTACAATGGGGTCCTTTAGTGGAATGGATCATCATTAATGGATCGGTCTGGATCCATTAGCGGGCCAAGAACAAATTCCTCCTCATGGTCCCTATCTTAGCCCTATAAATACCCCATAGAGTCATGAAACCCAGGCTAATCAATTCCAATTACAAAAACCCAAAACCCTCTCCTCTTCTCTCTCCTAAGGGTGCCGACGGTGGTGGATAGAAAACCCTAGGTTTTCTTTGATTTCATCCCTCTCTTCCCTCTCTTCTTGGTCGCCGGAATACACAAGACAAGGAGGGTTGATCTTCTCCTTTGTCTCGCAAGGTGACAGATCAAGAAGAGGTGGTCGGCGGGTGGAGAAAGAGGGTGGTCAGCGCCGGTAGAGGAGGAGGAAGAAGCTGCTGGAAAAGGATTGAAGAGGGCTTGTTTCTCTTCAATTCCATCCCTTTCTCTTGTGCGTGATCGCCCAGGGACTGTACGAGGCTTCACCGGTGCCAGGGAGGGTCTTCTTGTGGTGCCGGCGGTGGAGGAGGAGAAGCAAGGGTCGCCGGTGGTTTTTGGGAAGAAGAAAGAGTTTGTCTCTTTACTTCTTCTTTTTTCTTCAGTTCCTATTCCCCTCCACTTCAGCTCCCTTGTGGCCATAGCTCATTGGGATCTTGGTGGCTGCCGGCGGTGCAAGGGCGAAGGCAAAGGGTGGCCGGCCCGAAACCCTAAGCTAGGGTTTTTGAGTTGGTGTGAGAATAAGGGAAGAAGACGGTAGAATTGGTGGACGCCTTGGAGACTCCGCGACTTGGTAGATCATCACCCACACGACATCCAGGAGGAGCGAGTCACAAGGTAGAAGACAACGAGGTATAATTCTCCCGAGCTCCAGTTTTATTTTGCTATGTTTTAATTGTGTCATATTGCTTTGCTTCGTCATTTCATGCATGTTAGTTAATTTTTTTGATTCGTTATCATAGATAATAATTAAATTAACTGGACCTCGAAGATAAATACAATAACCGACAATCCAAATCATTGTCTTTTCCGCGGTTAATTAATCCGGAAAGTTACAAGGTCTTAACCTCGGTTTCGGCTAAGTTGTAACTTGAATTAATTAACATGACGACGAGTCGGTCGTTAGAGGGACGGGTCTCTATTCGGATTAAATTTTTTAATCCATAGACATAGAGAGGTCTCTCAGGTACGATCACGTGGTTGTCTTGGAAACCGCCAAGCCATACCCAACAGCGGGTGTATGGGAATTTGAAAGAAATCAGAATACCAATCCAATTAGTAAAAATAGGTATGTTTGGCATGCCTCTTAAGCATCTGATTAATAAAGGGAAGTGGAAAGTGATCTTTTCTCATTTCTTTGTTCAGTTTTTGATGTCGGATACACATTCACCACCCGATCACTATCCTGGTAAGAACGAACTCATTGCTCATGTTCACTACAACTGTCACCCCACCTTTCTTTAGAACCACATGTATTAGGCTAACCCATGGACTATCAGAAATAGGATATA
Source organism: Boesenbergia rotunda (assembly GCA_024364735.1). Taxonomy (NCBI): domain Eukaryota; kingdom Viridiplantae; phylum Streptophyta; class Magnoliopsida; order Zingiberales; family Zingiberaceae; genus Boesenbergia; species Boesenbergia rotunda. Next base: position 112,168 of record JAGFNQ010006856.1, on the reverse strand, counting down.
TAATCCCTATATCATGGAGTTTGAGGACTTCGCTTCTGACCACATCATTCATGTTGGGGTTCAGTCACCTTTGATGTTCCATTGAGCATTTATGGCCATCTTAAAAAGGATTCTATGCATACATAGTGAAAGGTTGATTCCTTTGATAACATCTATGGTATACCCTACTACCTTCCTGTACATGCTCAATACTTCCAACAATTTCCTTGTTTCTTCTTTGTTTAGGCTTGAATTCACAATTATTGGTAATGTAGAATCTGGCACAAGGAACTCGTACCTTAGATTATTTAAAGGTAGAGACTTAAGCTCCGTATGTAGTACCACCATCTCAGACATACTTGGATTCGGTTCGATCTCCATAATTTGTTCATATTCCGGAGTTGAGTTCAGGGTACCTTCCATTCCTTATTCATTGTCCATTACCTTGCAGTATTTACTCAGTCTCTCTTCATGGGAGGCGCTCCCATCTTCATAGTGATTTACTTTTTCACAGCCCTCATCTTTTTGAGTGTTTGTTGCTCAGAGTTCTTGGTATGAGCCTTCACCTCATCCTCCCTGATGGGTATGGCTTGGCGGGTTTCCTAAGCGAATACTTGGTCATCCTTGAGAGACCTCTCCATGTCTACGAATTAAAACTTAATCCGAATGGAGACCCGTCTCCCAAACGACCATCTCGTCATCGTATCGATCGATTCGAATTACAACTTAGCCAATCTCAAAGATCAAGCTTTGTAATTCGCCTAACTGATCGACCGCGGAAAAGATGACGAGTGGATCACTGGTTTTTGTTTATTATCGCGGTCCAATTAATTAATTATTAACAATGATTATCGAATAATCAAAACCATAATAATTAACTAACATACACATGAAATGATAGAAACAAGGAACCAAAGAGAAAGGGTATACCTTTTCATTTACCTCTTGATCTTCTACCTTATGTCCCTCGCCTCTCGGATGTCGTGTGGGCGACGAGCTACCAAGAACCAGAATCACCAAGGAGCTCCAATTATCCGCCTTCTTCCCAAGCCAACACAACCCTAACTCCTAGGGTTATCACCGGCGCAACACTCCCTCTCCCTTGTCCTTGTGCCGCCGGCCACCGAGAGCCACCCTAGCTCCGCCGACCACAAGGCAACCCTTGAGAGGAAGAAGAAGAAGAAGATGAAGGAGATAAGACACCTCCTTCCTGTTGGGACCGGGTGCATGTCGACAAGGATACGGGTTCGTAAAATTTTAAATTTTTACGTGCAGCGGAAGAATTAGCATAATAATTTCTCAAATTATTTTAACCACGTATCTAGCATGCGACCTTATGATCTGTGGACATGATCATAAATTAAAACTTTTGCGGAAAAGTAAACTAATTTACTTTGTACCTCGCGTAACTTGAAGAAAGGGACGAGATCCAACCGTAGCGTCCCTTGGAAGCTCCGCCTCTATTCGCGTCCACGCCGAGTTCTCTTCGGGATGACTTCGCAAAGCCACGAGTTTTGTGCTGACGAGAACTACTAGATTCTCTAAAGGCACAACTAGAAGATCAAGAGAGAAGATAGGAAACTAACCACCAAGAATCGGAATCTAAATTCCGGGAAGGAAGGAGATGCTATCCGCTTCTTCTTCTTCTTCTTCGGCTCCTTCTTGGTGATGGTTGCTTGCGCCGGCCCTAGGAGGAAGAGGCGCCGGCCCTAGGTGGAGGAGCTTGGGCGCCGGCCCTAGGAGGAGGGGATGTGGGTGCCGGCCCTAAGGGGAAGGGAGAAGAGAATAAGAGAGAGAGAGAGAGGGAGCTACTAATCTCTTGATAACTCAATTGATTGGAATTCAAGGCTTGCCTTTGGTTTCTTTATATAGTAGCCTCTCCCTTGCCAAGTCTCTCTTTTAATGGAATTAACGGAATTAGTTTTTCATAAGAAATTTATCTTATAAATTCTCTTATGAATTATTCCGTTTAAACGAAGTTTTATTATAATTAACTTTATAATAAAACAAATTCATCTCTCCTTTAATTATGGAATAAATTTTTCAAGAAATTTATAAACTTTCTTTTTATGAAAAAATCAATTCATAATTGATTTTATAAAATTAAAATAAACCATTCCATGGATCATTTTAATTTCCATAAAAGAATAAATTTCTATAAATTTATTTATATAAATTACTCTACACAAATTTATTTATCCATAATTTATAAAACAAATCGCGCTAGATTTATTTTATTAATTAAACCAAATAAATTGATTTCTTCCTCTTGTTGTGGCCGGCCAAACCAAAGGGATTTAGCACCCTCTTTGGCCGGCCAAACCAAACCGAACCGATCGCGAATTAAACTCATTTAATTCGCCCGATAAGCCTTCAAAAGACTTAGCCATTTTAAGTTTCCGTTGCGCCTCTGATTAACTCAGATTCGACTTATTTCTCTTGATCGGAAAATCTAATTTTCAACTCGTTTTAAATCCCTCGGATTACTCGTAGTGCGTGTGACTAAATAGGCTTTCGATTTATGTTGGCCGTCTATAATCAACTAATTATAGAACGATTATGAGTGGCACCTAGTAGTACATCATGACCCCCAATTAATCGAAAGATCAACAGTTTGACCTCAGAAGTAATTCTGAAACCCTTCAGCAGCTCTAATGAATCGTGCCCCATTCCCTTCACCATCTTATACCCACTTGGTTCAGGACATGGTCTATTTGTGTCAGTCCCCACTAGGCTGACTACGTCACACCTAGCCCAAGTAGTGTCTTTCTCGTCCTTTGGATTTCTAATTACTCTCACGTATTTAAGAGACTCGCACTCTAAACATGATATGCTCTGGCCAGAGGCTTTGAGTAACAATCCGACGATAGGCCTGGGTATACATCTCCTCGCAAGGAGTGGTGAATCCTTTGTAGGCTGCTCAAACATCTTCGGGCATTTCGGCTTATACCCAATCATCCTGGGTCCACACCTCCTTGGAGATGCTTGCTTAAGATGTTAAAGTATAAGTCTTCATGACCAAGATGACTTGAACACCGCAAGTCAAAGGAACATCGCACTTAAGCTGCAGTAAGAACTTCATTGACATATCTTTATGTAGATTACCATATGAAGTTTTACGGCTAGTCACTCCAATGAACTAGTTCCCTTAACTAGCATCCATGTTTATCTCCAGACATCCCAATGTCACCAGCCAGTGAGAATCAGCTGATTAGAGAATAACCCATGCTAGTCTCAACAGAATTGATAGTGTCCGTATTTATCAATTCATCGACTAGGGATATTTTCAATACTTCACAATTGCACATGTAGAGATAATCACTAGTTGTGATCTCATCACAAATTCTCTTATGCTGTGAATTGTATTGCGGACATTCAGTAGATGAGTTTAAGATCCCAATCAAATACACAAATATGTATACTCAAATAGTGAATTATCATTTATTAAAATAAATGTTTACAATCATAAGGCGATTGCCTTAGGACACTTCTCTCATATCACTAACAAACTCCCACTTAGCCTAATGCCAATCGCTACGGTATCCAATACCACAGGCTCTAACATGACCCTCAAACTTGCTCTGAGGCAAGGCCTTAGTTAAAGGATCCGCTAAATTCCTTTCAGTGGGAATTTTCTCAATTTGTATATCATTCCTACTTATAATCTCTCTTATTAGATGATAGCGGCGAAGCACGTGTTTGGATCGCTGATGAGACCTTGGTTCCTTTGCTTGTGCAATAGCTCCATTGTTGTCGCAGTAAACCGGCACTGCTTCATTAATGGTTGGAACCTCATCAAGTTTCGAGACAAACTTTTTGATCCAAACTGCTTCCGTGGTATATCCGCTACGGTGTCTTGTTTGGAACCTTTCCAACTTACTGCGCTTCCATTCAAAGTAAATACATATCCAGACTGAGATTTGGAGTCATCCTTATCTGTCTGGAAGCTGGCATCTGTATACCCACATATTACCATATCTCCTTCTCCATATATTAGAAATACATCCTTAGTTCTTCTTAAGTACTTAAGGATTGTCTTAACAGCCACCCAATGATCCATTCCTGGATCAGACTGGTATCTGCTCGTGACGCTCAGAGCATACGATACATCGGGCCTAGTACATAACATAGCATACATGATAGATCCTATTGCGGATGCATAGGGAATCTTATTCATGCAAATCCTCTCGTCTTCTGTGCGCGGACACATAGACTTTGAAAGGTTGATCCCATGCCTGATGGGAAGGTAACCTTTCTTGGATTCCGACATGCTAAACCTTTTTAGCACTCGGTCTATATATGTAGACTGCGAAAGACCAAGCAACCGTTTTGATTTATCTTTATAGATTCTAATCCCAAGGATATAGGTTGCTTCTCCCAGGTCTTTCATGGAGAAAGTTTTGGACAACCAAATTTTAACTGTCTGTAAAACTGATATATCATTTCCTATAAGTAATATGTCATCGACATATAATACTAGGAATACGACTGCACTCCCACTAACCTTCTTGTACACCCAAGGTTCGTCAGGATTTTGTGAGAAATCAAACTCTTTGATTGTCTCATCAAAACGGATGTTCCAGCTCCTGGATGCTTGCTTCAGTCCATATATGGATCGTCGAAGCTTGCATACTTTGGTTTTATCAACCGATGTGAATCCTTCAGGTTGTATCATGTATACATCCTCAAGCAGGTTTCCATTAAGGAAAGCTGTTTTCACATCCATTTGCCATATCTCATAATCATAATGAGCTGCTATGGCCAGGAGCATCCGAATGGATTTAAGCATAATTACCTTCCATGTCAGTTTTCTTCTTCAAAACCCACTTGCACCCTATGGGCATAATCCCTTCAGGTCGGTTAACCAAGTCCCATACTTGATTTTCGTACATGGAATCCATTTCCGACTTCATGGCCTCAAGCCATTTGTCCCTTTCTGATCTTTTCAGAACATCTTCATAACTGATAGGTTCATCATCGCTTATGAGTAACACGTCGTTCGATTCACTTACGAGAAATCCGTATCTCTCTGGAATATTGCATGTCCTATCAGACCTACGAAGAGGTGGTGTTGTTTTAGGTTCAACTGATAGCTCATCACTATGAGTTATCGGTTGTGGGTCTAGACTAGGTGTCTCTGTAATGTCTATTGGAGTTTCTTGAACTTCATCAAGTTCAATGCCACTCCCACTGTTTTCTTGTAAAAGAAATTCTTTTTCTAGAAATACAGCATGCCTTGAAACAAACACCTTTTGTTCCAAGGGATGATAGAATTGGTAACCCTTCGTTTCCTTAGGGTATCCAATAAATAGACATTTATCAGACTTAGCATCCATTTTGTCTGATACAACCCGCTTCACATAAGCAGGACAACCCCATATCTTAGGGTGAGTTAAGTGAGGTTTCTTACTATTCCATATCTCATATGGAGTAGTAGAGACTACCTTGGTCGGGACTCTGTTTAGCAAGTAAACAACTGTCTTATGTGCATAGCCCAAAAGGATTTTGGAAGAGTTGCATGATTCATCATCGACCTAACCATGTCCATCAAGGTTCGGTTGCGCCTCTCAGATACACCATTATGCTGTGGTGTATATGGCGGAGTCCATTGGGACAATATCCTATTGTCCCTAAGATAATCTTGAAACTCTTGACTTAAGTATTCACCACCCTGATCGGATCGAAGTATCTTAATACTTTTGCCAAGCTGTTTCTCTACTTCATTTCTGAATTCTTTGAATTTCTCAAAAGCTTCAGATTTGTGTTTCATCAAGAACACGTACCCGAATCATGAGTGATCATCGATAAAGGTGATGAAGTAGCTATAGCCTCCTTGTGCTAGAGTTGACATTGGTCCACATACATCAGTATGTATTAGACCAAGCAATTCTCCCACTGGATTACCTTTTCCAGAAAAGGGTAATTTGGTCATCTTGCCGTTTAAGCATGATTCGCATGATCAAATGAACCGGGTTCAAATGATTCCAGAATTCCACATCGGTGTAATTCGGTCATGCGTTTCTTACATACATGGCCAAGACGGCAATGCCAAGTGTAGGAGTCTATTCGATTATCTATTCGAGCACGTTTGTTGCTAACATCGATATTGAAAACGTCATTGGATAAATCTAACGTGTAGATACCATTGCACAAAGTTCCATTCCCATAAAGAATGCCATTTAAAGTTATGTAACAACAATTGTTACTAAAAGTTAAATGATAACCTTTTTCATTCAAACATGAAATAGATATAATGTTCTTTATTAACGAAGGAACGAAATAACAATTATCCAATTCTAAGACACGTCCTGTAGGGAGCTTTAGCAAATATGTTCTGATGGCAACAGCAGCAATCTTTGCTCAGTTTCCAACTCGCAAATTCGCTTCTCCCTTAACGAGTCTTCTTCTATTCCTTAGCCCCTGTATGTCATTACATATATGTGAGCTACACCCAGTATCAAGTACCCAGGTGTTTGAGGAAATAGAGTGACATTTGATAACGAAGATACTTGAAGAGGATGGGGCATCAGATGCCTTCTCTTTCAAAGACTCAAGATAAACCTTGCAGTTTCTTCGCCCGTGACCCTCCTTGCCACAGTGATGGCAAGTGCCTTTTAGGGTATTTTCAGCCTTTTTGGCCCTTTTCTTCTTTCCCTTATTCTGTTCTTTGGCCTTCCTCTTAGAACCTTTCTTCGAGGAACCAACTAACAGTACCGTCTTTTGATCCTGCTTCACAGAAGGCTCTACAGTCTTCAGCAGGTTGAGCAACTCAGGAAATTGGTCTGGAGTTGCATTTTCAGGAGGACGGTTGGCAGGTTGATCTTCAAGGACATAAGCAAACTTCTCTGCCTTGAGGACTATCCTCAGGTTTCGAAGCCAGTCCATGAAGTTTGACCCAGTCAGTTTATTAGTGTCCAAAATGGAACGCAAATTCAGAGAAGACATGATCGAGTGATTATCCTAGAAATACAAATTGAGCTTATGTGAGAAGAATGATTAAAGAATGTATCAACATACATTAATAAAATCCTATTTATTTTTCAAATTGAATAACCCTTTTTATCAATTCGGGAGATAGTAGGAACATCTCCCAATAGGTTGATATCCAACCATAGATAAGAACAACCATGGCTGTGGCCATCAAGTTATTCTTAGCTATGAAGGTAGGTAATTATACCGATTACATATCACATATATGTAACTATCACTTTATGCTATCAACTAATTGAATGTTTGCATAAATCATTGGGTTGTTAACTCATTAACAAGTATGCAACATTATACATAGCACCCAACTGCACCTCTCTTTACATCGACCTTGGCTGTGGCACAACAAATCGATGCTCCAAGCTTAAGGCTGACCCATTAATCAAGAAATAGTTTTAATATGGTTGGAGCTCATTCAACCGTTTAGTTAGGCTTGGATGTGTCCAACAACCAAAACTAAGGATTGACCTCTGACTCCAACTATATTATTCATAAACTAATTCCACGGTTTGAACATGTTGAGGTTCAAGCTGGGCATGGATGTGTCCATTAACCCAAACGAGAAACAAAACTCCGATTCTAACCATATTAATGGAAGGTGTTGGCCTTAATATTTTGTAAGGGGTTTTGGGTCTCATCCTTTCCTTTTAATGCACATTCATGACATATAATCACTCCAATGAACTAGTTCCCTTAACTAGCATCCATGTTTATCTCCGGACATCCCAATGTCACCAGCCAGTGAGAATCAGCTGATTAGAGAATAACCCATGCTAGTCTCAACAGAATTGATAGTGTCCGTATTTATCAATTCATCGACTAGGGATATTTTCAATACTTCACAATTGCACATGTAGAGATAATCACTAGTTGTGATCCCATAACAAATTCTCTTATGCTGTGAATTGTATTGCGGACATTCAGTAGATGAGTTTAAGATCCCAATCAAATACACAAATATGTATACTCAAATAGTGAATTATCATTTATTAAAATAAATATTTACAATCATAAGGCGATTGCCTTAGGACACTTCTCTCATATCACTAACACTTCCCACCTCAACCGGCTGGAAAAGCTCCCTTCCTTCAAGCTTGCAGCGGCGCCGCCGCAACTCCATTGCGCCGCCTCCTACCAGCCGCCGACCCACTCTTCCTCTTCGCCGGACACCACAAAATGGAGAGGTGATCTCTCCCTTTATCTAGTGGAAGGCAACCACCAAGTGGATGAGAGGAAGAAGAAAAAAAATTGGAGAAGGAAGAACTCCTCCTTGTCGTGACCTAGGAGAGAGAAGGGAGAGAAGGAGAGGAGAGAAGGCTTGAGTTGTTGATTAATTGTATAAAGCCTTGGTTTCATGATCCCATGGGGTATATATAGGGCTAAGGTAGGGACCATGAGAAGGAGTTGGGAATTGGCCTGCTAATGGATCTAAAACCGATCCATTAATGAAGATCCATTCCACTAAAGGATTTCCATTGAACTTCCTCACCAACCCCTATATTTTCATATGGGATCCACTTATTATGAGTACATCCATCTCCCCGTGTTTAGGATATCGTATGCCTATCGATTAATTTAAATTACTGACAATTTTAATTAATTAACTTCTAACTCCTTGACTAGTACCACTCAACCTTATCATCATGTTGGATCAAATCCACCTGTAGGGTTTAACATGATGAACCTTATGAGCTCATCAAGGGGCATCATCATCCCGACTCACTAGAACACAGATTCTGTCAATAATCAATGACACACCATATAATTAATATTATTTCCCAACTTACCGGGCCTATCGATTTAGCAGAATAAATCTCGCCCATTGGTAAATCAAAGAAATAAAATATTAACTATACGTGCCCGTTATTATATCGGGATTTAGAGATTGTACTCCATAATAATCCAAGGTCTAATCCCAATTAATAAGTCAGTACAAATTGGATGACCTCTATTTTTGTCTTACTCAGTGTACACAAAGTACACTAGTGTAATTCTATGGTTAAGACAAACCACACCTAATTACACTACAACTATCCCGATGGTTTGTCCAGCTCCATATTGGTTGTGAGTCTGTACTTATACTATGAAAGAGACTGATAACATGATCATCTGTGTGTCACTACACACCATGTTATCTACAATGCAAAGTATCAGACAGTTTATGCACATACTAATATAAACATGCAACAGTGTTGTTGTGATTCTCTTTCAAAATGTAGATGTTCATAGAAAAAGACAAGTCTTTTAGTATACATCCTAGCAATCTCCCACTTATACTCAAAGATTCTGCTGTCCTGCCAGTGCCATACATCTGACTCCCATATCCTCCACATGCCGATCAAAAGCTCTCGCCGGAAAAGCTTTAGTGAAAGGATCCGCCAGGTTGTCCTCCGATGCAATCTTGGTGACAGCTACTTCTCCTCACTTTACGATTTCTCGTATCAGGTAGTACTTACGCTCTATGTGTTTACTCGCCTTATTGGCTCATGGTTCCTTCGAGTTTGGAACTGCACCGCTATTATCATAATAAATTGTGATAGATCTAGGCAAACTGGGAATCACATCCAAGTTCATCATGAAGTTCCTGAGCCATACAGCTTCCTTGGCTGCCTCTAAGGTTGTCACATACTCAGCTTCCATTATGGAGTCCGCCACACATTTCTGCTTGACACTCCTTCATACTATGGCTTCACCTCCTAAAGTAAACACAAACCCTGAGGTATACTTACTCTTGTCCCTATCCGACTGGAAATACTAATCCGTATAACTCATAGGGATTAATTGGTTTGCCTGGTAAACCAACATATAGTGTTGGGTATGACTTGGCGGGTTTCCTAAGCGAATACCTGGTCGATCCGAGAAACCTCTCCATGCCTACGGATTAAAATTTAATCCGAATGGAGAGCCATCTCCCATCGACCATCTCGTGCCGTATCGAACGATCCAAATTACAACTTAGCCAATTACCAAAATTGGCCTTGTAATTTGCTCGACTGTTCGACCGTGGAAAAGGCGACGAGTTGACCGTCGGCTTTTGTGTTTATGGTTAGGGTCCAGTTAAGAATTTATTAAACATATTTTGCAATCAAAACAATAAATTCTTAAACATAAAATGATGACGCATATGATTATGGCACAAAAACAACATAAGGAAATACAAGGGAGCGTAGGGAAAGTTATACCTTTCCGATCACCTCATGGTCTTCTACCTTATGTCCCTCCCTTCGCAGACATCGTGTGGGCGACGATCAACCATGATCCGAGATCATCAAGAGCTCCAATCAACCCTCTTCTCCAACCGGCCAAAACCCTAGCTCTTGGGTTTGCGACGTCGGCAACTCCTTCCCCTCCCTTTGCGCTGCCGTCTGCCGGAGCCGGCTCCAAGCTCTCCGGATCAGCAGAACACCTCGAGAGGAAGGTGAAGAAGAAGAAGAAGGAAAGAAACAACCTTCTTCCAGACCCTAACACAGCCCGCAACCTCTTCTCCCTCAACCATGCGGCGCCACCGCAACCCTTGGTTGCGTCACCTGCAGCCGGCCGCCGACGCCTCCTCCACCTTCCCTGAGCCCCACGCATGGAAGAGAAGGTCTCTACCTTGCTTCCTTGAGCCTCATCCGGAGCTTGGTGGAGGAGAGCTTGAGAGAACCGAAGGGGAGAGCCCCTTCTTCTTGTTTCGGCGCCGAAACCCTAAGAGGGTGAGAGAGAGAGAGAGATGTTAGGAGAGGGCTTGGGTTGTGGATTGATCAATTCTCCCTTGGTTTCTTGATCTCGTAGGGTATTTATAGGGCTAAGGCAGGGACCAAGAGGTGGAGTTGGTTCTTGGCACACTAATGGATCCAAACCCGATCCATTAATTAAGATCTATTCCACTAAAGGATTTTAATTGAACTTCCTCACCAACCCCCATATTTTCATATGTGCTCCACATATTACGAGTCGTATATCCCCCCGAGTTTAAGATCTCGCATGCCCGTTAATTAATTAAATTACTGACAAATTAAATTAATTAACTTCTGGATCCTTGATTAGTACCACTCAACCTTATAAACGTGCCGAATCAAATCCACCTGCACGGTTTAGCACGATAAACCTTTTGAGCTCATCAAGGGGGCATCATCATCCTGACTCACTAGGACACGGATTTCATCAATAATCATCGACACATCATATTATTAATATTATTTCCCAACTTACCGGGTCTATCAATCTAACAGAATAGATCTCGCCCATTGGTAAGTCAAAGAAATAATAATTAATAATATATGCCCGATATTATTTCGGGATTAAGGGATCGTCCTCCATAATATCAACTGAGGTACTATCCAATTATCTAGTCAGTACAAATCGGATAACCTCGGGTTTTGGTCCTGCTCAATGTACTCATAGCACACTAGTGTAGTCCTATGGTCAAGACCAACCACACCTAACTACACTATAACTATCCCGATGGGTTGTCCAATTCCATCTAGGTTGTAAGCCTCTATTTATGCTAAGTAAGGAATTGATAACATGATCTTCCGTGTGACACCACACACCATGTTATCTAAAATGCAGAACAATGTGACTTTGTGTATGTACTATTATAAACAAACACCTAGTGTAGTGTGATTCTCTTTTCATAATAAAGATGTTCATATAATAAAAGTCATGTCTTTCAGTATACACATCTTACAATCTCCCACTTATACATAAAGACACTGCTGTTCGCCCACTGTCATACATCTCACTCTCATATCCTCCACATGCCTGTCAAAAGCTCTAGATGGAAGAGCCTTTATGAAAGGATCTGCCAGGTTGTCCTCTGATGCAATCTTGGTGACAACCACTTCTCTTCGCTTTACGATTTCCCGTATTAGGTGGTACTTGCGCTCTATGTGTTTACTCGCCTTATGGGCTCGTGGTTCCTTCGAGTTTGCAACTGCACCACTGTTATCACAAAGATTGTGATAGATCTGGGCAAACTAGGAATCACATCCAAGTCCATGATGAAGTTTCTGTGGCCGCCTCTGAGGCTGCCACATACTCAGCTTCCATGGTGGAGTCAGCCACGCACTTCTGCTTGACACTCCTCCAAACAATGGCTCCACCTCATAAAGTAAACACAAAACCTGAGATAGACTTACTCTTGTCCCTATCTGACTGGAAATCTGAGTCCGTATAACCCACAGGGACTAATTGGTCTGCCCGGTAAACCAGCATATAATCCCTAGTCCGTCTCAGGTATTTCAATATATGCTTTACCGCTATCCAATGTCCCTGTCCAGGGTTACTCTGATATCTGCTAACCATGCCCACGACAAAATAGATATCAGGTCTCGTGCACAACATAGCATACATGAGGCTTCCTACTACCGAAGCATAAGGAACCGCCTTCATTTCCTCTATCTCCTTTGATGTTTTCGGACACATCTCGTTGGATAGAGGAACTCTATGCCTGAAGGGTAGGAAACCCTTCTTGGAGTTTTTTATGCTAAAACGAGCCAAGACTGTGTCAACATATGAAGCTTGGGATAAGCACAACATCTTTTTCTGGCGATCCCTTATGACCTTGATCCCAAAGATGTGTCCCGCTTCTCCTAAGTCCTTCATATCAAACTGCTTTGATAGCCAGATCCTTACGTCTGATAACACCTTGACATTGTTGCCAATTAATAAAATGTCATCTACGTAAAGTACAAGAAACACCACGACGTTTCCGTCACATCTTTTTATACACACATGACTCATCCAGACTTTGAGTAAATCCATATGACTGGATTACTTCATCAAAGTGGATGTTCCAAGACCTGAAGCTTGCTTCAATCCATAGATGGATCGATTAAGCTTGCATACTAGATGCTCTTTGCCCTTGGCAATGAAACCCTCTGGTTGTTGCATGTAGATAGTCTCCTCAAGACTCCCGTTAAGGAAGGTTGTCTTGACATCCATCTGCCATACCTCATAATCCATATAAGCTGCTATAGATAAGAGAATCCGGATCGACTTAAGCATGGCTACTGGCGAAAAGGTCTCCTCATAATCGATACCCTCTTTTTGAGTGTACCCTTTCGCAACAAGCCTTACTTTGAAGGTCTCAACCTTCCCGTCTAATCCTCTCTTTCTCTTGTAGATCCACTTGCATCCAATGGCTTTTACACCATTGGGTGGTTCTACTAGCTCCCATACATGGTTAGAATCCATCGGTTCTATCTCGGAGTTCATTGCCCTTTGCCAAGAATCTGCATCCTTGTCTTGGAGGGCCTCGTCATAGGTCCAGGGATCCTGTTCATGTTTACTAGAGACCAAGTCCGAAGACTCTCCCAAAAACATGAACCTCTCAGGCTGTCTCACAACCCTCCCACTGCGACAAGGTACTACCTGTGTGTCCTGAGTGACACACGGTGCAGTGACTTGTGGTGTGTCCTCTTGTACAATTGGTCCTGAAGTCGGAACGTCCCCCCCTTAACTCTTCAAGCACCAGTCTACTCTTTGGCTTATGGCTCATCATATAGTCCTCTTCCAACAATCTGACATTTATGCTAACAATTACCTTTTGATCCTTAGGACTATAGAACAGACCACCCTTCGTTCCTATAGGATAGCCTACGAACAGACGTACCACCGTACGAGATTCCAACTTATTAGTATCTCCCTTCAGCACATGTGCTGGACTACCCCAAATCTGAACATGTCCTAGACTGGGCTTGTGCCTAGTCCACAGTTCTGTGGGAGTATGAGGGACTGACTTAGATGGAACGAAGTTGAGTAAGTACGCTGCCGTTTCCAGAGCGTATCCCCAGAACGAATCAGGTAAGTCTGAATAGCTCATCATTGACCTAACCATTTCTATAAGTGTCCTATTCCTTTCTGCAACTTCGTTCTACTGGGGTGTGTCGGGTGCAGTTAGCTGGGACTGAATCCCAGCTTCTGATAGGTAGCTCCTAAACTCTCCAGAGAGGTACTCGCCACCACGATCTGATCGCAGTGTCTTGATACTTTTACCTCGATGATTCTCTACATTAGCCTTGAATTCTTTGAACTTATCAAAGCATTCAGACTTGCGGCGCATTAGGTAAATGTGCCCATACCTTAAATAATCGTCAATGAAAGTGACAAAAATTTTAAAGCCTCCTCTAGCCTGGATTGACATAGGGTCACATACATCAGAATGAATCAGTTCTACCACATCTTTGGCCCTATATCCCTTAGCCTTGAAAGGCCTCTTGGTCATCTTACCTTCCAAGCAAGACTCACAGATCGAGAGATCCTCCACCACTAATGAACCCAAGAGCCCATCGGCTATCAACCTCTGAATCCTACTAAGGTTAATATGACCAAGTCTAAGGTGCCAAAATATGTCTAATTCATCTTAGAAGGCTTCTTTCTCTTATTCAAATTAGATGATGAGCTATTTACTTTAGTGTGCATCATGGGAGGTTTTGGTTCTAAAGTATACAGATTGCTAAGCATTGTACCTGAATAGATAATCTCTCTGTTTCTCTTAATAACAACTTTATTATCAAAAGTAACAGAATATCCATCCTTAAACAACTTAGAAACTGAAATTAAATTCTTTCTAAATAAAGGTACATAAAGGCAATCTCTCAGAACTAACACTTTATTTCTCTCAAAAGATAAATAAAAGACTCCCACTGCTACTATTGTTACTCTTGTAGCATCGCCCATGTAGACCATGATTTTTTCATCCGCTAGCCGTCGGGTTTCCTGGAACCCTGCAGAGTATTGCAGACATCGTCAGTGGCTCCTGTATCTACACACCAGGTACTGGTAAATAGCACCGCTAAGCATGTTTCAACGACTAAGGCTGAAGAAATACCTTTGCTTTGACGACGGGGACAGTCCGCCTTCCAATGTCCAGTTTTCTTGCATGTGAAGCACTTGCCCTTCGGCTTCTTCACACCAGTCTGGGGTCCTTGCGATGCTCCTGCCTTCTTGAACCCTCCTCGTTTCTTCTTCTTCCTACCTTTCGGCTCAGAAGAAGAAACCCTTTGAGTTACTAAGGCCTGTGAGTTCTTCCGAAAGAGAGCCTCTGCCGCCTAGAGTTCTCCTAGCAGTTCACCCAACGTATAAATATATAATTCTTCTTGTTCATATTATAGTTGAGGTTGAACTGCTCAAAACTCTTTGGTAGAGACTGGAGTATGATGTCGACCTAGGATTCCCTGTCGATTTCAGCTCCCAGTACCTCAATCTCATTGAGATTAGCCATCATCTTTAGGACATGATCCCTTACGGGTGTCCCTTCAACCATAGTGGTTGACATCAGACTCTTCATCGCATTTTGCCTAGCAGCTTGACCTTAGTGCCCGAAGAGGTCTTTGAGGTTTAGCATAATGTCACTAGCAGTGGGCATGGCCTGATGCTGATGTTGCAGCACATTCGACATAGGTGCCAGAATGTAGCACCGAGCCATCTCATCTGCCTTTTTCCACTTCTTATAACGCTCCCTCAACTCTTTAACAGAGTCTTCTCTAGGCTTTTCTGGACATTCTTCGAAGAGTACAAATTTGTACTCCTCAGCAGTGAGGACAATGTCTAGGTTCCTCTTCCAGTCAATGTAATTTGGGCCAGTAAGTTTATTGTCCTTAAGAATTGTTGCTAGAGGAGTAAAAGCCATTATGGAAAACCTGAGAATCACAACATACACTACTTTAGAAATTGAAAATAAATTAATTCCTCAAAACAATTAATTTTCGAAATTCAGCCAACACCCCTATACACTGAGAAATTCGCATGCCACGATGGTGTGGACGTATACGTATCCCTACATTCGTAAGAGGAGGTTTTTCCCATCGATCTTACTATCTTGTCAACCTAACTTTTTGACAAGTAAGATCAATAGTTGGTATCCTTCGGCTCTGCAAAATAATAGCAGTGACTCTAATAGGAGGATACTATTATTCGCATCTAAGTGTGCACCATTACACGACACTAAGAAAATTATTTCCAATTATGTGCCTTCCGATGGGGAAGTACACATGCTCTTTAATAATTTTCTATAGTCTTTTTCGACCTAGTGATCCGCAGAACAAGTCCATCCGATGGGGAGGAAGGCACTCAAAGCCGACGCGCAGACTTGTTCGCATCACTTATCGAATTGTAATGGAAGTCGTGGGACCCTTAGGGTCCCTCTCCCACTTAGTAATTTATCTCAAGGAATTTTCTTAGCGCTACCACACAACCAAGCACACAACCAATAACATGAAAATAAAATAATGAAAAAACCTAGATTTTTCCAACTTTCAAGGCCCCTTGGTCTCTCATGTGCCTCCAGTCGTGTCGTCACTTCGTCCACTCCTCCCTTCCTTCTGCGCTTGCTACCATGAGGGATCTCCGAGCCGAAATAAAAAGATAATTATTTACATCATTGATCCTATACTCCATGAAGGAGTGTACATAATATCTAGATCAACTATAAATAAAAAACTCAGCTAAACATATGTTGTATTTAATTACAAAAATTAAATACCTAGCCTCGTCATCCCCGAGGATTAATTAATTACACAAATTGCAAATCAATCACACAAACAATATTTTGGCCATGAAGTTGGAATCTCGTGCCTTTCAACAAAAAGTTAGCCTACACACATCCACGCATCATCAAAATAAAAATGTATGAAAATTGCAAAATTAACCAATCCTAAACACACAAAGCCGGAAACCTCAGCTCTGATACCAATTGTTGGGTATGGCTTGGCGGGTTTCCTAAGCGAATACCTGGTCGATCCGAGAAACCTCTCCATGCCTACGGATTAAAATTTAATCCGAATGGAGAGTCGTCTCCCATCGACCGTCTCGTGCCATATCGAACGATCCAAATTACAACTTAGCCAATTACCAAAATTGGCCTTGTAATTTGCTCGACCGTTCGACCGCGGAAAAGGTGACGAGTTGACCGCCGGCTTTTGTGTTTATGGTCGGGGTCCAGTTAAGCATTTATTAAACATATTTTGCAATCAAAACAATAAATTCTTAAACATAAAATGATGACGCATATGATTATGGCACAAAAACAACATAAGGAAATACAAGGAGCGTAGGGAAAGTTATACCTTCTGATCACCTCGCAGTCTTCTACCTTATGTCCCTCCCTTTGTGGACGTCATGTGGGTGACGATCTACCGCGATCTGAGATCACCAAGAGCTCCAATCAACACTCTTCTCCAACCGGCCAAAACCCTAGCTCCTAGGGTTTGCGCCGCCGACCACTCCTTCCCCTCCCTTTGCGTCGCCGTCCGCCGGAGCCAGCTCCAAGCCCTCCGGACCAGCAGTACACCTCGAGAGGAAGGTGAAGAAGAAGAAGAAGGAAAGAAACAACCTTCTTCTGGCCCTAACACTGTAACGCCCACCCCTTACGTGAGCGACGCGTTACTTTTTTTTCTTTCTTTCGTATATTATTGCATATGAAGCGTAAATATAGCATGGAAATAATACTAAATCATGAACATATGCAATTGGATAGATTTCTTTCTAACTAAACTACTTTAAGCATGTGAATCATAGCATAACATATTTAACAAGAGAGTATATAGTTCTACATTAAGCATGTATATCATAAAGAACTTCAACTCCAACAAGTAGTAAGCGTAAACATAAGAACTAACACATGCAATTCATAAGTAGCAACATTAAGTCCATAAGTAAGAGTAAAGACAATAGTAGGATCGTTCTGCCAAGTCACTGCCACACACACACATGCCCTCCTGCTGCTTCCCCTTCTTTAGAAACCTTTAGTTTGATCTTCTTTAGAAACCTTTAGTTTGATTTACAACATAAGAAGGTAGACTATAAGCATAAAATGCTTAGTAAGCTCCTTGCTTACTCACAAATTCCGTACATCACATATAAGTAGAAATCTACATCATTTGACTTAAACATATAACATGAATAAATACTTAAAGCATCTAAAGTATATAAGCATAAACACTTAAAACATGAATATATGTATCATTATTAAGGATATGACATGAGTAAGTACTTAAAGCACATAACATTTGCATAATCTTTAAAACATAATCATGTGCATAAACATTAGACATAGCATATGCAATATCATTAAACATAAACATGTGCATAAACATTAAGGATGCTCTTTGAAAAATATATATAATATAATACTTAAACATTAACATATCATCATCATTGGGATCCCTGGCTTGTACCCAATCATCATTTGCGCGCATGCCTTAGTAGAGTACGAGGTAGCTAATCCCGACCTACTAAGGTACTAGGCAACCTTGGCACCTAGGGACAGCTGCGGTAGTCCAGAACCGGGGCCTTGCTTAGGAGCCCACCCTTTGGACCTTTTTCAAGATTCGGTACAAGCCAATACATAAAGTAAAATAACATACATGATTCCTTTCCTTTCCATAGCAATTTCTCTTTAGCATAGCGTTCGTCATTTCTTTTCTTTTCTTAGAAATTGCTCTTTAGACATTCTTTTATTCATAATGTCATACATGTCATGGGCATAATTCAAAACATAAATATCATCCTAACTTTCAAGCATGAATCATGGCATGGAGAAAACATAATTTCATGGTAAGAAAATTCATAACATGTAAACTTATCATTCATGATTCATAAAATACATAATGTTCGATTTAAAATAAGGGTAATACATCTAGGGAACTTGTTTCATTTTTTTCATCTATCATGACATAATGGATACCTTTAATTCAACCATAATTCACATATATTCTACTGGTCAAAACAACACAATATCACACAACTCATACAACATGCATACATTGAATATCCTACTACAAAGGGACATTATCAAGTGAGGTAGTGACCTTAACCCATCCTAAATCCCAATTTAAGAAACTGATCAAAAATTTCTAAGGTTCATATCAACATGAAAATGACAAAAACAAAAGCAATTGATTCATACAACATGCATATAATACATACTCTAACACTAGGAAGCATTAGCAAGTAACATGACATCTTTAACTCTTTTTTTGTCCTTATTTAGGGTATTAACCAAATATGTTCAGAGGGGAAACATGGCCAAAATATATATAAAAATCTCAAACAAACATTAACAAGGAATAAAGAAACATTAGCTAGTAAAAAAGAACCCAAACATCTTCTTATGGCCAAAAAGTCTATGGCTTCTTGAGAGCCTTGGCCTAAACTTTTAGGGGTCTTTTTGCTTCTTTTTTTTTCATCATAACTCATAACTTAACATCATGAAAATATTGGAGTCATTAGATAGCATCAAACACAACCCTAGGCCCTAAAACTCATGTTGGCCGAAACTTGCTCATAGGGAAAAGCTTCACGATTTTAGCAACACATCGCAAGAACATACAAGAACATGAACAAAACATATATGAAATATTATATTGCAGGTGAGGGGAGTCTTACCCTTGTGCTAAGGATCTCCAAACAAAATATATCACCTAGAAGGAGAAAGAAAGAACTTCTTGCTCCTTGGCTCTTCCTTTGCTTCACAAATACAACGCCTTCACTAGATCTTCTTGGAGAGAATTTTCTTGATGGAGAGGGAGCCTAGGTGATTTCGGCAAGGAGAGGATGAGGAGATGCCTTGTGGTATTTTTCCCCCATCTTTTTATAGTAAATGAAGAGGTATGCCTCTTCACTTTCCATGGTGACCCTTCCCCTTCCATGGTGACTCTTCATCTCCCATGGTGCCTCTTCATCTCCCATATCCTTACACCTATCTACAATTTCCTTTATCCTCCTAATAGCACTCCCTTGCTAGGCGAATTGGTTACATATGCATTTTTAAGGCTTACAACATCTCTAAGGTCGAAGGTTCAATCCTTGGCACCTACATCATTTCATTTTTTTTTATTCTTTTGCAAGCTCATTTAAAGTAAGGCCCATTACATGATGTGTTATTTCTTTTATCCTCATGGGGCCCATTAGGAATTTCCACCATTTAGAGCCTATATAAGGCCTATTAACACTTACACTAAAATTCCCACAACTATAACTATCGTTCATGAATCATACCCAATATGGCTATCATCCATGCAATCCTACTCAATATTAGGGATAATATTGAAGAAAATTTTAGTGGGGTGTTACACACACAACCCGCAACCTATTCCCCCTCAACCTTGCGGCGCCGCCGAAACCCTTGGTTGCGTCGCTGCAGCCAGCCGTCGATGCCTCCTCCACCCTCCCTGAGCCCCACGCACGGTAGAGAAGGTCTCTACCTAGCTTCCATGAGCCTCAGCCGGAGCTTGGTGGAGGAGAGCTTGAGAGAACCGAAGGGAGAGCCCCTTGTTCTTGTTTCGGTGCCGAAACCCTAAGAGGGTGAGAGAGAGAGAGAGAGAGAGAGATGTGAGGAGAGGGCTTGGGTTGTGGATTGATCAATTCTCCCTTGGTTTCTTGATCTCATATGGTATTTATAGGGCTAAGGCAGGGACCAAGAGGAGGAGTTGGTTCTTGCCCACTAGTGGATCCAAACCCCGATCCATTAATTAAGATCCATTTCACTAAAGAATCTTAATTGAACTTCCTCACCAACCACCATATTTTCATATGGGCTCCAAATATTACGAGTCGTCCATCCCCCCGTGTTTAAGATCTCGCATGCCCGTTAATTAATTAAATTACTGAAAATTTAAATTAATTAACTTCTAGATCCTTGATTAGTACGACTCAACCTTATCAACGTGCCGGATCAAATCCACCTGCGGGGTTTAGCACGATGAACCTTTTGAGCTCATCAAGGGGGCATCATCATCCTGACTCACCAGGACACGGATTCCATCAATATTTATCGGCACATCATATTATTAATATTATTTCCCAACTTACTAGGTCTATCAATCTAACAGAATAGATCTCGCCCATTGGTAAGTCAAAGAAACAATAATTAATAATATATGCCCGATATTATTTTGGGATTAAGGGATAGTCCTCCATAATATCAACTGAGGTCCTATCCAATTATCTAGTCAGTACAAATTGGTTAACCTCGGATTTTGGTCCTGCTCAATGTACTCATAGCACACTAGCGTAGTCCTATGGTCAAGACCAACCACACCTAACTACACTACAACCATCCCGATGGGTTGTCCAATTCCATCTAGGTTGTGAGCCTCTATTTATGCTAAGTAAGGAACTGATAACATGATCTTCCGTGTGACACCACACACCATGTTATCTACAATGCAGAGCAATGGGACTTTGTGTATGTACTATTATAAACAAACACCTAGTGTAGTGTGATTCTCTTTTCATAATAAAGATGTTCATATAATAAAAGTCATGTCTTTCAGTATACACATCTTATATATAGTCCCTAGTCCGTCTTAAGTATTTTAGTATATGCTTTATCGTAGTCCAATGTCCTTGTCCAGGGTTACTCTGATATCTGCTAACCATGCCCACGACAAAGCAGATATCTGATCTCGTGCACAACATAGCATGCATGAGGCTTCCTACAGCCGATGCATATGGAACCGCCTTCATTTCCTCTATCTCCTTTGATGTTTTCGGGCGCATCTCCTGGGATAGAGGAACTCCATGCCTAAAAGGTAGAAAACCTTTCTTGGAGTTTTCCATGCTAAAACGAGCCAGGATAGTGTCTATGTATGAAGCTTGGGATAAGCACAATATCCTTTTCTGACGATCCCTTATGACCTTGATCCCAAGGATGTGTCCCGCTTCTCCTAAGTCCTTCATATCAAACTGTTTGGATAACCATACCCTTACGTCCGACAACACTTTGACATTGTTACTAATTAACAAAATGTCATCTACATAGAGTACAAGAAACACCACTACGTTTCTATCACATCTCTTATATACACTATGATTCATCCGGGCTTTGAATAAATCCATATGACTGGATTACTTCATCAAAGCGAATGTTCCAAGATCGCGAAGCTTGCTGCAATCTATAAATGGACCGATTAAGCATGTATACTAGATGCTCCTTGCCCTTCGTAATGAACCCTTCTGGTTGCTTCATGTAGATGGTCTCCTCAAGACTTCCGTTAAGGAAAGTTGTTTTGACGTCAATCTGTCATACCTCATAGTCCATATGAGCGGCAATAGATTAGAGAATTTGGAAAGATATAAGCATGACTACCAGCGAAAAGGTCTCCTCATAATCGATACCCTCTTTCTGAGTATACCCTTTTGCAACAAGCCTAGCTTTAAAGGTCTCAACTTTCCCGTCTGATCCTCTCTTTCTCTTGTAGATCCACTTGCATCCAGTGTCTTTTACACCATTGGGTGGTTCTACTAGCTCCTAGACGTGATTAGAATCCATAGATTCTATCTCAGAATTCATTGTCCTTTGCCAAGAATCCGCATCTTTATCATGGAGGGCCTCGTCATAGGTCCAGGGATCTAGTTCATGTTCACCAGGGACTAAGTCCGAAGACTCTCCCAAAAACATGAACCTTTCAGGTTGTCTAACAACCCTCCCACTGCGACGAGGTACTACCTGTGCATCTTCTGTGACACGCGGTGCAACGACTTATGGTGTATCCTCTTGTACAGTTGGTACTAAGGTCGGGAAGGCTCGGGAGCGTACCTCGACGGGTTCACCATACACCGACGGGTTCACCCTACCCCCTAGGGTTCATCGTTCACCCCCTGGGTTATAGTTTAGTTCGGGGGCGGTGACCGAAGGCCGTCGGTACGATCAGAGGACTCGCCGAGCCTCTCCATGACCGATCACCGTACCCCGACGAGTTCACCCTACCCCCTAGGGTTCATCGCTCACCCCTTGGGTTATAGTTTTGTTCGGGGGCAGCGGCCGAAGCCCACCGGTACGATCGGAGGACTCACCGTGCCTCTCCGTGATGTTAGTATTGTGAGAGAAGTGTCCTAAGGCAATCGCCTTATGAATGTAATCATTTATTTTAATAAATGAATATTCACTATTTGAGTATACATGTTTGTGTATTTGATTGAGATCTTAAACTCATTTACTGAATGTCCACAATACAATTCATAGCATGAGAGAATTTGTGATGAATTCACAACTAGTGATTATCTCTACATGTGCAATTGTGAAGTATTGAAATTGTCCCTAGTCGATGAATTGATAAATACGGACACTATCAATTCTGTTGAGACTAGCATGAGTTATTCTCTAATCAGCTGATTCTCACTGGCTGGTGACATTGGGATGTCCGGAGATAAACATGAATGCTAGTTAAGGGAACTAGTTCATTGGAGTGACTGGCTGTAAAACTTCATATGGTAATCTACATATAGATATGTCAATGAAGTTCTTACTGCAGCTTAAGTGCGATGTTCCTTTGACTTGCGGTGTTCAAGTCATCTTGGTCATGGAGACTTATACTTTGACATCTTAAGCAAGCATTTCTAAGGAGGTGTGGCCCCAGGATGGTTGGGTATAAGCAGAAGTGCCCGAAGATGTTTGAACAACCTACAAAGGATTCACCACTCCTTGCGAGGAGATGTATACCCAAGGCCTATCGTCGGATTGTTACTCGAAACCTCTGGCCAGAGCATCACATGTTCAGAGTATGAATCTCTCATAAACATGAGAGTAACTAGAATCCGTAGGACGAGAAAAACATTGCTTGGGCTAGGTGTGACGTAGTCAGCCTAGTGGAGACTGACACACATAGACCGTGTCCTGAACCAAGTGGGTATAAGATGGTGAAGGGAATGGGGCACAATTCATTATAGCTGCTGAAGGGTTTCAGAATAATTTCTAAGGTCAACCGTTGATCTTTCGATTAATTGGGGATCATGATGTACTACTAGGTGCCACTCATGATCGTTCTATAATTAGTTAATTATAGACGGCCAACATAAATCGAAAGCCTATTTAGTCACACGCACTACGAGTAATCCGAGGGATTTAAAACGAGTTGAAAATTGGATTTTCCGATCAAGAGAGATAAGTCGAATCTGAATTTTTCAGAGACGCATCGGAAGCTTAAAATGGCTGTCTTTTGAAGGCTTATTGGACGAATTAAATGAGTTTAATTCATACGGTCCTGGCTTGGGTTTGGCCGACCAAAGAGGGTCCCTACCCTCTTTGTTTGGCCGGCCACATTAAAAGGGGAGAACCAAATTGTTTGGTTCAGATTATAAAATAAACCGAGCGTGGTTTATTTTATAAAATTATGGATAATATATACATTTTTATAAACCGAAATTTGATTTATTATTTTCATCGAAATTAAAATAAACTTTGAATAGTTTATTTTATTTTATAAAATCAATTATGTATTGATTTTTCCATGATAAGAAAAATTTATATAATAAATTTCTTGTGAAAATTTATTCCATAATAAAAAAAAGGGAGACATGGTTGTTTTTATTATAAATTAAATTATGATAAAAACTTGGCATGATGGAATAAATCATAGAAAAATTTATATGATAAATTTCTTATGAAAATTTATTTCATAAAAAGGAGACTTGGCGATTGAGAGGCTACTATATAAAGGAACCAAGGCTTGGAAATCAATCTGAGAGATCAAGGAATAAGCCCTCTCTCTCTCCCTCTCTCTCTCTCTCCCTCCTCAAGTGCCGCCGGCCCTAGAGGCCCTCCCTTTGCCGTGAGCTTCAGCCACCACCAAGCAGCTGCCGAAGAAGAAGAAGAAGCGGGCGCAACTCCTTCCTTCCTCCCGGAATCTTGATTCCGTTCTTCGTTTGGTGGTTAGTCTTCCCATCTCTCTCTTGATATTCTTGTTGTGCCTTTGGAGAATCTAGTAGTTCTTGTCGGCATGAAACTCATGGCTTTGCGAAGTCATCCCGAAGAAAACTCGGCGTGGACGCGAATAAGGCGGAGTTTCCAAGGGACGCTTACGGTTGGATCTCGTCCGTTCCTTCGAGTTACGCGAGGTACTAAGTAAATTAGTTTACTTTCTCCAAAATTTTAAATGTATGATCATGTCTACACAATATAAGGTTGCATGCTTAGATGTGTGGTTAAATAATTAGTGAAATTATTTATGCTAAACCTTCCGCTGCACGTAATTAATTTTAAAATTACGAACCCACATCCATGTCAACATGCACCCGGTCACATCAGTGGTATCAGAGCCGGTTAGTGTTCGACATAATCATATAATTGTTTAGCGGAAAACTTTGTCATGATCTCAATTTTGGAAAATTTTCTAATTATGGAAACTTTCCAATTATGATAAATTTTAGATTTAGGAATTTCAAAGTTTGGAAATCCTCATGAAATTTCGCAAACTTTTGAAATATGCTAGTTTCTGAAATTTTATGATAATTGTGAAAACTTCCCATTTTTGGAAACTTTCTAATTTTGGAAATTTCCTATTTTAGAAATTTTCCAATTTTGGAAATATGTAAGTTTTCTTTGTACCAGAAACTTACAATTATTCTGAAAACCTATTATGGAAAGCTCGCAATTTTGGGCACTTTCTTTCAAGAAAGTCTAGACAAATTTATGGATCATTAATTGACAATTAAATTTGAATTGGTTTTAAATTATTAATAAAATTCTTTACTTTGGCGAGTGCCTCAGGGAGCCACCCAAATTAAAGTTAGTTGTTGTAATTTAATTTCCTATTTTGAATAAGAATTGTCAAGTTTAATTTGGCTACGTCTCGGGGAGCGGGCCAAATTAGATTTACAATAAATTTCTTTTCTTTGGGTATCTGAGCCTCGGAGAGCCACCCAAAGAAAATAATTTGTTGTAATTAATTAGTCCATAAATAAAATATGTGATCAAATATTGGAAATTTTTGAGGTGATTCTCAAACGATAATTTCCTTATTTGATTTCATACATATTATTGTCTCCAAAATTAATTAGGAAAATGGTTTCCTATAGAGTTTATTTCCTTAAATAAGATTTTCATGAAAATAATATGTGGTTGAATTAAGGGAATCTGTCTCTTAATTTAATAAGATTTGATTTAGAGAAATCAAAGTCTTAAACATATTATTTCCGAAATTGATTATGACAATTTAGGAAATTGTTTCCCAAAACAATTCCTTAAATAAATTATGAAATTAGAATTAGGAAATCCGGTTCCTAATTCAATTAATGAGACTTGATAAATTAAGTCACATACATACTTTATTAAGGAAATCGTTAGTACATGACATAATTATATGTCATGAATGTGCTTAGAAAGAAAAGGATGAGACCCAAAACCCCTTACAAATGATTAAGGCCAACACCTTCCATTAATATGGTCAGAACCGGAGTTTTGTTTCTCGTTTGGGTTGATGGACACATCCATGCCCGGCTTGAACCTCAACATGTTCAAACCATGGAATTAGTTTATGATTAATATAGTTGGAGTCAGAGGTCAATCCTTAGTTTTGGTTGTTGGACACATCCAAGCCTGACTAAACTGTTGAATGAGCTCCAACCATATTAAAACTATTTCTTGATTAATGGGTCAGCCTTAAACTTGGAGCATCGATTTGTTGTGCCACAGCCAAGGTCGATGTAAAGAGAGGTGCAGTTGGGTGCTATGTATATTGTTGCATACTTGTTAATGAGTTAACAACCCAATGATATATGCAAACATTCAATTAGTTGATAGCATAAAGTGATAGTTACATATATGTGATATGTAATCGGTATAATTACCTACCTTCATAGCTAAGAATAACTTGATGGCCACAGCCATGGTTGTTCTTATCTATGGTTGGATATCAACCTATTTGGAGATGTTCCTACGATCTCCCAAATTGATAAAAAGGGTTATTCAATTCGAAAAATAAATAGGATTTAATTAATGTATGTTGATGCATTCTTTATCATTCTTCTCACATAAGCTCAATTTGTATTTCTAGGATAATCACTTGATCATGTCTTCTCTGAATTTGCGTTCCATTTTGGACACCAATAAGTTAACTAAGGACAAAAGGATTGAAAAAGCCCCAAAAGGCACTTGCCATCATTGTGGCAAGGAGGGCCACTGGCGAAGAAACTGCAAGGTTTATCTTGAGTCCTTGAAGAAGAAGGCATCTGATGCCCCATCCTCTTCAGGCATCTTCGTTATTGAATGTCATTTCCTCGTACACCTGGGTACTTGATACTGGGTGTAGCTCACATATATGTAATGACATACAGGGGCTAAGGAATAGAAGAATACTCGTCAAGGAAGAAGGGAATTTGCAAGTTGGAAATGGAGCAAAGATTGCTGCTATTGCCATCGGAACATATTTGCTAAAGCTCCCTACTGGACTTGGCTTAGAATTGGATAATTGTTATTTTGTTCCTTCGTTAATAAAGAACATTGTAGCTATTTCATGCTTGAATGAAAAGGGTTACCATTTAACTTTTAGTAACAATTGCTGTTACATAACTTTAAATGGTGTTCTTTATGGGACCGGAACTTTATGTAATGGTATCTACACGTTAGATTTATCCGGTGAGATTTTCAATATCGAAGTTAGCAACAAACGTGCTCGAATAGATAATCAAATAGACTCCTATACGTGGCATTGTCGTCTTGGCCATATAAGTAAGAAACGCATGACCAAATTACACCGATGTGGAATTCTGGAATTATTTGAACCCGGTTTATTTGATACATGCGAATCATGCTTAAAAGGCAAGATGGCCAAATTACCCTTTTTCAGAAAAGGTAATCCAGTGGGAGAATTGCTTGGTCTAATACATACTGATGTATGTGGACCAATGTCAACTCTTGCACAAGGAGGCTATAGCTACTTCATTATCTTTATCGATGATCACTCATGATTCGGGTATGTGTTCTTGATGAAACACAAATCTGAAGCTTTTGAGAAATTCAAAGAGTTCAGAAATGAAGTAGAGAAACAACTTGGCAAAAGTATTAAGATACTTCGATCCGTTCGGGGTGGTGAATACTTAAGTCAAAGAGTTTCAAGATTATCTTAGGGACAATGAGATATTGTCTCAATGGACTCCGCCGTATACATCACAGCATAATGGTGTATCTGAGAGGCGTAACCGAACCTTGATGGACATGATTAGATCTATGATGAATCATGCAACTCTTCTAAAATCCTTTTAGGGCTATGCGCTTAAGACAGCTGTTTACTTGCTAAACAGAGTCCCGACCAAGGTAGTCTCTACTACTCCATATGAGACGTGGAATAGTAAGAAACCTCACTTAACTCACCTTAAGATATGGGGTTGTCCTGCTTATGTGAAGCGGACTGTATCAGACAAATTGGATGCTAAGTCTGATAAATGTCTATGTATTGGATACCCTAAGGAAACAAAGGGTTACCAATTCTATCATCCCTTGGAACAAAAGGTGGTTGTTTCAAGGCATGCTGTATTTCTGGAAAAAGAATTTCTTTTACAAGAAGACAGTGGGAGTAGTATTGAACTTGAAGAAGTTCAAGAAACTCCAATAGACATTACAGAGACACCTAGTCTAGACCCACAACCAATAACTCATAATGATGAGCTATCAGTTGAACCTAAAGCAACACCACTACTTTGTAGATCTGATAGGACACGCAATATTCCAGAGAGATATGGATTTCTCGTAAGTGAATCGAACGACGTGTTACTCATTAGCGATGACGAACCTATCAGTTATGATGATGTTCTGAAAAGTTCAGAAAGGGACAAATGGCTTGAAGCCATGAAGTCGAAAATGGATTCCATGTACGAAAATCAAGTATGGGACTTGGTTAACCCACCTGAAGGGATTAAGCCCATAGGGTGCAAGTGGGTTTTCAAGAAGAAAACCGACATGGAAGGTAATGTTGTTACCTTTAAGGCTAGATTAGTGACAAAAGGATATCGTCAGAAACAAGGAATTGATTATGATGAAACCTATTCGCCAGTAGCTATGCTTAAATCCATTCGGATGCTCCTGGCCATAGCAGCTCATTATGATTATGAGATATGGCAAATGGATGTGAAAACATCTTTCCTTAATGGAAACCTACTTGAGGATGTATACATGATACAACCTGAAGGTTTCACATCGGTTGATAAAACCAAAATATGTAAGCTTCGACGATCCATATATGGACTGAAGCAAGCATCCAGGAGCTGGAACATCCGTTTTGATGAGACAATCAAAGAGTTTGATTTCTCACAAAATCCTGACGAACATTATGTGTACAAGAAGGTTAGTGGGAGTGCAGTCGTATTCCTAGTATTATATGTCGATGACACATTACTTATAGGAAACGATATATCAGTCTTACAGTCGGTTAAAATTTGGTTGTCCAAAACTTTCTCCATGAAAGACCTGGGAGAAGCGACCTATATCCTTGGGATTAGAATCTATAGAGATAGATCAAAACGGTTGCTTGGTCTTTCGCAGTCTACATATATAGACCGAGTGCTAAAAAGGTTTAGCATGTCGGAATCCAAGAAACGTTACCTTCCCATCAGGCATGGGATCAACCTTTCAAAGTCTATGTGTCCGCGTACAGAAGACGAGAGGATTTGCAAGATTCCTTATGCATCCGCGATAGGATCTATCATGTATGCTTTGTTATGTACTAGGCCCGATGTATCGTATGCTCTGAGCGTCACAAGCAGATACCAGTCTGATCCAGGAATGGATCATTGGGCGGCTGTCAAGACAATCCTTAAGTACTTAAGAAGAACTAAGGATGTGTTCCTAATATATGGAGAATGTGATATGGTAATACGTGGGTATACAGATGCCAGTTTCCAGACAGATAAGGATGACTCCAAATCTCAGTCCGGATACGTATTTATCTTGAATGGGGGCGCAATAAGTTGGAAAAGTTCCAAACAAGACACCGTAGCAGATTTTACAACGGAAGCGGAATATATTGCAGCTTCGGAAGCAACAAAGGAAGCAGTCTGGATCAAGAAGTTTGTCTCAGAACTTGGTGTGGTTCCAACCATTGATGAAGCAGTGCCGGTTTACTGCGACAACAATGGAGCTATTGCATAAGCAAAGGAACCAAGGTCTCATCAGCGATCCAAACATGTGCTTCGTCGCTATCATCTGATCAGAGAGATTATAAGTAGGAATGATATACAAATTGAGAAAATTCCCACTAAAAGGAATTTAGCGTATCCTTTAACTAAGGCCTTGTCTCAAAGCAAGTTTGAGGGTCATGTTAGAACCTGTGGTATTGGATACCGTAGCGATTGGCATTAGGCCAAGTGGGAGTTTGTTAGTATTGTGAGAGAAGTGTCCTAAGGCAATCACCTTATGAATGTAATCATTTATTTTAATAAATGAATATTCACTATTTGAGTATACATGTTTGTGTATTTGATTGAGATCTTAAACTCATTTACTGAATGTCCGCAATACAATTCACAGCATAAGAGAATTTGTGATGAATTCACAACTAGTGATTATCTCTACATGTGCAATTGTGAAGTATTGAAATTGTCCCTAGTCGATGAATTGATAAATACAGACACTATCAATTCTGTTGAGACTAGCATGGGTTATTCTCTAATCTGCTGATTCTCACTGGCTGGTGACATTGGGATGTCCGAAGATAAACATGAATGCTAGTTAAGGGAACTAGTTCATTGGAGTGACTGGCTGTAAAAACTTCATATGGTAATCTACATATAGATATGTCAATGAAGTTCTTACTGCAGCTTAAGTGCGATGTTCCTTTGACTTGCGGTGTTCAAGTCATCTTGGTCATGGAGACTTATACTTTGACATCTTAAGCAAGCATCTCTAAGGAGGTGTGGACCCAGGATGGTTGGGTATAAGCCGAAGTGCCCGATGATGTTTGAACAGCCTATAAAGGATTCACCACTCCTTGCAAGGAGATGTATACCCAAGGCCTATCGTCGGATTGTTACTCGAAGCCTCTGGCCAGAGCATCACATGTTCAGAGTATGAATCTCTCATAAACATGAGAGTAACTAGAATCCGTAGGACGAGAAAAACATTGCTTGGGCTAGGTGTGACGTAGTCAGCCTAGTGGGGACTGACACACATAGACCGTGTCCTGAACCAAGTGGGTATAAGATGGTGAAGGGAATGGGGCACGATTCATTATAGCTGCTGAAGGGTTTCAGAATAATTTCTGAGGTCAATCGTTGATCTTTCGATTAATTGGGGATCATGATGTACTACTAGGTGCCACTCATGATCGTTCTATAATTGGTTAATTATAGACGGCCAACATAAATCGAAAACCTATTTAGTCACACGCACTACGAGTAATCCGAGGGATTTAAAACGAGTTGAAAATTATATTTTCTGATCAAGAGAGATAAGTCGAATCTGAATTTTTCAGAGACGCATCTGTAACACCCAATAATTTTCTGGTATTATTAGTGATTTTTCAGAATTTTTCTAGCATTTTTCGGAATTAAAATAAAAAGAAAAAAAATTAAAGGTTCGGGTGGGGATTGATCTCGCGACGACGCGAGAAGCCAATCCCTAAGCAAGTCCAAGTAACCAGCTGGGCAAGGGTATCAAGCACAGAAAAGGATGAAGCGAAATAATATTATAGTTGATTTAGCCCGTTTCATGAAGAGGTATTTAAACTTCCACTTAAGTTCAGTTAAGACCCCATTAGGGCTTGGAGGAGGCCGCGCGAGCAGGGTGGGAGGCTGCGAAAAATAGGGAAGAAAAGGAGAGTTTTCTCCTCCTTCTTCTTCCTCTTGAAGTAGAAAACCTAGGGCTTCTTCCCTAGGGCCAAGGGTGAAGTTTTCTTGCAAAGGAAGAGGAAAAGAACCCTACGCTAGGAGTTTCGAGATACTTAGTGAGTTTTCTTCAAGAAAAGGGTAAGTAAATCACTCACCTGCAATAGGAGTAGCTTCGCATGTAGTTTTCTTGTTGTAGAACCTTGATTTTGTAATCTAAGTACATGCTTGGAGAATATTGTTTATGGTGTGATTTAAGTTTCTCAAGAATACATGTTTTTAATCATAGAACTTGAATTGGAGTAGATTTTATATGTGTGATCTAAGCATGAAAGGCCAAGTTCTTGAAAAGTCCCAAAGATGAGTTTTGGGTTAAGGGCACGCAAGGTGCTCGATGAAAGTTCCAAGTGAGAAAGGTAAAGTTTTGTAGTGCAAAGACTTATGTAAAAAGAAAGATAGCTTGATAAGTATAAGCATTATGAATAAGAAAGTATTTTACTTTTGTAAAGTGACATATACCGGGCAAAAGAGAGGCCCACAGAAAGTTAGAAAGAAGCTCTAATAGGGTGCGGTGGCTAGCTACCCCGAAACCTATTAGGGTTGCGCGCATTGGTACACTGATACCAGGTACATTGTCAAGGCCTGAGAAAGTTGATTATTATTTTGAAGTATATGAGTATATGTAAGTGTTTTCAGTTTAAGCATATGTTTTGCTAAGTATGTTAACATTGTTATGTTACAAGCATGTTAAAGAGCAAGAGCAAGGAAGTTAGTGGTTTAAAGTATGGAAATGCATAAATAGCAAGTCTCAAAAGAGATTATGAGCATGTTAGATTTGCCAATATTTTAATGCTAGTAAATGTTTTCCAGCATGATTGAGCATGATAAGTATGTGAAAGTTTCCATGTGTAAGTATTTCAAAGTGCATGTGTTTTGAAGTAAGCATTATTTGAAAAGAGCATGTTTATCCCTTATCGTTCGGATTTGTGAGTTAGGATTTACTTACTAAGCAATTTGCTTATTAGTTGCATTTTCCTTCTATTGCAGATAAAGGTAAAGAAAAAGCATAAGTTAAGGAGGCGAAGGGACTTGCTTTGATGTTCAGTGGCGGCGGAACCGTGGAAGAGATCTTTGGGCTAATGCTTGTAGAACATGTGTTTTGGTGTTTTGAAGTGGTAGAATGAATGACTTTGTTTAAACTACGCATATAGGTTAAGTTTGGTACAAACTCTAGAGTGTTTTGCTTACATTTTGATAGTTTTGTTAAATCTTGCAAGGATTCTAATTTCAAGTTATTGGATTCGTTTTGAGTTGCTAAAATGTTCATAAAACTAGTATAGAGTATAGAAATGGAGTTATGTCTTTGTATGTCTTGGAAGTATATGTTTTGTGGATCGTTGGAGATGGTTTTCAGGTCTGAAATGCAGGTTTTCAGGCGTGCCAGTCAACTGGTTCAGAACCAGTCGACTGCGATATCGAACAGAACCTACTGATCGATGCACCAGTCGACTGCCATGAGGCCAGTCGACTGGTGCCGGGCACGGAAAGTTTCTGTGGCCGATACCAATCGACTGGCTATATAGCAGTCGACTGGTACCATTGAAAAGAAGTGGTATAGAGCAGCTGGTTAGTGCTTTAGTGTTACAACTAAGAGGTCTAGGGGTCAAATCCCGGGCAAAGCAAATAAAATGAAAGTTTTTTTTTAAAAGAAAAAAAAATCAGAGCAAGTTAAGGGAAGTCAAGTAGTTGTAACCTAAGGCTAAGAATAAGGTAAAGTTAAGGTCCAGTAAAAGTGGCGCCCGCCTTAAGGGAGAATGTTAGAGAATGCGGGTCGTCACAGAGTGGTATCAGAGCAAGTTTCCACCCTTCTGCCACACTGACATCAAGCATCAATCTTGTCGCCTGCCAAGTAAGAAATTCATATGTTGTAATTTTGTATGCTTTTCATTATTGACTGCTAGTATCAGTAAGTGCATGATGATAAGGAAGTATGTTAGTATTATTATATGCTAATATGTGCATGGAGATAATGAAGTAAGTTAGTAAGAGATAATGAGTTTTTATTTTCTTTACACTATAGAGTAAGAGAATGGCAAGAGGACGTCCCAGAATTGTCCGAAATGAGGAGCAAGCTCCTAGAGGGCAAGAGGCAACATAGTCTCTTTATGATATAGAGTAAGAGAATGTCAAGAGGACGTCCTAGAAAGGCCCAAAATGAGGAGCGAGCTCCTAAAGGGCAAGAGGCAACAAAGTCAGTACCACCACCAAATCTTTTAGAGGTGGTGGCTCGGTTACAAAGGTAAGTAGTAGAATAGCAGCAAGTTATTGCCACCATGATGACTAACCAGTAGGCCACTCCTGTTACCCTGTTGCTGGCGAATGTAGTAGCACCAGTTGTGACCAAAGACACATCGGTTACTTCTGTAGTTCCGGCAAGGGGGGTAAGGCAAGAAACATACCTCATCCAGTGGCAGAAACTGAAGCCAGAGGACTTCTCAGGCGCAAGCGAACCATGAGATGCTCAAGCATGGTTCAAAACTTAGGAAAGCATAGTAGAACTACTGGACTGGCCTGAGGTGGAGAAGATAAAGTGTACCTCCTTCTGCCTTACCGGAGATGCTAGATTGTGGTAGGAGAGAGTTAAGGCCAAGAGAAATATCAGCTAGATGACATGGGCCGACTTCGAGACTGAGTTCTTCGAAGAATAGTTTCACATGCGAGTAACCAACAAGCACTATGATGAATTCATGGAGTCCAGACAAGGAGAACTATCCGTGGATGAAGCAGTGAAGATGTTTAAGCGGTTAGCTCATCTGTGCCCAGAGCTAGTTAGCACTGAAAAAGAAAGTGTCAGGCTAATGTTGAAAATGTGAAGGCCTGAGATAGCGTTAAATGGGGCTAGCGGTGTTAAGAGGCCGCAAACCGTCGAAGAACTGATAAGTAGTGCTTTGATCACCGAGCACTACTTAAACAGTATAAAGGCCACCAGAAATATTGAACGATGAAGTTCTTAACAACTTTACCGTTGGGGGAAGTAATGGTATCTACTGAGAGGCTGAGGACAGTACCAATCTGAATTTCCAACCGAGAACTCTATAGTGATTTAGTAGTCCTTGAGATGAAGGATTATGATATCATTTTAGGGATGGACTTCTTGAGCAAGTACAATGCTTCTATAGACTGCCGCAAGAGAAAAGTCAAGTTCACACCAGAAGCAGAACCTCCATTCGAGTTTATTGGAGACCCAAAGAGAAAGGCAAAAAGGTTCCTATCTACCTTACAAGCTCAGAGAATGTTAGAGAAGGGGTGTTCTGGTTTTCTAGCTCATATAGTAGATGCAAGTCAAAGAGAAGGATTAAAGAAAGAGGAAGTGAGGGTAGCCTGTGACTATCCGGAGGTGTTTCCTGAAGAGTTACCAGGACTCCCTCCCAATCGAGAAATTGAATTTGAAATTGAGTTGGTTCCAGGAACCAACCTAATTTCGAAGGCACCTTATTGCATGGCGCCAGTAGAACTGAAAGAATTGCAAGAATAATTGCAAGAGCTGCTTGACAAGGGTTTCATCCGCCCTAGTCATTCACCTTGGGGAGCTCCTGTATTGTTCGTCAAGAAGAAAGATGGATCTATGCGAATGTGCATAGATTATCGAGTTTTGAATAAGGTAACCATCAAGAACAGATATCCTTTGCCAAGGATAGATGATTTATTTGATCAGCTGAAGGGAGCCACAGTGTTCTCCAAGATAGATCTGCGATCAGGTTACCATCAGCTCAGAGTGAAGGAGAGTGATGTGCCAAGGACTGCTTTCAGTACAAGATATGGGCACTATGAGTTTGTGGTCATGCCCTTTGGAGTGACAAACGCCCCTGTAACGTTTATGAATCTAATGAATAGAGTGTTCAAGGATTTTCTGGACAAGTTCGTCATTGTCTTTATTGATGATATCCTAGTGTATTCAAAGACTCAGGAAGAACATGTCGAACACCTGAAGATGGTATTGCAAACCTTACATCAGAAAGAGTTGTACGCCAAATTCTCAAAGTGTGAGTTTTGGCTTGATCAAGTGGCCTTCCTAGGCCACATCATTTCCAAGGAAGGTATTATGGTAGACCCAGCCAAGATTGAAGCAGTTAGTAACTGGAGTCAACCAAAGAATGCCAGTGAGATCAGAAGTTTTCTGGGTTTGGCAGGGTACTACAGAAGGTTTGTAGAGGACTTTTCAAAGATAGCCTCTCCACTTACAGCCCTTACCAGAAAGAATAAGAAGTATGAGTGGACTGAGGACTGTGAGCAGAGCTTCCTTGAGTTGAAGAAGAGACTGACCAGCGCTCCTATCCTTACAGTACCCGAAGGTGATAAGAGCTTTGATATATACAGTGATGCATCAAAGCTAGGACTTGGAGCAGTCCTGATGCAAGAAGGCAAAGTCATAGCTTATGCTTCCAGGCAACTCAAGGACTATGAAAAGAATTACCCCACTCATGATCTGGAGTTGGCAGCTGTAGTCTTTGCTCTAAAGATATGGAGGCATTACTTGTATGGAGTGCAGTGTAAGATTTATACAGATCACCAGAGTCTGAAATATTTCTTCACTCAGAAAGACCTCAATATGAGACAGCGAAGGTGGCTCGAGTTAGTGAAGGACTATGACTGTGAGATTCTGTACCACCCTGGTAAGGCAAATAGAGTAGCAAATGCACTGAGTAGAAAGACTTGTGCCACTTTGATGTCCTTATCATCATTGGCACCACCATTACAGAAGGAGATAGTAGATTATGGAGTTGAGATCATTTATGGGCAGTTAGCTCTATTGACACTAGAGTCAACCTTGCTTGAAGATATACAAAAAGAGCAAGCTGAGGATTCTGATATCCAAAGGATCAAGCAAGAGATACAAGAAGGAGAAAGTAAAGAGTTTAGAGTATCTGACAGTGGGATACTCTATTATGGTGACCGTTTGTGTGTTCCCAAGAATGAAGAGCTGAGAAAGAAGATTCTTGAAGAAGCCCATGGAACTCCCTACTCCATGCATCCTGGTTCTACCAAGATGTACCAGGACTTGAAAAGAAGATTTTGGTGGTCCGGAATGAAAAGAGACATAGCTAGGTATGTCAGCACCTGCCTGACATGTCAGAGAGTTAAAGCAGAACACCAGAGACCAGGAGGTGTCCTACAGCCCATTCAGATTCCAGAGTGGAAATGGGAAGACATAGCCATGGATTTCATAGTTGGTTTACCAAAGACAACTAATGGCTATGATGCTATTTGGGTGATAGTAGACAGATTGACCAAGTCTGCCACTTTTTGGCAATCAGAGTGTCTTACTCGATTGAAAAGTTAGCCCAGTTATATGTGCAAGAAGTGATCCGACTACACGGAGTCCCGAAGACCATTATCTCTGATAGGGATGGTCGTTTCACGTCACACTTTTGGGAGTGTGTACAGACAGCGTTAGGCACCAAACTGAAATTCAGCACAGCTTTCCATCCCCAGACTGATGGACAGACAGAGAGAGTGAATCAGGTTCTAGAAGATATGCTCAGAGCTTGTGCATTGGACTTCAAGGGCAGTTGGTGCAAGTATTTATGTTTAGCTGAGTTTGCCTACAACAACAGTTACCAAGCCACTATTGGTATGACACCCTATGAAGCTCTTTATGGTAGGAAGTGTAGATCTCCTCTCTGTTGGTATGAAGGTAGTGAGAAGAAAGAAATGGGGTCACAGACTGATCTTATAGATGATACCACAGAAGCTATAAAGAGCATCCGCCAGAAGATAGAGACTGCTCAGAGTAGGCAGAAGAGTTACGCCGATGTACGCCGTAGGCCGTTAGAGTTTGAAGTTGGGGATACAGTTTTCCTCAAAGTAGCTCCTATGAAGGGTGTAATGAGATTTGGCAAGAAAGGCAAGCTAAGTCCTCGATACATAGGACCCTACCTAGTGACGAAAAGAGTTGGCAAAGTAGCTTATGAGTTGGAGCTACCCTCAGAGATGTCAGCAATACACAATGTGTTCCATGTCTCAATGTTAAAGAAGCACATCCCAGATGCCAACCAAGTGATTAAGCCACAGATGGTATAAGTTCAAGAAGATCTCAGTTATGAAAGTTGACCTATTCAGATAATAGATCGAGCAGATAAGAAGCTGAGGAACAAAGTGGTACCATTAGTGAAAGTCTTATGGCTGAATCAGAAGTATGAAGAGGCAACTTGGGAATCAGAAGATAGCATGAGGCAAAGGTATCCAGAGTTGTTCTAAGTTCGAGCACGAACTTTTTATAAGGTAGGGAGGATTGTAACACCCAATAATTTTCTGGTATTATTAGGGATTTTTCGGAATTTTTCTAGCATTTTTCGAAATTGAAATAAAAAGAAAAAAAATTAAAGGGTCAGGTGGGGATTGATCTCGCGACGACGCGAGAAGCCAATCCCTAAGCAAGTCCAAGTACCAGCTGGGCAAGGGTATCAAGCACAAAAAAGGATGAAGCGAAATAATATTATAGTTGATTTAGCCCGTTTCATGAAGAGGTATTTAAACTTCCACTTAAGTTGAGTTAAGACCCCATTAGGGCTTGGAGGAGGCCGCGCGAGCAGGGTGGGAGGCTGCGAAAAATAGGGAAGAAAAGGAGAGTTTTCTCCTCCTTCTTCTTCCTCTTGAAGTAGAAAACCTAGGGCTTCTTCCCTAGGGCCAAGGGTGAAGTTTTCTTGCAAAGGAAGAGGAAAAGAACCCTACGCTAGGAGTTTCGAGATACTTAGTGAGTTTTCTTCAAGAAAAGGGTAAGTAAATCACTCACCTGCAATAGGAGTAGCTTCGCATGTAGTTTTCTTGTTGTAGAACCTTGATTTTGTAATCTAAGTGCATGCTTGGAGAATATTGTTTATGGTGTGATTTAAGTTTCTCAAGAATACATGTTTTTAATCATAGAACTTGAATTGGAGTAGATTTTATATGTGTGATCTAAGCATGAAAGGCCAAGTTCTTGAAAAGTCCCAAAGATGAGTTTTGGGTTAAGGGCACGCAAGGTGCTCGATGAAAGTTCCAAGTGAGAAAGGTAAAGTTTTGTAGTGCAAAGACTTATGTAAAAAGAAAGATAGCTTGATAAATATAAGCATTATGAATAAGAAAGTATTTTACTTTGGTAAAGTGACATGTACCGGGCAAAAGAGAGGCCCACAGAAAGTTAGAAAGAAGCTCTAATAGGGTGCGGTGGCTAGCTATCCCGAAACCTATTAGGGTTGCGCGCATTGGTACACTGATACTAGGTACATTGTCAAGGCCTGAGAAAGTTGATTATTATTTTGAAGTATATGAGTATATGTAAGTGTTTTCAGTTTAAGCATATGTTTTGCTAAGTATGTTAATATTGTTATGTTACAAGCATGTTAAAGAGCAAGAGCAAGGAAGTTAGTGGTTTAAAGTATGGAAATGCATAAGTAGCAAGTCTCAAAAGAGATTATGAGCATGTTAGATTTGCCAATGTTTTAATGCTAGTAAATGTTTTCAAGCATGATTGAGCATGATAAGTATGTGAAAGTTTCCATGTATAAGTATTTCAAAGTGCATGTGTTTTGAAGTAAGCATTATTTGAAAAGAGCATGTTTATCCCTTATCGTTCGGATTTGTGAGTTAGGATTTACTTACTAAGCAATTTACTTATTAGTTGCATTTTCCTTCTATTGCATATAAAGGTAAAGAAAAAGCATAAGTTAAGGAGGCGAAGGGACTTGCTTTGATGTTCAGTGGCGGCGGAACCGTGGAAGAGATCTTTGGGCTAAGTCTTGTAGAACATGTGTTTTGGTGTTTTGAAGTGGTAGAATGAATGACTTTGTTTAAACTACGCATAGAGGTTAAGTTTGGTACAAACTCTAGAGTGTTTTGCTTACGTTTTGATAGTTTTGTTAAATCTCGCAAGGATTCTAATTTCAAGTTATTGGATTCGTTTTGAGTTGCTAAAATGTTCATAAAACTAGTATAGAGTATAGAAATGGAGTTATGTCTTTGTATGTCTTGGAAGTATATGTTTTGTGGATCGTTGGAGATGGTTTTCAGGTCTGAAATGCAGGTTTTCAGGCGTGCCAGTCGACTGGTTCAGAACCAGTCGACTGCGATATCGAACAGAACCTACTGATCGATGCACCAGTCGACTGCCATGAGGCCAGTCGACTGGTGCCGGGCACGGAAAGTTTCTCTGGCCGATATCAGTCAACTGGCTATATAGCAGTCGACTGGTACCATTGAAAAGAAGTGGTATTGAGCAGCTGGTTAGTGCTTTAGTGTTACAACTAGAGGTCTAGGGGTCAAATCCCGGGCAAAGCAAATAAAATGAAAGTTTTTTTTTAAAAGAAAAAAAAATCAGAGCAAGTTAAGGGAAGTCATGTAGTTGTAACCTAAGACTAAGAATAAGGTAAAGTTAAGGTTAAGTAAAAGCGACGCCCGCCTTAAGGGAGAGTAGAGAAGGCGGGTCGTCACAGCATCGGAAGCTTAAAATGGCTAAATCTTTTGAAGGCTTATTGGACGAATTAAATGAGTTTAATTCATACGGTCCTGGCTTGGGTTTGGCCGGCCAAAGAGGGTCCCTACCCTCTTTGTTTGGCCGGCCACATTAAAAGGGGAGAACCAAATTGTTTGGTTCAGATTATAAAATAAACCGAGCGTGGTTTTGTTTTATAAAATTATGGATAATATATAAATTTATATAAACCGAAATTTGGTTTATTATTTTCATGAAAATTAAAATAAACTTTGAATAGTTTATTTTATTTTATAAAATCAATTATGGATTGATTTTTCCATGATATGAAAAATTTATATAATAAATTTCTTGTGAAAATTTATTCCATAATAAAAAAAGGGAGATATCTTTGTTTTTATTATAAATTAAATTATGATAAAAACTTGGCATGATTGAATAAATCATAGAAAAATTTATATGATAAATTTCTTATGAAAATTTATTCCATAAAAAAGAGACTTGGCGATTGAGAGGCTACTATATAAAGGAACCAAGGCAAGGCTTAGAAATCAATCTAAGAGATCAAGGAATATGCCCTCTCTCTCACCCTCTCTTTCTCTCCCTCCTCTAGTGCCGCAGGCCCTAGAGGCCCTCCCTTTGCCATGAGATTCAGCCACCACCAAGCAGCTACCGAAGAAGAAGAAGAAGCGGGCGCAATTCCTTCCTTCCTCCCGGAATCTTGATTCCGTTCTTCGTTTGGTGGTTAGTCTTCCCATCTCTCTCTTGGTATTCTTGTCGTGCCTTTGGAGAATCTAGTAGTTCTTGTCGACACGAAACTCGTGGCTTTGCGAAGTCATCCCGAAGAAAACTCGGCGTGGACGCGAATAAAGGCGGAGCTTCCAAGGGACGCTTACGGTTGGATCTCATCCCTTCCTTCGAGTTACGCGAGGTACTAAGTAAATTAGTTTACTTTCTGTAAAATTTTAAATGTATGATCATGTCTACACAATATAAGGTTGCATGCTTAGATGTGTGGTTAAATAATTTGTGAAATTATTTATGCTAAACCTTCCGCTGCACGTAATTAATTTTAAAATTACGAACCCGCATCCATGTCAACATGCACCCGGTCACAACACGTGACCGATCAGGCAGTGCCTGATCGGTTATGGTGACCGATTAGGCCAACGCCTGATCGGTCCCGTGACCGATCAGGCGTTGTCGCGCACGCGGTCCGCAGGGCGCGGTCAGCAATAGAGCATTTCTCTTATTTTTATAACATCTTTTACAGGATCATAGGTCTAATATTGACGTTTTATCTAATTTCATATAACAGACATAGGCTCACCATTAGAAGCAAGGCGCTCTTTCGAGGCTAGTCATGAACCCCATAATGAAGGACCATCATCATTATCTAATCCTTAGTTTTTAACCTTTGGATTGCAGGTCTACTAATGTTATGATTATTTTATGTTAAGGATTTGTGATTGCTTAGACCTTAGTAAGATAAACTTACATTTTATGCATTCATTTGTTCATAATACCTTGCGAATTAAGTTTAGTAGTGATGGTTCAAAAAACACTTAAATAAATTAGTTGCGACGATTTTAAACATCAAAAAATTGGTTCAGCATATGTTAACTAATAGCGATGATTTCATAAATCATCAGAATAATTTTAACAAGTTCATGCCAATAAAATTGATGGCGGTTGAAACCATTGTAAAATTTTGTGATAGCAAGTTGCGGCAGTTAACAAACCGTCGCTATTAATCCTTTACAGTGGTTCAGAATTTGCCGCTAAACATTTAACATGTTTTTTTAGCAAAGTGATCCGTTGTGCTTCAACCGCCACAAAATAACTCATGGCAGTTGTTCCAGTGGTTGCTCAAATTGTTGCAAAAATTTTGTGACAACAAGTTACAGTGGTTAACGAACCTTTGCTATTAACCATTTGCCATTTGCGGCAGTTCGAACACTACCGGTAAACTTTTAATGTGATTTTTTAATAAGGTGATTCACTGTGGTTAAACTGCCACAAAATAACTCATGATGGTTGTACTAGCGGTTGCTCAAAACCGTCGCAAAATGGTCGGTGACACTCGGAATAGCGGCGGTTTTAACCACTGCAAACCAGATAATGAACCGTTGTAAAATACCTGTTTTGGTGTAATGAATTTTCAAAAATTATTTAGAAGACTAAGAGTTTTTCAAATATGTTTTAAACAACTAAAATATCATTGAGAATTCTAATAGTTCTTTCAATTTAAACTCCTCCTAAGCTTGATATATTCCTAGAAAACTTGTTGACTACAAGATCTTCTTCCTATGTCAACTGAAAAGAATAATATAACTATTTTTTAAATATAAAATTTTCAAAGAAATCTAGAGTCAATTTATAAAAATGAACTATTATTTTGATCAGGACTCCCCCTAAACCTAACATAATCTTAAGAATCCTTGCAGATTATAAGGAAAACTTCGTATGTGTCTTTAGGGTTTATCTAGATCATAAGACCAATTAAAGTACATTTTCCAAAAATAAGTTATAATAATTTTTGAAAAATAATTTTTCAAGCAAACAAATATTTTTGAAAGACATAATAATTTTTTAAAGTTTATTTTTCCAAAAAAAATTTAAAAAATAATATTTTTGAAAGGCATAATAATTTTTAAAAAAAATACTTTTCTAAAAATAACTTTTTTTGAAAAAATGTTTTTCAATGATATAATAATTTTTTGAAAACATATTTTTTTCAAAAACATATAATTTTTACAAAAAAAGAAACTCCCCCGAACCTGACATCTTCTGGTTACCCTTGTTAACTACAAGGAGCTCTATTTAAGTGTCTTGAGGAACTTTAGTATTGACCTAGAGGGTTTATGTCTAAGTGTAGATCAAATAATTTTTAAAAAGATATATAAGCTTTTGAAAGCTAGCGTGAAATTTATTAAAATATTATTATGTTTAAATCACTATTTTGAAAATATGGTTTTTAAGAAAATATTCTAAGGATTTTTTAGAATATTTTGAAAATATTTATCAATTAATTAGTTCTTATCACCTCACCCATTCTAAGTGTCACAGTACAAACAAGCATGGTAACCTTATGGGTGTTGTGAGATGATTGATTAATTTTTCTCAATTTTTTTTGTAGATTGTTTGACCTTGAGTTAGATTCAAGATTAACAAGTAGTAACTTAAAAATAAATTTCAATAATTGACTTCTAGGTCTTAGCAAAGCACAGGGGCCTTCTTGAGTATCGGAACAACGACCCTTTCATTAGACAAAGTCTTTTAAAGAAATGATACTTTTAATCTACTCTTTGAGAAACCCTAGTCTAACTAGTCGAAAATGTCGTGAGGTAGCTTCGGCTAGTTCCACTTAGCTAAGTCGACTCAGTCGAGTACTCCTTACACTTCCTAATTTTCT
Organism: Boesenbergia rotunda; assembly: GCA_024364735.1. NCBI lineage: Eukaryota > Viridiplantae > Streptophyta > Magnoliopsida > Zingiberales > Zingiberaceae > Boesenbergia > Boesenbergia rotunda. The sequence continues at coordinate 68,795 of JAGFNQ010006856.1, read as the reverse complement.
AGACTAAGCTTTACTAACGTTCTATCATCTCTCCCCACCCTAGTACTATGTTGGGCAAGTATCAAATAACCTTTTTCCCATCTAGCCATTCTAAATTAAGTTGGAAATAAGCTAGCATGAATGACATGATAGATATATAAAGGAAAATAATAATCAGATACATGAGCATGTCTGTTATATATTTGTCATTCAAGTCAAAGTATTTTAATTTTATTTTTAAGAAAGTATTAAATTCTCAATTTGATACAAATCGTGTAAACCTGCGAATGTGTCAGCTCACTTTAAAACATTTGTTATTATTAAGTTGATTATTTCATTTGGTAGAATTTTATTCGTTTCATAATAATAGGTGTTTAATTAAAATTTAATTTGTGAATATTATATTAACAAATTTTAGATATTTTAATTAAGATTTTAACTTTGAATTTCTAATTAAAGTTTAATTATTATTATTGATTAATGTTCGAGATTTATTCAATTAGATTTTAATTTTTTAAGAATTAAATAAGAAATTTATATTAACAATTTTTTAATTGAGGATTAACAATTAGTTATTCTTTTTCTAATTTTAGTATTTATATTTGAACTTCTTATTCAATGTTTCATAATTAAATGATACATTATGATAAATATTTGAGTTTTTAACATTTAATTTTGGATTATTCATTATTTCATAATTAAAGGGTACTTTATTGTAATTCATATTTTTGGTGTTAATATTTGAATTAGTACTCTTTAAATCTGTGAATTTAATTTCTAGATTTTTATGATTTAATTTTGAATTTTTGAGATTTTTCTTTTCTTGTTTGGTTAAATTATTATTTCAATTGTTATATTTGAATTTATCTTGATTAATAAATTAAACTTTTATTAAGCTTATTAGAACTTTTTTTAATTCTAGATTAGCTACATCATTTTCTTGATTAGAATGTTGAAGTTTGAATTTTGAATTTATCTTGATATTTGAATTAATTAAATTAGCATTTATTTCTGAAGTTTTATGAATATTTGAGTTAATTAAATCAAAATTTTCTAAATTAATTAAATCATATTTTTTATTAATTAAATTGTTTAATTTCGAATTTTCTGAATTAATAAAATCTGTATTTTTAAAATTTTCAGATTTATTAATTAAAATTTCAGAATTATGAATTAAAATTTCATAATTAAAATTTCAAAATTTATTAATTAAAATTTTAGAATTTCTTAAATTTGACTTTTCAGAATTGATATTATGGCAGAGAATTATCTATTAATATTTCATTATTATCATGAGAATTATTAATAAAAAATTTATCATTATCTTATAAATTATTAGTAAAAATTAGAAAATTATCTTGAGATTTATTTGAATCAGAATTAACATTTTGGGAATTATCTAAATTTAATATATCAGAATTAATTTCTAAAATTATAGTATTAAAAGCAAAATTACAGAATTAATATTTAAGATTTAGATATTATTCAAGTCTATTTTAAAATTCTTATTATTTATTTTAATATGCAATATTTTAATTTGTCATATAGATAATCTAATTTGACAGAAAAATCAACATTATTATCATACATATTTTCTAAATTACTAGAAAAATCATATAACTTTACATGGGTTGTAGAAATATTTTTGTAGATATTAAATTTTTGTACCATTTTTAATTTCCAAAATTGCAGTATTAATAGCGAAAATTACAAAATTAATATTTAAGATTTTTATATATTCATGTCTATTTTAAGATTCTTATTATTTTTTTAACATGTAATATTTTTAATTTGTCATGTAGATAATCTAATTTGATAGAAAAATCAACATTATTATCATATATATTTTCTAAATTATTAGAAAAATCATATAACTTTGCAGGAGTTATAGAAATATTTTTGCAGAAATTAAATTTTTGTACTTTCTTTATCTTCTTCTCATTTACTAGTATTGTGGATCCACTTATCCTTCATTATGGACACTGATTCCTATAGTGCCCATGATTCTAGCATTTGAAGCACTTAATGTGGCTCTTCCCCTTTGAGCTCTTAGTACTGGTTTCTTGGTTGCTGCCGGTGGTGATGTCTGAATCGTACGAGTAGGATATTTATTTTTATAATCTCCTCTCCCTACACCTGAAATAAGTCATATGAAATTTAACTCATGACATAATAAAAATTATCTTTTCACCCTTGTCTCCCCCTAAATCTGTGGCCTTCTTGCTCCTTCGGCAGTGAGTCTGATCAGAGCCTCCTGCTCTGATACCAATTGTAGGATCGGTGCCATCGATAAAGGGGAGGTTGAATATCGACTCTCATGAACTTTTGTCATCTCATCATTCGTTCGTCTTTCTTATCAGAGATGTTAGTAGTATGCAGCGGAATATTAAAGTAAATAAAAATAAGACAGAAATAACATGCAGGATTTATTAACTTAGTTCCCAACCCCCCAGGGTCAGCATGTCCAAGGCCTATGAACTCAGCGTGAGTCCACTAATAGTCTCCTTTCCGGAATTTCTAGAGGCGGAGAAAATTTATCTTATAGTTCAAGATTACAAGAACAAATAAATGAAACATACGTATAACTTGTAATAATAAAAGCAAACCAAAAAGAAAGAAGATCCTGACCAATCCGAACGTTCGAAGCGCAGCACGCTTCCTCGTAAAGCCACGTTGGTCATAGAACTTTGCTATAGCACTTTTGCTTCACATAGACTGAGTAGTAGGATGAAAGAATTAATGTCTTGAAAGGATGAAAGAATTAATGTCTTGAAAGCTCTGCTCCAACACCTTTATATACTGGTCACTCAGGCGCCCATGCAGCCTTCTCGGGTTTCCCCTAGTGAATGCTTATCTGATCTGTACTACTCGAACATTATCGCCTGAGGATAGGCTATGGAATTGGTCTTAGGAGTCCAGGACACTCGGGATCCCAAGTGACTCTCGGGCACCTGGATGATCGAGGTGCCCGGGAGCAGCATGGGTACTCGGAACCTCCCGGGTGCCTGGGAGCTGTCTCAGGCTACTGGTCTCCATTCTACCTACTTTTGCTCTCTACTCTTGCCTCCAGCATCAGATTCCTACAAGGCAAACAAACACAAAGCAAGCAAAACACCCAAAGCCCAACTTCTGTAAGTCTACCTGACCTACTAGGATTTACTTGGAGTTAACTCTCCAAGACTTTAATACCTAGGGTCAACTCCTTAAGATTTCTCACTGCTTAGCTTCACTCAGTAGGACTTTACCTTACCTAGCTTCACTTACTAGGACTCTTACCCAACATCACTCACTAGGATTTCATGCCCAAGCTGCAATCAGGTCATCGTGCCCAGCTTCGCTCACCAGGACTTCGTCTACCAAGCATTACTAACTATGACCCAACTTTTCACCTGGATTTCATGCCTGATCCTTGACCAGGACTTCGATGTCCAACCCTTCGCTAGGTCTTCGTTCCGAATTCCTCGAACCAAGACTTCATGCCTAGCTTCACTCATCAGGACTTCGGTGCCTAGATAAGGACTTCTTTGCTAGTTATCTGGTCCTAACTAGACTTCTCTCTGTCAAAGATCAAATCCTGTTTGGCTTAGTCCTTGGTCTAACAAACTAGCCCTAGGTTCTTTGCTCATCACTCTGCCAAATTCCATGTCATGTTTGGCAAACATCAAGTCCTATTTGACTAATTGACTAGCCTTGAGTTCATTGCTAATTATTCTGTCAAACATCAAGTCCTATTTGACTAACGCTATGATCAAACTGATCAAACTTGTGTTTACCCTACCAAAATCAAGTCATATTTGGCTTAACCCTTGGTCAGACTGACCACACCTTGGTATATTGTCAAACATCGAAATACTAGAGGTTGACTATTATTGTCTGATGCTTCTGGCACCAACATAATTAATCTAGGTTTCATCAATCACATACAAAGAAAGTATACAAAAATTTGTCAACTAATTACATGTAACATAGTATGAATCATGGTATAAATCATAGCATAAATCATGGCATCAACATGGCATAAATCATGACATTAAACATGACATAAAATATGCAATATAACATGGCAAAGTTGTCATAAATTAATTCGAATAGAATATGAAAAAGGATTTGGTTTCCATAAATCATAATCCCTTAATTACATTATGAAACAATTGTTGGAACCCGGCTGGCTAGAGAGGGGGGGTGAATATAGCCAATCACTTGGACTTAAAGACTTATAGAATTTCTGCACTCAAATTTATCAGTAGCACAGCGGAAGAAACAATGGAAATAGATAAGTGCAGAAAACAAAAACAGAAAACGAAAGCAAACAACTACAACTAGCAGGATCGCTAACAAGGAGGGTTTACAAGGTTCGGGGATAACTTGCCCCTACTCCTTGGCGTGCCCTTAAGGTGGTCGATCCCTTGATCGTCGGCAGATCAAGCCCCGGTTAACACCGGATAGAAAACAACCTTCTTCTCGGTGGAGAAACCTCTCCACAGCGTTTCAATCACAGATATAGGTTTAAGCACAATGAAACACAAGACAGATCTTACTTAGCACTTAGCAAAGACAAGAACACAGCAAGCTTCCTCCTGAGCTCCACCCAGCGACGATCTCACGCAAGAACCCTTTCCCCGTGTCTTCTCGCTGTTGGACTCGAAGCTCCTTGTTCTTTCCTCCAAGTGCTCAAGCAAGGGATGGTTGCTTCAAGATTGCAGTAGCTTGCTCAAAGTGATGGAACTTCAGAACACGCAAGCAAGTTGTGGAGAACACAAAGTCGCAGCAAGAACTCAAGCAGCAGAACTCTACTCAGCCAACTCTTCTTCGCTCCTTTTGTTCCTCCACTAAGCATCAGGTGACACCATCTCCCTGCAACCTCCAGCTGCTCACCTGCAACCAACAGCTACCTCTGAGCTCCTCTGGACTCCCTGAGCCTCCCTCAGACCAGCCCCAGACAGTAGCTCCAGCCAGCGCCAGTGCCCGTTGCAACCTGAGATGGAAAAACAGTCAAACCTGCTCCAAGGAAAGGTCTCCATTGACTCTCCTTGAGTGTTTGAATCTTCCCCTATCACCTGCAGCTTAATCAGAGTGTTAGCACAGCATATCAAGCAGGAAATCATGTATCAGATGTTAAGCGCAGAGAATCGGATACGTTCAGACGCGGTCAGAGAGTCTGACAGTGCATTTTGAATTAAAGTGACCAAATGGCATGTAGATCAGAGAGTCTGACATCAACACCGACTGACATAAGCCAACCGGTGATGACGTGACCAAATGGCATGTAGACCGTGCGACGGCTCGGCTCACGATAGGATAAGATGGACTGAAAGATGCTCTCCATGATATCGAAGTCCATCTGGCGGTGCATGCCGTAGAGCATAAGGCAATGGTAGGGTCGGATTTCGGTCAAAGGCTTTGAAGTGATTGGAAGAATACAATTTGTGATAATCTTGAACAGGACGTAATCAGTGGGAGAGAGATGAAGTGCTGCAAAAGTAGAAAAATCAGGACCCAACTCATCGAGACCGGCCGGGAGGGGATGACTAAAGAAGTGCTGATAGATATCATCAGGAGTAATGTCCGCAAAAGGTGCCAATAAAGGATCAGGAAGCTCAGGGTAGATAGAATACAGATTTGGTGATCGTCGACCACCCAGATACTCTGCTAAAATCTCGTAAGAGAAATCAAGGTTCTTCTTGGCGACTCGAGTGGTGAACTCAAAGCCCCCCTGAGGACCCTGCTGAAGATTGTTGTAAAATTCAGAGACGAGGTCATAATTGATAGTTCTTTCCAGAGAGAGGAGAAAACCAAGGTTGTAATACATGATTATCTCCATGACCGACAGACAATGTTCAGTCAGAAAAGGGACATCAATGGATCGGCAGGGTAAGAATTTAAAAGTCCTTGATTGGAAAGCCTGCTCACAGGCGGCATTTGGGAAGCGAGAGCTTGAGGAAGGCTAAGGCCTTCTGGAGGGCGCAGATGAAGAAGGGGCTTTCCCCTTCGAGCTGCCCTCTGCAGCTTCTTTACCCTTAGATGATTTTCTAGAGATTGGAATAGATCATGACACAAGATTAAAGATTGATCAAAAGACAAGAGGTAACCCAAGACCCAATCAGTGAATATAAGATACAACATTTGATCAAAAAGAGGACAATAATGAAATAAGAGAGAGATTTGCTCACAGATGACACAATCAAAAGGTGAAGCATGGAAAGATAGGGTCACAGCCAACACAAGAAGGTCACGGCGCAACATCATAACATCATAACATGGTTAGTGCAAATACAAAATCCATGAATTGATTCACAAAGTGAACTAACCAACATAAACGTACTTAGGGGCCATGGAGAAAGTTCTTGAAGGTTGGAGAAAGAAATCGCGCAGAAGAAGTTCTTGGTGCAGAAGGCTTCAGTCAGACAAACTTGCCAAAAACAGGGAGGAGCTCTTGCGCAGAGGAGACGGTAGTAGAGCACGCGCAGGAAGAGAGAAACTGCAGAGAGGCTCATGCATAAGAGGAAGGGAGATCGCACGCGCAGTAGAAAGCTTCGGTGGTGAGGGGTTTTTGGTCGGCTAGGGTTCGGCAATGAGGAGTTGTGAAGGAGTTAATCGGTTGGTGGATCGGTCCACCAACCACAATTTAATGCGCTTGAACAGATCACCGTTCGATCTGATAGCGCCCAGACCGATCAGTCTCTGGCCTGATCGGAATGGGCTGGGCCTGATCGGTCGGGTGACCGATCAGGCAGGCTCCTGATCGATCAACTGATCGATCAGGAAGTGAACAGTAGGGTCAGATGATTTTCGAGAGGCCCTCCTGATCGGTCTCTGGACCGATCACCACAAGGTGCCAGATCGGTCTGGGGACCGACCCAGGCTAGCACAGAAAGGTTGGCTGAAATCTCACAAAGTCTCTGTGACCCCTCTGATCGGTCTGTGGACCGATCAATGCAGAATGGAGCCAGATCGGTCCGGGGACCGATCAGCCCTAGGCCTGATCAGTCCGGTGACCGATCAGGGTTCCTGATACTCCCTGATACGATCTGAAACATTCAGTTTCAGATTTTCAGAATCTTTCCAACGAGATCTGATGAAGTTTATCGAACTTGGACATGATCTCATGACTAAAATTGATCCCTAAACAAGGATCAAAGGTCCTTATGGTTTGAACAAACACTTTGCTCCATCCAAGTGGAGTCAAACTCAATCAACAGTCATTCAAACAAGTTTTAACCAAGATTGTGCCAAATTCATGTTTTTAATTAAGTTTCCTTGATTGGAATGTCCAAGTATGATCATGGAGCCAAATACACATGTGTTATGCATTGGTTTTCCCCATACTTGGTCACCAAAGTGATTTTTATCTCGTCAACTTAATTTCTCAAGGGATGCATTGACATTTTGAGAAATTGAGTTGATCCTAATATCTCACCCCATTTCTTGCAAACAAAAATGTTTTGGTAAGCCTTATAGTTTGTGTGAGATGTCCCCAAAGTTACCCAATTGTATCCCAACAATTTCGAAATGATCACAAAGGGTTTTGGATGCATTTTGAAATTCAAGAAGCACGACACATTCCCAACTCCCTTCTTAGGAAACTAAATTCATTTTCGGGGAGTGATTTAGTGAAAATGTCAGCTAGATTTGATTTGGACTCTACATGTGAGAGTACAATATCTCCCCTAGCAACATGATCCCTAATGAAGTGGTGACGCACTTCAATATGTTTGGTCCTAGAATGATGGACTGGATTTTTGGTTAGGTTAATTGTGCTAATATTGTCACACAACACTTGCACATTTTTGTAACTTAATCCATAATCCTCCAAAGTGTGAATCATCCACAACAATTGTGATACGCTCTCTCCCATGGTGATATATTCTGCCTCGGTCGTGGAGAGAGCAACATAATGTTGCTTCCGACTTGACCAACTAACTAAAGATGATCCTAGAAATTGGCAGCCTCCACTTGTGCTTTTCCGATCCATCTTACATCCAGCGTAGTCGAAATCAGTATAGTCAATTAAATCAAAAGATTCAGTACGGGGGTACCAAAGACCGACTCCAATTGTGCCTTTAAGGTATCTCAAAATTCTCTTGACAACAATTAAGTGAGATTCCTTGACACAAACTTGATACCTTGCGCACATACCCACAGCGAAAAGAATATCTGATCGACTAGCTGTGAGGTATAGCAAACTCCCTATCATGCTTTGATATTGAGTCAAATCAACGGGTTTACCACTCTCATCATTGTTTAATCTTGTGTTTGTAGCCATAGGAGTGGTTACCTCTTTTGAATCACTCATGTTGAATTTTCAAAGCATTTCTTGTGTATACTTTGATTGGTGCACATGGATACCATCGTGAGTTTGCTTGATTTCAAGTCCAAGGAAGAAAGTCAACTCTCCCACTAGACTTATTTCAAACTCACTTTCCATGTGTCCAATGAATTCATTTAAATAACCCTTGTTATTCGAGCCACAAATTATGTCATCGACATATACTTGGGATACAAAAATGTTGTCACCATCTCTCCGTAGAAATAGTGTAGGGTCTATTTGGCCTCTTACAAAGCCTTTTTCAATCAGAAAAGTTGACAACCGCTCGTACCAAGCTCGGGGTGCTTGTTTAAGACCATAAAGTGCCTTTTTGAGCTTGAACACGTGGTTTGGAAATTCGGAACTCTCAAACCCCGGAGGTTGTTCGACATAGACCTCTTCCCTAATCAAACCATTTAGAAAAGCCGATTTGACATCCATTTGATATAACTTGAAACCTCGATGTGCCGTAAATGCAAGCATCAATCGGATGGATTCTAATCGTGCCACGGGAGCATAGGTCTCATCATAATCAAGGCCTTCAACTTGACTGTAGCCCTTGGCTACTAAGCGTGCCTTGTTTCTAATGATTTCTCCCTTATGGTTCAATTTGTTCTTGAAGACCCATTTGGTTCCAATGATGGTGGTCTTCTTAGGTCTAGGGACTAAGTCCCAAACTTGACTCCTTTCAAATTGACCTAGTTCATCTTGCATTGTAATGATCCAATCGGGATCATTTAATGCTTCATCAATTTTTCTAGGTTCAATTTCGGAAATTAGGCAACTTCATTAGCCTCATTCCGGAAGAATGATCTAGTCCTAACCCCATGATGGATGTCTCCAACAATTTGGTCTTGGGGATGACTAGAGGCTAATCTAGTTTGCCTAGGTGTTGGTGGTGCTTCTTGAATAGGTTCACTAGACATAAGCTCAGCCTCAGGATCCGGCTGATCAATGGGTTGTCTAGGCTCACCGTCATCGGATTCATCACCATCAACAAAATTTGGACTCTCATTCAAACTTAGTCTCCTAAGTTCGAATTGGACTTCATCTTCTGGTTGACCATTGACTTTTGGAATTTCTTCAAAGACAACATCAGAAGACTCTTCAATTAATCTAGACTTCTTGTTGTAGACTCGGTAGGCTTTACTAACTAGGGAATACCCGACTAGTATCCCTTCATCAGCCTTTGCCGTGAACTTTCCAAGATGGTCCTTGGTGTTTAGGATGAACACCTTACAACCAAACACCCTAAGATGTTTAACCGTAGGTGGTTTCCCAAACCAAAGTTCATGGGGAGTCTTTCCTAAAAACCTATGGATGAGAACTCGGTTTTGCACATAGCAAGTTGTATTTACAGCTTCAGCCCATAAGTAACTCGGGAGTGAGTACTCATTAAGCATGCTTCGTGCAGCCTCTTGTAGAACACGATTCTTCCACTCTACAACACCATTTTGTTGTGGTGTTCTAGGAGTAGAGAACTCATGTCTATAACCTCTATCTTGACAAAATTCTAAAAATCGTTGGTTTTGAAATTCACCTTCATGATCACTTCTAATTGTCTTAATTGTTGATGATTTTTCATTTTCAACACTTTTACAAAAAGAAATGAAAACATCTAAGGTTTGGTCCTTATATTTTAAAAAGTAGGTCCATGTATATCTAGTGAAATCATCAATGATCACAAAACAATATCTACTTCCATTCAATGATATGATAGTACTACAATCAAATAGATCCATGTGAAGTAAATCTAAAGCTGTAGAAGTACTTACAGTGCTTTTACCTTTATGTGCAGATTTCGTTTGCTTACCCATTTGACATGCATCACAAAGTTTGTCCTTTTCATACTTGATGCTTGGTAAGCCACGAACTAATCCCTTGTTGGCCAACTTCCGGATGTTCTTTATGTTCACATGTGCAAGTCTCCGGTGCCAAAGGGTGGACTCTTCGTCTTTTGACATGAGACACTTAGCAAAAGCATTAGTAGCACTTTTAAATGAAACTTGATAAATATTGTCTACTCTTGTTCCTACTAGTACCGTGTCCAAGGTGTCATGTTGTCTAACTAGACATTGACTTGGTTGAAAATCAATTGTGTAACCCGTGTCACACAATTGACTGACACTTAGGAGATTAAATGTCATCCCCTTGACTAGAAGGACATTTGAAATTCTAAGACATTCGGATATTTGAATGTCTCCTATTCCTTTGACCTTAAGACTACCATTGTTACCAAATGAAACATTACCTCTACTTTTCTTGTGAAGTGTGGTAAACAATGATCTATCCCCGGTCATGTGTTTGGAGCATCCACTATCAACGAACCAAGTTGATAGATGCTCCCCCTCAATCATAACCTACACAATTCGAAAAATAGAAGTTTTAGGTACCCAAACCTTAGGACCTAAAGCATCAACTAAACAAGACTTAGGCACCCATGCCTTGACAACTCTCTTTTGAACCTTGGGTGTCCAAGATTGTCTCATATCAGTCCTAGACATCAAGGACACAAATGAAGGTTCTTTGGGTCGGTAACCAATACCGGCCCTATTGTAGACTGCCCTTTGAGCATTCAAGATCATGTCTAGGGTCTTAGAGCTAGTTGAGAACTTCTCAAGAATATTCTTGAGTTTCTCAACTTCACTCTTTAATGATTGGTTTTTTTCTACTAGCAAATCATCATGTAAATCATCTACATCCTCAACCTTAGAGGATTTCAAATGTTCAACCTCAAGTTTTAATGACTTAATCTCATCTTCTAACAGTTCAACATGTAAGTCATCAATGTTATCATCCCTAGATAGTTTCAATTGATCAATTTCTAATTGCAATGCTTTAACCTTATTTTTTGACTTCTTCAACATATTGGTTAAACATGCAATTGCTCTATAACATTTTTCAAGTTCGGGAGAAGTTACCTCTTCATCATCCGAAGATGATGAAGCCGCGTTTGAGGAGTTGGAAGATTCATCACTGCTCTCTTGATCTCCCAATGCCATGAGTGCCACATGCCTTGTGCTCTTCTCCTCCTTCTCTTCATCGGATGAGCTTGAGGAGGATTCATCCCAAGTGGCCTTCAAAGCCTTCTTCTTCTTCTTGGATTTTTCTTCTTTCCTTTTGGATTTCTCCTCCTTCTTTAGCTTTGGGCATTCATTCTTGAAATGCCCTTTCCTACCACACTCAAAGCAAGAAGCATTAGTCTTATCAAGTTTAGCTTCACTAGAGTTACCCCTACTCTTGAAGCGTCGATCCCTTCTCATCATCCTTCTCACAAAGTTCGCCATCTCAGAGGATGAGGAGCCGCTGCCATCTTCCTCGGAATCGGACTCGGATTCGGAAGAGGATGAAGATGAAGTGACTTCCTTCTCCTTCTTCTTCTCCTTCTTCTTCTTATTGGATCGATCCCCTACAACTAAGGCAATCCCCTTCTCCTTGGGGCCTTTGTTAGCCATTTCATGCAATTCCATTTCACAAAATAAATCATCTAACTTAACAATTGATAAGTCCTTGGAGACTTTGTAGGCATCCACCATGGATGACCACAAAGCATTCCTTGGAAACGCTTTTAGTACATACCTCACAAGGTCACGATTCTCGACCTTTTCATTAATCGAATGAAGCCCATTGAGGACTTCCTTGAACCGGCTATGTAGCTCACTTACCGATTCATTTTCCTTCATGGAGAGATTTTGTAATTGGTTGAGAAACAAATCCCTCTTGGCAATTCTTGAGTCTCGGGTGCCCTCGTGGAGTTCGATGAGCTTGTTCCACAAGTCCTTTGCACTTGTGAAAGGACTAACCTTGATGAGTTGGTCTTTGTTCATGCCGCATTGTAGAGTGACAACCGCCTTCGCGTCGGCTTCACTCTTCCGAGTTTGTTCGGCTGTCCACCGTCATGATTCAAGTTCCTTGCCTTCATCATCCTTAGGAGGAGTGAAACCCTCCTTCACCGCGAACCAAGTGTTGATGTCCATCTTCAAATAATACTCCATCTTTGATCTCCAATATTGGAAATCAGCGCCATCAAAGAAAGGAGGTCGGGTGGTGGAAAATCCTTCTCTCAACACCATGGATGATAGCTCTCGGTTGTTAATCCGCAAAAACAGAGCCCCAAGCTCTGATACCACTTGTTGGAACCCGGATGGCTAGAGAGGGGGGGGTGAATATAGCCAATCACTTGGACATAAAGACTTATAGAATTTCTGCACTCAAATTTATCAGTAGCACAGCGGAAGAAACAATGGAAACAGATAAGTGCAGAAAACAAAAACAGAAAACGAAAGCAAACAACCACAACTAGCAGGATCGCTAACAAGGAGGGTTTACAAGGTTCGGGGATAACTTGCCCCTACTCCTTGGCGTGCCCTTAAGGTGGCCGATCCCTTGATTGTCGGCAGATCAAGCCCCGGTTAACACCGGATAGAAAGCAACCTCCTTCTCGATGGAGAAACCTCTCCACAGCATTTCAATCACAGATATAGGTTTAAGCACAATGAAACACAAGAAAGATCTTACTTAGCACTTAGCAAAGATAAGAACACAGCAAGCTTCCTCCTGAGCTCCACCCAGCAACGATCTCACGCAAGAACCCTTTCCCCGTGTCTTCTCACTGTTGGACTCGAAGCTCCTTGTTCCTTCCTCCAAGTGCTCAAGCAAGGGATGGTTGCTTCAAGATTGCAGTAGCTTGCTCAAAGTGATGGAACTTCAGAACACGCAAGCAAGTTGTGGAGAACACAAAGTCGCAGCAAGAACTCAAGCAGCAGAACTCTACTCAGCCAACTCTTCTCCGCTCCTTTTATTCCTCCACTAAGCATCAGGTGACACCATCTCCATGCAGCCTCCAGCTGCTCACCTGCAACCACCAGCTACCTCTGAGCTCCTCTAGACTCCCTGAGCCTCCCTCAGACCAGCCCCAGACAGCAGCTCCAGCCAGTGCTAGTGCCCGTTGCAACCTGAGATGGAAAAACAGACAAACCTGCTCCAAGGAAAGGACTCCATTGACTCTCCTTGAGTGTTTGAATCTTCCCCTGTCACCTGCAGCTTAATTAGAGTGTTAGCACAGAATATCAAGCAGGAAATCATGTATCAGATGTTAAGCGCAGAGAATCGGATACGTTCAGACGCGATCAGAGCGTCTGATAGTGTATTTTGAATTAAAGTGATCGGTCACCGGACCGATCAGAGAGCCTCCTGATCGGTCACCAGACCGATCAGGCTGGGTCCAGACCGATCAGGCTCCGTCCTGATCGGTCCCCAACGCTCAATTAGAAATCGCGATTTCTTTGAGACTCTCCTGGATCGATCACCAGACCGATCCCAGGTTGTGGATCGATCACCAGACCGATCCACCCCTTTATCGGGCGATTTCTGAGCTTCGCAGTCCAAACCTCCTGATCGGTCACCGGACCGATCAGGGAGCCTCCTGATCGGTCACCGGACCGATCAGGGAGCCTCCTGATCGGTCACCAGACCGATCAGGTCATGACCAGACAGATCAGGCTCCGTCCTGATCGATCATAGAGAGGAACCCGCGATGCTGGATCGTTCTCCAGAACGATCTGCACAGTGATCCTGATCGGTCACCAGACCGATCAGGAGCAGTTCAGCAAGGGAACTCAACCTCACTGTTTGCTCCCTGATCGGTCACCAGACCGATCAAGAGCCAAGCAATGGGTGAAACGCATACTCCCTGATCGGTCACCAGACCGATCAGTCATCGCTGGATCGGTCACCAGACCGATCCACGAAGGAGCACCATGCCAACTCCCTGATCGGTCACCAGACCGATCCAGGGGCTCCAACCTAGCCCTCCAAGCTAGGGTTTCATCCACCTTAGCCCTCCAAGCTAAGGATTTTTCACCTAACCCTCCAAGTTGGGAATTTGCACCTAACCCTCCAAGTTAGGACTTTTCACCTAGCCCTCCAAGCTAGGACTTTTCACCCAACTCTTCCGGATTAGGACTTTTCCAAACCTAGCCCTCCAAGCTAGGACCTGACCCTCCAAGCTAGGACTTTTTCACCTAACTCTCCAAGTTGGGACTTTTCACCTAACTCTCCAAGTTAGGACTTTTAACCTAGCCCTCCAAGCTAGGAATTTTCACCCAACCCTTCCGAATTAGGACTTTTCAACACCTAGCCCTCCAAGCTAGGATTTTCCACACCTAACCCTCCAGGTTAGGATTTTCCAATACCTAGCCCTCCAAGCTAGGATTTCCCATACCCTGCCTAATCCCCGATCAGGACTTAATCATAATCATCATAATCATCAACCTAAACTAAAATCGGTGTCAACACCAAAACAACAATCAGGGTCAGACTGCATCATCAACAATTTCCAAATCTAACTTCATATCTTATAGGAAATCATTCCAAATTAGTAAATTCCTAATTAAATTAGCAAACAAATTTCTAAATTAGATATTACTAATAAAATTTGAAAATAATACCAATATTGGAATTTTCTAACAAAATAATTTCTAAAATTGAAAAATCCAAAAAAATAGGAGATATTCCAAAATTGGATTTCATAACAACTTAAGAAATATTTCCAAATTGGATTTCTAACAATTAGAAAAAAATTTATATCGGACTATTAAACAATTTCTATATCCGAATTTCCTAAATTTCAAATTTAATTTTATGACAACCTAAGTCATGCTAAACAAAGATCTACGATCTATGTCGATACCACTGTTGGGTTCTCTATGCGTGTTTTAAAATTTTATTTTGAAACAAGCAATGTATGCAAAATAATTTCCTAAATTATTACAACACATGCATCACATACATATAGGATACACATATGCACAGACATAATCATAGAATAAATTTTCGTAATGAAATTATACCTGTCGTATGTTTTAATATTAGCCCTAGAGTCAATTATGAGATCATTGTCTAGAAAATATTTTGTATCATACTCTATTTAATAATGACAAAGTATAATTATTATATTTATTTCATGATTGTACCCAATGAATAAGTATAATAATATCATTGGGTAATAGGTTCTGATCTATATTATATCAATTGGTTGAATTGAGAGTGAGATGATGTAAAGAACACTACACTTAACTATTCCTTATCAAGTATTAATATTCAAGGACGATATTAATACGTTGAGACTAGCATATAGGTCAATTAATGACTTGATCTCACAAGTCATGGATATAAGATATCAAGTTGGCATACGAGTATACATTAATGAATATGTACTGAATTGACCCGCCATGAAAAAGTTTCATGGATCATTATATAAATGTCATAAACTTTCTCATGTGACTATTAGTAGAAATATTCCTTATACATGAAACCACTACGGTTTCCTACATAAGGAGTTATGTACTTTGGTATCGTCAAACGTCATCCGTAACAGGGTGAACTATAAAGGCGATTATTGGGTATGCAATAAATTATCCCGGAGGGATATAAGTGATGTAGATGGGATATATCCCTCCTATATGAGAGGAGTGATATCTGTGGGTCCCTTGATAGAGTAGAACTACTAAATGCATGGTTATGCTCAAATGAGTCAATATGAGATATTGAGCCCATTTGCTTCAGTGAGTCAACTTGGGGATCAAGAAATACAAAGATTGATTAGAGGATGATACGGTCTATGCCTTATTGATTAATTTAAATATCGAGGATAGAAGAATAAAGTCATATATTATAATAGTCATGAAAAAGTTATGTCACTCTCAACATTCTCATCATTTGGGTAGCAACGATGCATTGCTAGATGTCACTCATTATTTATGTATCTAAAGTGGTTTTGATAGATTGCCAATGTTACGAGAACCTATAGGGTCACACACTAAGGATACAATGTCTCAGAGATAAATTGAATTTAGTTCGACTAAATTGTGATTCGAAATTGGATTAATTAAGTTAGACTTAAATGAATCCAATAGAGTTGAGGGATTGAGTCTAATCCGAGTTAGACTCTTTTAGATTAGACTCAACAACTTGAGAATGAAAAATATTCATTAAATGGTTAATGAATATTATTATTAGAGGAAGAGAAGATGAAAAAACTAAATTGAACTATTCTCTTCATTTGATGAAGAGAAGATGGGAAAACCAAATTGAATATCATGATGTTATGGTATTCATTGAGTATTATTGGTATTCACATGAGGTAAACTCAAGGGACAAAAATCGTAAGTATTCATTGGATGACAACAAAAGGGTATTTTGTCATGAGAAAAAATGTTCATTGTTCTTCTTCCTTCTTCCTCTTCCTCTTGGTTGAAATCCCCCATTGGTGGGTTTTTAGTGTTTTGTGAATCATCCCAAGTTGCTAGCATAACTAAGGTGGTTCTTCTCCGAGGCATAGATCGTGTTGGTGTGGATACTACTAGAGGTATAGACACTTGAATGTGCAAGAGATCCGACGAACCAAGGGCGAGCGAGATAACCAAAGGGCACGAACCAAAGGTATAACCCTTAGTTAGGTAAATCAAACTTTGTACGAGTTTTTTTTGCATGGATCACTCAAGGAATCTTGCTTTTTTCACTATGTATGTTATTATTTTTCGCATAGAGATCCCTATAGTATGGCGTGTAGAAAAAATGACATCTACATGCAAACTTTATCAAGTTTGCCTCTATTCATATCCACACGAGAAACCTTCAGGATGACTTTGATAAGTTATAAGCTTCATCTCCAATTTGGTACTACCAAATGTAAGAAGACAATGCAATCCAAGAGAGTAAACCTCACAACCCTAATTTATGCCTGGTAGCAAAAGCAACCCGACAACACAAATCAGGAAGATGTTGTCCGACAGCACAACAACAACAAAGTTGTTGTCCGACTAGATTTGGGGCTCCTATCTAACGGAAGAAGGCCAATACTAGTGCTGCTACCCAGGTGGACAGCAGCTAAGGCTGCCAGTGGTAGGCTGGGCAGCAGTGGCATAAATAGGAAAGGGTGGCTCCTTCCTTTGAGCGGTGGCAAGAAAGAGAGGGAGAGGGAGAGAGGAGATAAAACCTAATCACAATTGGGTTGTTCCTTAATTAATTTCTCTTGTTCTTTAAAGGGGTATTTACATACCTCTTCACTATTGTTAGGGTGTATACTAAAAGACTTGTCCTTTTCTATGAACATCTACATTTTGAAAGAGAATCACAATAACACTGTTGCATGTTTATATTAGTATGTGCATAACTGTCTGATACTTTGCATTGTAGATAACATGGTGTGTGGTGACACACAGAAGATCATGTTGTCAGTCCCTTGCAGAGTATAAGACACGGAGAGATGGATGTACTCATAATATGTGGAACCCATATAAAAATATGGGGGTTGGTGAGGAAGTTCAATGGAGATCCTTTAGTGGAATGTATCTTCATTAATGGATTGGATTTGGATCCATTAGCGGGCTAAGACCCAACTCCTCCTCATGGTCCCTATCATAGCCCTATATATACCCCATGGAATCATGAAACCAAGGTGAATCCAATTGATCATCCAACCCAAGACATCTCCTCACATCCTCTCTCTTTTCTCTCTCCTAGGGCGCCGGTGGTGGAGAAGGAAGAACTCCTTCTTCTTCTTCTTTCTTCCATCATCTCTTCTCCTCCTCTCTTCCACTTGGTGGCCGGCTACTACTAGACAAAGGGAGAGGTGTTCTCTTCCATTTGTGGTGTGCGGCGAGGGAGAGGAGGTGGTGGTCAGCCGGCGCAATGAGGGCAACAGTGCAAGTTGGCGGCGTAAGGTTTGTGGGATCGGATTGAATCGATAGAGGGGGTGAATATCGATCGTAAAAAATTTTTCGACAAAGAGAGCGATTACGCAACGGAAACAGTAAAATCAATCGCTAACACGATTTCTTTTTACTTGGTTCGGAGTCACGGTCGGCTCCTACTCCAAGGGCCACGGTCCTTGACCATTTACGATGGGCAATTCTATATTCGAAAAGAGTTTACAAGTTAGAGTACAAATATAGAACTGAAAATGAAATTACAACACTTAAAGAATTAAACATTTATCGACGACCGGAGAGGTTGGAAGTTCGGAGCAGCGGGTTATCGTCGGCGCTTGAATCGCGAGTACGGAGCTTGTCGGAGTGTAGCGCTTGAACGAAAGTGTTGAGAGCAAGATTTGCAAGTTATACTGAAGCCTTGGGGGTGAACCCCTATTTATACTGGTCAGTGGGGCGCCTGTGTTGAAGGGGGTGCTTGACACGTGGTCTATCCTGCGAGAACTCCAATCCACAAACTCGGCCAGTGCTTATCCTTTCAACTGGGGCGCTTGAGCTGACTGGGGTGCCTATGTTAACACAGGCGCCGAGCTTGACTTGGTCCAGAGGCTTGCGTGGTAGTTTGCTTCGAATGCTCTGTTTAACCCTTCACTGGAGCGCCTGTCTCAATACTGGCGCCTAGCCTAGCTAGGGCGCCTCACTCCATTGAGGCACCTGAGTGCAGAAAACTCCTTCCATTCGTTCCTACAACCAGGGTTAGTTCCAAAGACATACAAAGCATGCAAATGATAAGATTAGAACATTATTTACAGCCTGAGCTGTCTTGGTTCTGACTTTGGGTCTCCCAAATGGAACCCTAGGTTAAACCAACGCCTAATGTTCCCTCCTACGGGGAATGCATCCTCACCTACTCATCTCGGGAGAATTTACCTTTTTGCCAACCGGCTCCTCTAGTTGGACTTTTGCCCAGCTTCACTCACAAGGTCTTCGTGCCCAGTCCTCGACCAGGTCTTCTGTCCAGCTTCACTCACCAGGTCTTCGTGCCCAACCTTACGTCAGAACTTAGTTGCCCAGCCCGCGGCCAAGACTTAGTGTCCAATTCATAGAACCAGGACTTAGTGCCTAGTGTACCTAGGACTTTCCTGCACACTTAATAAGCATGTTATATCACAACCAAATCTTAACTTCTGAACCCTTTGCCATTATTAAAACATAGGTTCGACTTTGGTGCTTTCGGCACCAACAATCTCTCCCTTTTAATTTATGGCAACTCGGTTCAAAAAGTAAGTTAAAACAACCATATTATAGCAATCTAACAACAGTAAGTAAATAAATTCATTTATCTCCCCCTAAAAAGGTTCTCCCCCTGAAATTTCCAATGTCATGCGGGTTTTTGTAAAACTTTTTAAGTGCTAAGTGTTTTTCACAATTTAGCATAAAGCTTTAAGTTTTTGACTAAAGGTTTTTCAAAGACGAGCAAAAAGCACTCAAGAATTTTTAGACAATTTTTGAAAAGGTTTTGTAAGCCTAATACCTTAAACTTAAAAACTTTTGAAAAAAATTTACTTAGGTAAGACAAATTTTGAAAACTGATTTCCCTTAAAAAGTTTCAATTTTGAGAACTTGGGAAAAATTTTCTAAATTTAGAAAGAGTTTGCTTAACAACATTTTCACCAAAAAATATTTAACCATTGTTTTTTAAACAAAATTTGTTTACTAAGAAAAATTTACTTAGCACCATTTGCCAAAGAGTTTTTAAAAAAAAAATTTAGCTCAGGCAAATTTTGTTTACTAAGAGAAATTTTCCTTAGAAATATTTTTCAAAATACACTTAGAAATTTTTTGAAACCTTTTCGAAGTATTTTGAAAGCACCAAGAAATACTTAAAAAATTTGAAGTACTGAGAAACATTTTTAAGGCACTCAAAAATACTTAGAAAAATTTGAAAACATTTTTAAGTACTTAAAAAATTTTAGAAAAAAATTTGATGTACTTAAAAACTGAGTATACTTTTTGAAAAAGAGATGGAAATTTTGAAAAATTGAAAAAAATTTCCTTCATTCTTTTGTTTCTCTCCCCCTTTGTCATATATCAAAAAAAAATTGATAACAATTATTGCAAGTAAATTAGAGCTAGTCAAATAAATTATAATTTCGTATTGAACCAACTCTAATGATTTCAAGCAAAAAAATGGACCAACCCAAATTAAACCGATCTTGTTCGGGTCCTGTCTAACCTAGTTAGCTACTTACTAACTGTTATAAAATAATAGCTTTCACTAGGGTTAGTCAAGTTAAGTGATCTGATCAAGTTAGAGTTTTTATGCTTGACACTTAACCTGATTGCTGTTCAAATTGTATTTATTGCCCTAATTACTGCAGATGCACTGACTTAAAACATCTTGAATCAAGGCATAGACCTAAGCATCCAACCCAGTCTAGGTTATCAATCAAAAGTACCCTAAGATGCTTGTGAGATGTTGGCTTCTAGATCTATAGGTGCATGCAGTTCTAGGGTTAGGGCCTAAGCTAAGTCCATTTGCGCAAAAACCTTAGTTTTGAAGGGGGTAGTTTTTGAAAGAAAACTAAATCGGAAAATTATTTTAAATTTCAAAAACTTGATCAAAGAAATGATTTATCAAATTGCTAATTTTCTAGAAAAAATAGGAAAATTTTTAAGTAAACAATATAGAACAGTCCTATTCTACTAAGCACAATCCTAACTACCTTCTTAGTGAGCTAAACTCATACTCTGGTAAGGGTTTGGTAAAGATGTCAGCTAAGTTGGATTTTGAGTCCATATGCTTAAGTATTATTTCGCCCCTGGCTACATGATCTCTTACAAAATGATGTTTGACTTCTATATATTTTGTTCGGGAATGTTGAATCAAATTCTTAGTCAAGTTGATTGAACTAATGTTATCAATAAAGACTTGGGTTTGGGTGTAGTCAAGCTGGAAGTCCTTAAAAGTGTGCATCATCCACAAAAGTTGTGCTACACATTCTCCTAGGGCAACATATTCTGCTTCGGTTGTGGACAAGGCTACGCAATGTTGCTTTCTACTACACCAGCTGACTAGGCTATGTCCTAATAATTGACAACTTCCACTTGTAATCTTTCTATCTAATTTGCACCTAGCATTGTCAGAGTCAGAATATCTTGATAATTCAAAAGTGGAAATCCTAGGATACCAAATCCCTACATTTAGGGTACCCTTAATGTACCTAAGTACTCTTGTTAGGCTGCTAAGTGGGATTCCTTAGCACAAGTTTGGTACCTAGCACACATTTCTACAGAAAACAAGATATCAGGCCTACTAGTGATTAAGTAAAGTAGACTAACAATCATGCTTCGGTATAACTTAAGATCTACAGGCTTACCTTCTGGGTCATTATCAAATTTGATATTTGTAGCCATAGGGGTACTTAAGCTTTTGGAATTATCCATTTTAAATTTCTTGATTAACTCCTTGGCATATTTGGATTGGTGCACATAATTACCATCTCTAGTTTGTTTAATTTGTAACCCTAAGAAAAAGTTGAGCTCACCAACCAAGCTTATTTTGAATTCACTTTCCATTATTTTTACAAATTCTTTTAGATAGATAGAGTTGGTGGATCCAAAAATTATATCATCAACATAAATTTGTGCAATAAAAATATCTTTTTCTAAGGTTTTAACAAAAAGTGTGAGTCAATTTGACTATGGTTAAATTCCTTAGAAATTAGATAGGTTGATAACCGTTCATATCATGCCCTAGGTGCTTGTTTCAACCATTAGAGTGTTTTTCTAAGTTTATAAACATAGTCAGGTTTTTCTAGGTCCTCAAATCCTGGGGGTTGTCCTACATAAACTTCTTCTTTAATAAACCCATTTAAAAAGGCAGACTTGACATCCATCTGATATAACTTAAACCCTCTATGGGCTGTAAAGGCTAACAACAATCTAATTGACTCATGTCTGGCTACTGGGGTTTCATCATTGTCTAACCCTTCGACTTGACTAAACCCTTTAGCTACTAAGTGGGCTTTATTTCTAACAATTTCCCCTTGATCATTTAGTTTTTTTCTAAACACCCATTTAGTATCTATAATAGATTTGCCCTCAGGCTTAGGTACTAGTTCCCAGACTTGGTTTCTTTCAAATTGGACTAACTCCTCTTGCATAGCTATGATTCAATCAGGGCCAGGTAGGGCTTCCTCTATAGTCTTAGGTTCAATTTTTGAAATTAATGCGATCTGACTAAGATTTCTATAGGAAGACCTAGTTCTGACTCCTAAGGTTGGATCACCCATAATTTGATCAAAAGGGTGATTGAGTCTGGGTTTCTTGGTTCTTCTAGAACTAGGTTCAGCCTTAGGTCCGGCTGCACGGTTTGGTTCAGTGTTTGGTTCAACTACTTGGGTCGGTTCAGTTATTGGTTCAGTTGATATCGCAGTAGTTGGTTCAAGGGTTAGTTCATTTAGAGGTTCAATCAGTAGTTCAATTGATGGTTCAATTGTTGGTTCACTGTCTTCCTGATCAATATTTGATTGGTTCAAGTTTTGATTATCAGTTTTTGGTTCAATTTCCTCATCAAAAATTAAGTTAATAGTTTCTTCAATTTTGTGAGTTTGTTTATTATAAACCCTATTGGCCCTACTAGTTGTTGAATATCCTAAGTAGGTCCCTAGGATTGACTTAGATTGAAACTTACCTAGGTAGTTCTTAGTGTTCAAGATATGAACTTTGCACCCAAAGACCCTTAGGTAGTGTAGGTTAGGCAGTCTATGATAATATAGTTCATAAGGGGTTTTATTATGCCTTTTGTTAATTAGGACCCTATTTTAGATGTAGCATGTTGTACTTACTGCTTCTGCCCAAAATTGGTTAGCTAGGTAATATTCATTCAACATGGTCCTAGCGGCTTCCTGAAGGGTTCTATTTTTTCTCTCCACTATCCCATTTTGTTGAGGGGTTCTAGGACAGGAAATCTCATGAATATTCCCATTGATTTTGCAGAATTCCTCAAACCTTTGATTTTCAAACTCTCCCCCGCGATCACTCCTAAGTCTCTTAATCTTAGTATCATTTGGGTTTTCAATTATTTTGCATAAGTCGATAAATAGATTCAAGGTTTCATCCTTAGTTTTCAGGAACCTAACCTCGGTAAATCTAGAGTAATCATCGATAATTACTAAGCAGTACCGATTCCCGCTTAGTGACTTGGCTCCATGTGAATCAAATAGGTCAAGGTGCAGGAGCAAAAGTGTGGTTTGGGTTATGTCTGATTGAATTGGTTTATGAGTAGACTTAGTTTGTTTACCTTGTTTACATGAATTACAGATTGTGTTTTCAAAATTTTTGATTTTTGGTACACTTTAATTAAACCAAGTTAGGTAATTTTGGAAATTAGTTTAACATGAGTGTGACATATCTCCTATGCCACAGATTGGATTCTTCTAATTGAGTCAAGAAGCACTTTGGTATTAAGGGTAGATTAATAGTGTAAACGTTGTTTTTCCTAGTACCCTTAAGCATTATTTCTGAGTCTTGGAGGTTCCTAATCAGGCAGTCAGAGTTGGTGAAAGTAACTATGTAACCAGTATCACAGAGCTGACTAATACTAAGCAAATTGAACTTAAAATTTTCAAGCAAGAGTACTTTCTTAATAACAAAATCGGATTTAAGTTCAATGTTACCTGACCCAATTACTTTGAGTGTAGTATTGTTGCTAAATGCTACTGAGCCTAGGTTCTTGAACTTGATTTTGGTGAATTTCAATTTGTCTCCAGTCATATGTCTGGAGCACCCGCTATCTAACATCTACTGGTCCAAATCTTTATGTTCCTATACGTAAAGTATTTATTGATTTGGATCCAATAGAAGTAAGGATAGCCTAAATTAAATTTCATTACCTAGTCTATCTCACTCAGTCTAATGTTATCAAAACATGTTAACCTTATGGGCTTTGTGAGACAGATTTTAAAAAATAAATATTTTAATTTTGAAAAAGTGGTTAATTTTGAAGACATTGAATTAATTTTTTAAAAATTTATAAAGTTAGGTTTATTGATTTTGAAAAATATGATGAATCTAAGATTAATTGAAATTTGTGTTAGATTCAAATTTAACAAATAGTAAAGTGAATTTGATTTTCAGTAATTGGCTTCCAGGTCTTAGCGAGACACAAGGTCTTCTTTTAGTCGTAGCCTTATTAAAGCAACAACTCTTTCCTTGATAAAGCCTTTTACTGAAGATTCATCTTCAAGTTACTACTTGAAAGATTTTGGTTTAACTAGTTTGGGTCTTGGATAGGTAGCTTCGGCTAGTTCCACCAGAAAGGTTTCCCTAACGTACTATCATCTCACCTACACCCAATACTATATTGTTCAAATTTCAACTTAATCATTTGTCCTTAATCTAACCAATCCTAAGTCTAAGCATGATAAAAAAAAAATTGCAGAAAGAAAATAGGCAAGCAAGCAAGAAATTCTATAAAATTATCTTACTATAAATATGGTTTTTATATTGGCTCCCCCTGGACTATAGCCTCGATAAGGGTTTGGCAAGATGTGAATCATGTCCTTGGGGATCCAATACTAGTTTGGTCCAGCTTGTTTATTTAAACAGAACTTGGGGACTCATGCTTGGACTCGGGTTCTAGGTTAGTTCAATACAGAATAATATGAATGTTGTCTTGACATGGTTCGATAACCGAGTCCAGATCGATTGAGTACGGACTTCTGCTTTCCAAGGATCATGTCAAACCCTTGGAACCTAAAGTAAACCGTTCCAAGGCAACTCTGAACTTCTTGACTTGAGTTTTCAGGGAGGAATTCTCTTCCTCAAGTTTTTGGACTTGAGTTGAGTTTCCTTCCTGAATTTTGCTCAGTCAAGGACCTTGAGTTGACTTCATCTTTTAGGAGTTTTACTTCCTGTCGGAGGGACTCAACCTGGCTTTTGGCTTTCGCCATGTTACGAGACAAGTAAGAAATTAATTTCGACAATTCATATTCTAAGTAACCTCTTACAGTGATTTGCTCGTTCTACGAGATTGTGAGTCTTCCGTCGTCTGGTTCCGATTTTGATCTGGAGTCGACGTCTTCCGAGGCGGTTAGGGTGAGTAGATTCGCATGCGGGACTTCATCTTCTTCTTCGGAAGATGATTCGTCCCAAGTGGCTTGAAGATCCTTCTTTCTGCGCGCCTTCTTGGTTTCCTTCAGGTTGGGGCACTCTTGTTGGATCGGGTTGGACCGGCTAGAGGGGGGTGAATAGACGGTAAAAAAAATATGAAAGTGGAGGCACTCGTCTTTAAAAAAAGAAACTTGGTCGCAACTGAGAACGTTGCTTCCAAGGCAGTGGACGCTCAATATAAATCTCCTTGTGGAAGAGAAGCCTTACAAAAATAGCACGCTAGACTTTTAGAGAGTTTACAAGAATGAATTAATTGAATTGATTGAAAAGGTTGAAACTCTAAGCTTATGTATAGCCTAAGAGAATAAATATGGATTGTTGATTGTTGAAGAATTTTCTCTTGGTCGGGATCCATGGATGTAATCTGGATGGTTGATCTTGGATGGGATTAAACTGCATCCATTGTGTAACGCCCGCTTTTTTTTTCTTTCCATAAAGCGGCGTTACGTTAACATGGATAGGGCAGGTGGACATCATAATGCAGCGGAAAAACTTTAAACTTACACCTACCTGTACCTACTACCATTCCTAACATGATGATCATATGAGAACTTGGCATATTAACTTCATACTTAGCATCATATCATGTCATACTTAGCATTAGGTCATAGAGTCACATAAGTCATCATTCAAGCACATAAGCAGCAAAGGTAAAGTTCTAGCATAAGACGAGTAAACATATTATCTTCTTGGCCAAGTCACTACCACACACATGCATTCTTGCCCTCCTGCTGCTTCCTTACTGTCCCCTTGTGTGATCTGCGGTATAAGGAAATAAGACTATAAGCACACAGGCTTAGTAAGACTCTTTCCTACTCACTAAAACCATTCATCACTTAATAATGAGCACATGAAACATTAACATACTTGGTGCTCTACTTAGAACATAAGCATCTAGGATCACTTAGCATATATTTGACATGGCATGAACATAAACATAATAAACATTCTTAGCATGGCATGATACATGGCATAAACCTAAACATAAATAAACATTCCTAGCTTGGCATGATACATGGCATAAACATAAGCATAATAAACATTCTTAGCATGACATGATACGTGGCATAAACATAAACATAAGCATAAATCGTTTACTATCATGCATATTTTCTTGACATGAAACATAAGCATAAGACATTACTATCATGGCAGAATGCATAACATGAATGAATGCATGAGTCTAATGCATATACATAAGGATGCTTAACTTTTAAAATCATACTTTTAAATACTTAAACATAATCATAACATCATTGGGGGTCCCCGGCTTGTACCACATATATACATCATAAGCGCGCATCCATAAGTAAATACGAGGTAGCGAGCCCCGACCTACTAGGGTAAGGACAGCATAGTCGGTAGTCCCAAAATCGGGGCGTTCTTAAGGTGCCCATCCCTGTTGCACAACTTCGGTAGTGCTAGAACCGTGGACAGCATAGTCGGTAGTCTAGAACCGGGGCGTTCTTAAGGTGCCCATCCCTTGGACCCATACTTCGGTCCGGTACAAGCCCATTCATAAAGTAAAATACTTCACATGCTTCATCATTCACACATCATGGTATGCATCTTTATTCATAAACATAGCATGCATCTTCGTTCATAAACATGGCATGCATCTTCATTCATAAAACATGGCATGCATCTTCATTCATAAAACATGGCATGCTTACATACAACATCATTCCTATTCCTAGTGCTTGCATGATCATGGCATCTAAGATAAGCATTGCATTATATCCAATGCACATGATATATTTACATAGACCATTTTCCTAATCCATGGAGCTTGCATGGTCATAATACATAAGGTAAGCATTGCATTTCATCCATAAATATGGTATCTCTCACAAGCATGCATAGGTAGAACTTCCATAAATATGCTACCTACTATCCAAGTGCATGGCATAGAACATAAGATATTCATGAATAACCCTATTAAGCATGGCATAAACATACACGCATGAAACATGGTACTTAAGGTTAGGGTTATTGGTAACATAATTTCTATCACATGCTTGAACCTTTATATACATATATACTTCATAATAAGCCATAAACCATCATTCTTCAAACCCTAACTCCTCCCATACCCTATTTATCTTGCTTGGCCGAAACTTACAAGGGGGAGTTCCATCCTTCAAATGACATGTAAGGTAGCATAAGGAAAAAAGAACAACCATACATTACCCATAAGGCCATAAGAAGTCATTAGGGCTCATAATTAGGGTTAACCTAGCTTTTAGCCGTATTTTCTAGGGTTGGCCGAAACATGCTTGGACCATGGGTGCATGAATAAATTCGTAAAATTTCCAATTAATCATCTAACACCTTCCATACCATACCATAGGAGCCATTGGACCCCCTTACTTGAGGTAAGCCCTAACTTCTTGCCCTAGGACCCTTCTTGGCCGAAACCTTTAGGGTCACAAGACCTTGTGAAAATTCACACAAATTACCTTCAACCTCCCCTTGAATCATGGTGATGCCCAAAGTACATACTTGAAAGGTTAGGCCCAATCCTAACCAAAGAATCATGGTGAGGGTCCCAAACCCTAAGAGGTCTTTAGGGTGCTCCAAAAATTCCCCAAAAATTATATTTATTCTATATTCATCATGATAACACATTAGAAAACATGAGAGGGATTTTTAACATTACCTTGGACCCAAAACCTATGGTGGCCGAAACCCTAGGGTTAGGGTTCATGGCTCTTTTCTTTTTTTTCCAACATAAAATCTCAAACAAGACTTTCATATCATGGTAAACTTCAAGGAGAGCTATTATACCACAGGTGAGGGAGTCTTACCTTGGTTGATCTTGATTATAGACCTTAGATTTGGGAGAAGGATGAATATCTTGTTGCCTCTTGACCACCCCTAGCCCTTGTACCCTTGTAAAAGCCTTGGATCTTGGAGATGGAGCCTTAGGTGAACCTTTTCCAAGGGAGAATCCCCTCTTGGGGTTTCGGCTAGAGTGAGGGAGGAGGAAGAAGAAAAGTGGATTTGATGGAAGGAAGGAAGTAACTCCCATTCCCCCTCTTTATAACACATTAAGGAGGGTAAGTGAAGAGTCATGGTGTCTCTTCCCTTGGTGACTCTTCATTTTCCTTAAGCCTTAACCATAATCCACTTCATTTCCTCATAGCACTCCCTTGCTAGGTGAATTGGTTAGAGCATGCATGGTTGTACAAGAGGTCCAAGGTTCAATCCTTAGTGCATGCACTAATTTTTCATTTTATTTTTATTTTATTTTTCTATTATTTCGAAAATCCCTTAAAAATTCCCCCATAATTATGTTAATATTTCTCATTAAAATCCCTTTATATTTCTATAAATTTTTACCTAAGATTCACCAATAATCATGGTACTAGAAAGCCCATATAAGGCCCATTAGTGCCTATTTCCCCAATTTAAATGGAAAAAGCATGGATTTCTAGGTTAAAATTCATGTTAATGTTCCTAGGTCCCTCGGAAAATTATCTAGACATGCTCAATATTTTAAAGAAATATTAGGAAAATTTTTCGGGTCGTTACACATTGGATCTAATTCAAGGATAAGGTTTTATCCTTTAAGGTTTTATCATCTGCTTTAGACTTCGATGTTATCATCTTCAAGTAGAATCATTGGCAACATCTCAATGTCATTAATTGTTATCCCAACTTGTAACCATGACAACATATGTTGTTGAGGTCTTGGGATCGAGTTTTCCTAGCTAGAATTAAATTCTTCTTTTTTCGAGCGCCTTGTTTAACATGATCAAACTGACCAATCTTTTGGTTTTTCGTCTTCTGGGTGATTTCCGGCCAACCAGAGTTAGGCTAACCCGAACCCGACTCCGGCCTTTCGCCCCTCGAGCATCCTTCCTCCCGGCTTCTCGTCCCTCGGACACCGCGCACGTCCTTCTCGCTCCACCGACGTACTCTTCCGCAGCTTCCGCGTCCCTCGGATTGTACCGAGCCCGTCGGCTCACTTCCCCGCACAATCCTTCTCGTCCGCTGTCTTACGCTCGACTTCCTCCGTACCTAAGCTCCTGCACACTTAGCAGAGGGATTAAATACACCAGGACCTTACTTAAATTGGTTGATCACATCAAAATCAACCAAGGGCACTTACAATCTCCCTCTTTTTGATGTGCATCAATCCGAGTTAAGTTAGGATAAACAAAATAAAAAAACATACATAATAATGTAAACAGTTTAAGTTCAAAAAATTTTTTAATTTAGAATAAATTAAAATTCTACCCCTTAACTTAATACTATTCCTCCCCCTTTGATCACATCAAAAAATGGGAAAATATAATTAGGGAAGAAGAAAATGTTTGAGTGCGATAAAAAATATTCTAAGTGAAAAAAATCGCCTTATCATATATTTTTCAAATTTTAAAATGACATATTTTTTCAAAGTTAATTCCATTTTTTTGTAAAAAAAATGACTTAAATAAAATCTAAAAATTTTTTTTGATAAAATCCACAGCTGATGAGGAGTTCAAAAAAAATTGGATCTGGTCAAAATATTTTTCTATCAAATTTTTAAAAAAAATCATATTTCAATAAACAATTCATAAAAAATTGAAAAAATCTGAATATTTTTGTTAAAGTCGAAGATGAAGATATGAGTTTGGACAAAAATTTGGAATTTTAAATTCGTTCATCAAGTCCAAAAATGACAAACCAACATGTAAGAGTTCTTGAAGAGTAAATTTTAAATAATTGGAAAAAAATACTTCGAAAAATTTGAAAAAAATTATACTGAATCTTTCTCCTAAACTCTTAATTTCAAATTTCGAGGGAAAAAAATATTCGAAAATTTTTGAAAGAAGTTCCAGTAGATAGACAACATAATTGTGCATAAAAAAATAAAGACATAATTTTTGTTAGAGAAACAAAATGCGCACATATATAATAACAAAAAAAATTATCAGTTTAATACAAATTTAGGAACCCAAAATAAGTTCCTGTCTACAGGATTAATTATAAACTTATGCGGAATATAGCTTTTGGGCACCTTTTTAAATTGGCCCTTATGATTTTTAAAATACCAATTTAAATTATTAGGAAAGCTATTTTTCTTTTGGCGTAAATATGCAATATCAAGTTCTAATTTTTGCACTAAGTTTTTCAAATTATCATTTTCATTTTTCAAAATTTTAGAAGAGGAAGTAAGTGTCAATTCATTTTTTAATTTCAAAATTTCTTTTTCTAATCTACAATTAGATTTGAGCAATGCTTTAACTCCTGCATATAACTGATCATGAGGAAGAAAACAAACCTCACTTACCGGGTCGCTTTCGAAAAGCGAGGTTCCTCCTTCGTCGTCTCTTTCTTCTGATGTCTCTCCCCCTTCATCAGTGCTCCCTTCTTGATGGTCTGCCATCAGTGCAAGTCCCGCGTATACTTGACCTTCCGACTCCTCTAACGAGGACTCGTCCCAGGTGGCCTTCAGTTTTTCCTCTGAGGTACTTTCATGTAATTCCAAAAATTTCTCCCAGAGCTCTTTTGCCGAGTTGTAATTCTCGATGCGGTTGACTTCTTGCGTGGGAAGAACGGTTAGAAGATGAAATTCAGTTTTGCTGTTTGCTTCAAAGTCTGATTGCTCCTTCTTGGTCCACGACTCTATTTCTTTATCCTTATCGTTGTTGTCTTTAGGAACTGAAAAATCATTTTTCATAATTAGTAGCAGTTTAATATCAGTTTTAAAAAATACTTGCATTCGGCGCTTCCACATCGCGAACTCCCCCTCAAACTTCGGCGGGTAGATTATGGCTCCAACCATTTTCTTGAAATTACTACAGTCGGCGATTAGTCATTCTGCGGCGACCTTGCTCTGATACCACTTGTTGGATCGGGTTGGACCAGCTAGAGGAGGTGAATAGACTGTAAAAAAAAATGAAAGTGGAGGCACTCGTCTTTAAAAAAAGAAACTTGATCGCAATTGAGAGCGTTGCTTCCAAGGCAGTGGACGCTCAATAAAAATCTCCTTGTCACGGAGAAGCCTTATAAAAATAGCATGCTTGTAACGCCCGTCCTTATATCTACCCTTAAGGCGGGGTTACGGGTCCATACATTCAAATCATTTATCATCTTAAGCATGTATATCCAAACAAAACAGTTACAATAGAAGAAATGTAGTAAACATGCTTATTGAAGACTAATTTACCAAGCAAGGTTTTTTTTTTCATTTCTTTTATATCTACATGCATTTACAACCTAATAGGAAGATCATTTAACACACTATAGCATGGAATCTCAAGTAAGAATATAGCAAGAGTTATCTAGTCTTAGATACATGCAAAAGAAGCATTCATAAGAAATTAGCATTCATAAGAAACAGAAAATAGTAATTATCTAGCATTTTACTTAGCATGCATACTACAAAGTTTAGACATTAATGATAGTGTTATCTAGCATGACATAGGTTCCATATCCCTAACTTAATCACAGTAGAGTAGTCATGATCATCACACATTCAGAGTATAGCAATACAATTTCAATCTTTCATTGGAAGCAGTTTAGATTCTAGACAGAAACAAGGTAGATAGAATCTTTCGTTCTTTCCCGAGCCATCACCACACACATCCTCTAGCCTTCCCTCTGCCTCTTCCTTTAGTTCAAGTATTTCTTACCGCTATCTGCAGCATAAGAAAAACAACATGAACTAGTAAGCAAAACATGCTTAGTAAGAATCCGGGCTTACTCGCAAAACCATATCGATACATCATATCATGTACTCAGTAATCAAGATAGAACAAGATTATAAGCATCATAAGCATCTCATCAAAGCATCATAAGCATCACATCAAATATCTCTAAGTACTTACAGAACAAGATTATCACATAATTAGAAATGTTTTTCAAAAAGTTCCATAAAGGTAAGTACTTAAAAATATCATATCATCATCTAGGGCCCAGTTGTAGTACCACATCAACCGCGTTCCCTAATAAATTGGGGTAGCGAGCCACCAATCTAATTAGAGCAGGACCCTTCCGTCCTACCAATGCCATGACCTTCAGTTAACATGCACATTGGATTTGTTTAACGACCCCCTTCCGAGTCGGGTACACAACTTTTAAAGTAAAGTAATTTATCATGCAATTACTCATATATGTATATGCCTAAAGGTACTCTTAATCTCATCTTAAAGGGACACACCACTCATCAAGGGTGCTCTTGATCCCCTAGGGACACACCACACATTCGGGTGCTCTTGATCCCAATTTCAATAGAGTATCCTTTTTCAAGCATATTATCAAACACATCATGTTCATATCATCAAGGTGCCCCATGGGCTATAAGGCATGCTTTTATACCTAACAAGATAGGTCACATAAATTATACACACATCACATATGTAGTAGCATGCTTCATGATCTCATTAAATGCTTCCCAACTCTAGGACTAGGGTTGGCCGAAAGTTACAAGTAAGGGAATTTCCCTTTTTTTTTCATCCAATTAAAGCATACCTTCATCACATATATATCCCTATCATGCATTCTATTAACATGGCATTCATTAGAGGTAAATGACCTTCCCTAAGCTAGGGTTCCATGTTGGGGCCGAAAATAGCAAGTGAGGGGTTTGGTTTTCCAATCAAGCATTCATTCAAAGCATTTCTACAAACACCTCAAGTACACTACATGCTAACAATTGAAACATTGTTTAAGCCTCAAAATGGGGTTAGCATCCACTAACCCTAAATTACAAGGAGTTGGCCGAAACCTTGTAGGGGTACCAAACCCTAATTTTGTCCTTCCAAAAATTTGGAAACATCACATATGAGTGTACCCTAAGTCTTAAGGGTTATTTTCATGTATTGAAAAGTTGCCACACCCCTCCTTTAGGAAGTGGCCGAAACCCATACAAGGACAAACCTAGGTTTTGTTCTTGACACCATGAAGAAAAATCCATCTACATGTATACCCTAAGTTTCTAGGGATCTCCTCATGCAATAAGAAGTAACCAAGTCCCATGAATGGGTGGTGGCCGAAAGTCTTATAAGGGAGGAACTCCCATTTTTTTCCAAAACAAGAACACAAGGAAAACATGCATAAACCATTATACTGCAGGCGAGAGGATACTTACATCCTAGCGCTGGAATTTCACCTTCTCTTAAACTGTAGGGTACCCTACACTTGGAGGGTACGTGACAATCCTTTTCTTCCAAATTTTCCTCTAGGTTCCTTGGTCTTGGTAGAGAGCAATGGCACTTGGACTCTCCCTCTTGCAATTACCCTAGGGTTAGAACCCTAGGATGATGTTTTCGAAAATGGAAAAAGGGAAGAGGATGAAGGAGGTTTCGGTGGAGAAGAAAAGGAAGAAGAAGAAGAGAAGAAGAGGAAGTTATTCCAACTTCCCTTATTTATACTTTTCTCATGAAAAGACATGTCTCTTCACTTCCCTAGCTTTTAACAAGCATGTTCCCTACTCCTTCTACATGAAATATTGCTTGGTTCATTGGTTATGACATGGTGAGTGCAACTAGGAGGTTCAAGGTTCAATCCTTGCTTCCTCCTTTCTAGCTCTTCTTTTTATCACAATTTGCACTAACCCATATCAAAGCCCATTAAGCCAAGCCCATCATGAAATTTCATAATATTAATAATATTTCATGAATCTAATATTTCATGATAATATTTCATGATAATAATATTTCATGAATATAATATTTCATGATAATATTTCATGATAATAATATTTCATGCATATACTATTTCATGATAATATTTCATGATAATAATATTTCATGAATATAATATTTCATGCTAATATTTCATGATAATAATATTTCATGAATATAATATTTCATGCTAATATTTCATGATAATAATATTTCATGAATATAATATTTCATGTATTCATGACATTTCATAGCATGTGATTGCATGAAATTTATATCATTTCATTATAACCATTTTCATACATTGTCATGATTTTACATTGACAAATTTGGGGTGTTACAATCCTCCCCTCTTATAGAAAGTTCGTCCCGAACTTTAAAATAGTTCCGGATACTTTGATCGCATCGTATCTTCCTGTTCCCAGGTGGCTTCTTCGAACTGCTTGTTCCGCCACAGAACCTTCACTAAGGGTATTTCCTTGTTCCTTAGCCTTTTAACTTCCCGATCGAGGATCTGGATCGGGCGGCGTTCGGAACTAAGGCTCTCCTGTTCTTGCACTGGTGGGGGTTCTATCATTTGACTCGCATCAGGGGTACACTTCTTGAGCATCGACACATGGAAGACGTTGTGGATAGCCGCCATTTCTGGCGGTAGCTCCAGTTCGTAGGCCACCTTGCCTACTCGTCTCAAAATCTGGTAGGGTCCCACGTATCGCGGACTCAGTTTCCCCTTCTTTCCGAATCTCATCACCCCTTTCATAGGGGCTACCTTCAGGAATACCGAATCCCCAACCTCGAACTCGAGTGGTCGACGTCGTTTATCAGCGTAGCTCTTTTGCCGACTCTGAGCAGTCTCTATCCTCTGGCGGATATTCTTTATAGCCTGAGTGGTCTCATCAATAATATCGGTCTGGAGTCCCATCTCCCTCTTTTCACCACTCTCATGCCAGCATAAAGGAGATCTGCATTTCCTTCCGTATAGTGCTTCGTACGGTGTCATCCCGATAGTAGCCTGATGACTGTTATTATAAGCAAACTCTGCCAGGCTCAAGTATCGACACCAGCTTCCCTTGAAGTCCAAGGTGCAAGCTCGTAACATATCTTCTAGTATCTGGTTTACTCGTTCAGTCTGCCCGTCAGTCTGGGGGTGAAAGGCTGTACTGAACTTCAGCTTCGTGCCAAGGGCCTTCTGCACGTGTCCCCAAAAATCAGAACCCCGTGTAGTCGGACAATCTCCTTGACGTACAGTTGAGCCAGCTGCTCAACTGAATAAGTCATCCTGA